>OX333078.1:36490387-36939076 GCA_946863875.1 Alloplasta piceator | reverse complement strand
ATTCGCGAGCATCTTACTTGGTTCAAAGTTTCGTGGTCTTCGGAAATGTAAAGGATTATTCACCGCTTCTGTGTCGGTGCTCCTGGGAAAGACTTTGTATGTTGGATTCGTGGCGCGTTTTCTTGATATATGGGGCATTCCAAGTCAAATCATGCGGTCATCGGCCTGATTCCCTCGGATTTTGATGTCCAATGAATTGTGGGTTTCGTTTGACCCGAAATATGACCTCAAATTTTTAGAAATTTTTATTTTATTTTTTAGGGGTTGCCCGAGCTAAAAAATAATTTAACTTAGCGAAAACATAGAGAGAGCCCTTTTTCAAATTGATGAAATTTGTTTCACATAAAATTTTATTTCATTTTTTAGGGATTGCCTGAGCTGAAAAATCATTAAATTGAAGAAAAACATAAAGAGGGCCCTTTTTCAAATTAATGAAATCTTTTTCACAGAAACTAGGGCCCGAAACTGATATTTTCGTCATAGTTCGATGATGGGCCAAAAAAAAGACAATTTTTTTAAAAATTATCATGACATTTTTTTTTTTAATTATTCGTTTCGTTTCAGGTCATCGAGGTTAATAAATTTTCGAAAAATGTTGTCGTTTCACTCTCAAGACAAGAAAAAAAATCAAATTTCACTAGAAAAATATTTTTGTTGCTGTTATTCTCACTACGAGAAACAATCAAAATGGGAAATTATTTAAAAAAAAAAAAATGGTTATTACTTTTGGCCCATTATCGAACTATAACGAAAATATCTGTTTTGGGCCCTAGTTTCTGTGAAAAAAATTTCATTAATTTGAAAAAGGCCTCTCTTTATGTTTTCCCCCAATTTAGTGATTTTTTAGCAAGGGCAACCCTTAAAAAATGATATAAACATTTCTAAAAATTTGAGGTCATATTTTGGGCCAAACGAAACTCATGATTCATTGGACATCAAAATCCGAGGCGATCAGGCCGATGACCGCGTGATTTGACGCGGAACGCCCCATATATCAAGAGACGCGGCAGCGTCTTTATATATATGCGAAAATTCCCTGGCTCATTCCCTCTCTCTCGCTCTTTCGTTTTCGCATTTCCGGTCTTTCGTGGGAGGGATAGAAAATCGCACGTTGCTCCTCCTGCCTAAGGCCACAACCGGGGATACTTTGAATTGCAAAATAATTCAGTTCAAAGGCGCAAAGTACAGTGGCGCTGGTGAAAAATATCACGAGGAAGAGATGGCGTCAAAAAAAAGGGGTGTATTTTTTTCCAGAAGTGGTGGCATAAATTTTGGAGCAAAAAGTCTTTAAAAAGATGAACGAGTGAAGAAAATAAAAAAATAGCAACCGGATTAAGTAGAAAGAGGGTACTCTGGATTCTGTAGCATCATTTGTGAGCAAATTTGAGGGGGACTGGTGTAAAATTTTGAAAAAATCATTTTTTTTCCATATTTTCAAAGTTTAGACCTTTAAGAATATATCCTCAAAAGTAAATTTTTTAATTTCAATAATTTCCGGATTTATAGCTATTTTAGTGACGCAGCAACTATGCCTGTCGCGATAGAGTGTAACTTTAAGAAGGTATTCTGGTTTAGAATTGTGAAAAAATAATTTTTTTTGCACATTCTTAAAGTTTGGACCTTTAAGAATATATCCTCAGAAGGAAGATTTCAAATTCCAATAATTCACAGCGATATAGCTATTTTAGTGACGCAGCAACTATGCTCGTCACGTTGGAGCGGAACTTTAAGGAACTATTCTGCTCTAAAATTTTGAAATTTTTTTTTTTTACATTTTATGACAGTTTAGACCTTTAAGGATACATCCTCGAAAGGAAATTTTTTAATTTCATTAATTGACGAGATTATAGCTATTTTAGTGACGTAGCAACTATGCCCGTTGCACGTAGCACGTTGGAGCGTAACTTTAAGGGAGTATTCTGATCTAGAATTTTGAAAAAAATCATTTTTTTCGCATATTCTTAAAGTTTGGACCTTTCAGAATATATCCTCGAAAGGAAATTTTCAAATATTAATAATTTACGGAGTTATAGTTATTTTAGTGACGCAGCTATAAACATTTTTTTCTCGAAATTACTTTTTTCAACACTTTACATGATATCTCAAGTTCTATTCAACCGATTTACTTCAAATTTTTTACCAATCTTCAATGTACATCTCTCTATCGTCCCTATCACGTTTTTTAATGAAAATAATTTGTTTACTATTGTAAAAAAATTAATAACTATGAAAAAAGCGTCGAGAATCGCCTTTTTTTTTGTTCGGACAGCCGCCATTTTGCGAATTTTTTTTTTTTTCGTTTTCTCTGAGGTAGAGACCATAACCACATTCTTATTGAAAATATTTTTCAAAATTTCGTATTGGATGACTAAAAAAGTTGCAATCGTGTCAGCCAACACATTTATTTTCTTCCCCCCCCCCCCCCAACTTTACTAGCTTATAACTTGTTTAATTTTCATTTTTTTTCTCGAAATTTTTTTTCCATTTTCAGAAAATATTAATAAATATATTATGGAGAAAAGAATGCAAAAAATATATTTTTTTAAAAATCAAGCTCAACAAAACGCTCAAAATTTGTCTCTAGACTCGAATACCGCCTTAATTCATAATAACTCAAGATAAACTAACGAAGACGAAAGAATGGAATTTATCTTTGTAAATTATTTTGAATGAATTTTTTTCATGAAAAAATATATCCATCTGATATAGGGTGGGGCAAAATGGACAACATAATATCGTTTGAGAGGGGTTTGAGAGGGTTTAATAAAGTTTGAACGGGAAGAATCAGGGAGTCAAAATGTTATTTTTAATTTCAATTTTTATTTAATTTTCGTGCTGCTACAGAAGGAAAGTTCGTCGGGCGCAAAATAAGTCATATTCGAAAATCGAAATTCCGCCATCTCCATTGCCAGGATCTGCATTTGACTCTGAATACCCCACATTCTCTCTCTCTCTCTCTCTCTTTCCCTCTCGCTCCTCTCTCGTCCTCTTGCCCTTTATCACCCTCTCCCCTGGACTATTAAATTGCTCTCATTACACGAATATGGGCACACAGCCTGTAACGGTTATCAAACGATATAGCAGCATATAATATAAACGTAAGCTGGAATGCACCCTTCTCGTATGCTCTCTCCATCGAAACGTGCCAATTTAATGCTCTCGTCATATATAGATATACAGATATATAGATATGTAGACATATAGATATATAGATATATAGATATATAGATATATAGATATATAGATATATAGATATATAGATATATAGATATGTAGATCCATGGATACATGAATTCATATATGGGGCGCTCCACACCAAACCGGACACCATTTAGCTTTTGCATCTCCGATTTTTTTTCAAAATTTTTTATGTTTTAGTATTGATTGAAAGAGGTCTTCGTGATTTTTTTCAATTTTTTTTGTCGAGCCGTTTTCAAGATATCGACTTTTCAAAAATTAGGCTACTTTTTTTTTTTTTTCAAACGCCCATAACTTCGCGAAAAATGGGCCAAATGGGACGTTTTTTTTTTCAAAATTTTTCATGTTTTAGTATTGGTCGAAAGAGGCCTCTGTGATTTTTTTCAATCTTTTTCGTTGATTCGTTTTCAAGACATGGATTTTTCAAAAAATACCCGTGTAGAAATGTGATAGGGCAACCATTAGTTGATTCTTGCCCCTGATCCGCCCTGTCTGATCCGATTTTCCTGGCAGGGCCCTGACATGGAACTGAACGACCTGGTCCCTAGTTATTACATTGAAATAATCACTTATTACCAGTGCCCTGCATGATCAGAATATGAACAGTTTCCGACGACGTTATTTTTACACTTTTAAGCAAAACATATTTTTATTTTATTACCCTAGCAGGGCTCTGATGTGAAAACTAATTGGATTGCCCTGAGTATTTATTAAAATAAAATTATTTGTATTCCGGCTTTCAGTAGTATAATAATAATAATAATAATAATAATAATAATAATAATAATAATAAATAACAATAATAGTAATAACAATAATAATAAATTAACAATCATTGTCTCGTTTATTATTATTATTATTTAATTATTATTTACATTATCACTTTTATTCCGCGAGAATAACAAGCAATTGTGCGCCTGTCACAAGTTCGTTACGTAGGCAGAGGATTATTATTATTATCACGACGAACCGCATCGCGTTAGTTTCGAGACTTGGCGCGAGATGTCGCAGGACAGCAACCGTTGAACTCGCATACGGATAATGTGTTCAGTATGCTTATATAGACGGGTGCGAGCACGGATGTTAGCAGAAGTCGGTGTCGGAAGAATCCATACAAGGAGTTCCTGCCGTCTTATGTAATTGTACTTATTTATTTAATTCTCGTAGAGATTTCCGTTCACTCGGAATCTAATATTCTCTTCGAGGATTGCCAAAAGAAAAGTGTACCCTAAGAAAGGGTTGCCTCGAAATAAATAATAAGATGCATACATTGAAAAAGGAGTACCTCGTAAAAACGAATTGTTCAAAAAGCGCTTCGGTGTATGATCGCGACCGTGATCAGGGCCTTTAAGGGCATGATTCTAAAAATCTTAGGGGCCTGATCAGGATCTGCTAGGGCCGGGTCATATCGTCATAGGGGCCTGATCATGATCGCCGGATCCGAAAATGGCCAGCCAGGTGTTACATGGCTAAACAGGGCCTGTTAGGATGAGCGGATCATTTCCCTATATTAGTTAGGGAGGGCAAGTCAGGGGCAGAAGTTTTTCCCTACCAAAATTTCTACACGGGTATGTTTTTTTTTTTGTAAACGTTCATAACTTCGCGAAAAATGGGCCAAATAGGACGTTTTTTTTCAAAATTTTTGTTTTTGAACGTACTTTTTGTAAAAAATATGTTTAAAAAAATTTCAAACCGTATTTCCATAAGATTTTCAAGTTTTAAATTTAAATTGTTGATTTACAAAAAACACGTACGGATCGATTTTCTTAAAAATTTGTTGTAAAAAACTGTCACTTATTTCACAACTATTATGCCTAAGTAGGTAATGGGATAACGATGGGATCTATTTTTTTTTTCGATTTTTCAATTTCCATATTTTATTTCCATATTCAATTTATATCTTGAAAACGGATCGACAAAAAAAATTGAAAAAAATCATAGAGGCCTTTTTCAACCAATACTAAAACATAAAAAATTTGGAAAAAAATCGGAGATACAAAATCTAAATGGTGCTAAATTAAAAATCGAAAAAAAACTAGATCCCATCGTTAACCCATTATCTCGTTAGGCTTAAAAGTTGTGGAATTGATGACAGTTTTTTACAAAAATTTTTTAAGAAAATCGATCAGTACGTGTTTTTTGTAAATCAACAATTTATTTTTTAAACTTGGAAATCTCATGGAAATACGGTTTGAAATTTTTTTTAAATATTTTTTATCAAAAGTACGTTTAAAAACAAAAATTTTGAAAAAAAAACGTCCGATTTGGCCCATTTTTCGCAAAGTTATAGGCGTTTAAAAAAAAAAGTAGCCTAATTTTTGAAAAATCTATATCTTGAAAACGGCTCGACAAAAAAAATTGAAAAAAATCATGAAGACCTCTTTCAACCAATACTAGAACATAAAAAATTTTGAAAAAAATCGGAGATGCAAAAGCTAAATGGTGTCCGGTTTGGTGTGGAACGCCCCATATATATATATATATATATATATATATATATATATATATATGTACATAATATTCATTTCAAATTCTCTGTATCGATTCTAAGGGGATTTCGTGTAGGATATTACGCTGTCTACGACTGTCGATTGAGGATTACGAAACGATAAGCTGATCAGTGCCGGTATAATTGGAAATGTCTGACTAAATCCTGTACCGGTCGAATTCGCACTATCGTCATCTATACGTGTATTCCAAAAGCTTCTCATTTCTCTCTCTCTTTCTCTCTCTCTCTCTCTCTCTCTCTCGCTCTCTCTCTCTCTCTCTCTCCTTCCCTCTCTAACTCGATATTATAGACTCCGATACTGCTGAGCAATATTGACAAACTTATTGCCGATTTCTTGTGGTATTACGTCGATCGTTTGACGTGTATATTTATTCGTATGGACCATTTCGATTATGCCATAATGCAATTTTTTGTTTTGTACGTTCATTATTCTTTCAAAGGTTCACTCGATTGAAATGATGGGGTAGGATGGTGTAGACTTGTGCACATTTCAATTAATTACTGATAAAGTACTGATAAATACCATAAAGAACTGATAAACTACTATTATAATAGTTGTTTTATTCAATAGTTAGTATTTAACGTCATTATCATTTCAAATATTCACTCGATTCAAATGATGGGGTAGAATGTTATAGATTTGTGCACATTCCAATGAATTACTGATAAAGTACTCATAAATACTGGGAAGAACTAATGAAATACTATTAAAATAGTTATTTCATTTAATAGTTAGTATTTAACGTCATTATCATTTCAAAGATTAACGCGATTGAAATGATGGGGTAGGATGTTGTAGATTTGTGCACATTCCAATGAATTACTGATGAGGTACTCATAAATACTATGAAGACCTAATGAAATACTATTAAAATAGTTATTTCATTTAATAGTTAGTATTTAACGTCATTATCATTTCAAAGATTAACGCGATTGAAATGATGGGGTAGGATGGTGTAGGTTTTTGCACATTTCGATGAATTACTGATAAAGTACTGACAAATACTATGGAGAACTAATAAAATACTATTAAAATAGTCATTTTATTCAATAGTTAGTATTTAACGTCATTATCATTTCAAAGATTCACGCGATTGAAATTATGGGGTAGGATGGTGTAGGTTTGTGCACATTTCAATTAATTACTGATAAAGTACTGATAAATACCATAAAGAACTGATAAACTACTATTATAATAGTTGTTTTATTCAATAGTTAGTATTTAACGTCATTATCATTTCAAATATTCACTCGATTCAAATGATGGGGTAGAATGTTATAGATTTGTGCACATTCCAATGAATTACTGATAAAGTACTCATAAATACTATGAAGAACTAATGAAATACTATTAAAATAGTTATTTCATTTAATAGTTAGTATCATTATCATTTCAAAGATTCACGCGATTTAAATGATGGGGTAGGATGTTGTAGATTTGTGCACATTCCAATGAATTACTGATAAAGTACTCATAAATACTATGAAGACCTAATGACATACTATTAAAATAGTTATTTCATTTAATAGTTAGTATTTAACGTCATTATCATTTCAAAGATTAACGCGATTGAAATGATGGGGTAGGATGATGTAGGTTTTTGCACATTTCAATTAATTACTGATAAAGTACTGATAAATACCATAAAGAACTGATAAACTACTATTATAATAGTTGTTTTATTCAATAGTTAGTATTTAACGTCATTATCATTTCAAAGATTCACGCGATTTAAATGATGGGGTAGGATGTTGTAGATTTGTGCACATTCCAATGAATTACTGATAAAGTACTGATAAATACCATAAAGAACTGATAAACTACTATTAAAATAGTCATTTTATTCAATAGTTAGCATTTAACGTCATTATCATTTCAAAGATTCACGCGATTGAAATGATGGGGTAGGATGGTGTAGGTTTGTGCACATTTCAATTAATTACTGATAAAGTACTGATAAATACCATAAAGAACTGATAAACTACTATTATAATAGTTGTTTTATTCAATAGTTAGTATTTAACGTCATTATCATTTCAAACGTTCACTCGATTGAAATGATGGAGTACGATGGTGTAAGTTTGTGTACATTTCAATTGATTACTGACAAAGTATTGTTCAATGCTATAAAGAACTAATAAAATACTATTGAAATAGTTATTTTATTCAATAGTTAGCATTTAATATCATTATCATTCGGAAGATTCACTCGATTGAAATGATGGGGGAGGATGATGTAGGTTTGTGCACATTTCAATGAATTACTGATAAAGGACTGACGTTATTTCAGGTACAGCTTTGTAAAATTATTTCTCAGTGGTGTTTTTTCGGGTACAGTTTTTTCGGGTAAAGTTGTGCTTGTTGTCGTTTAAATGAAGAAATTGTTTTCCGGTAGAGTTGTTTTTCACAGAGAGTAGATATTTCAGGTAGAGCTTTGTAGAATCATTTCTCAGTGGTGCTTTTTTGGATAGAGTTTTTTTCGGATAGAGTTGTACTTTTTGTCGTTTGAATGAAGAAATTGTTTTTCGGTAGAGTTGTTTCTCACGGAGAGTAGATATTTCAAGTAGAATTGTTTCTCAGTGGTGCTTTTTTCCGGCAGAATTATGATCAGGTAGAGTTTTCTCGGGTAGAGCTTTTTTCGGATAGAGTTGTGCTTGTTGTCGTTTGAATGAAGAAATTGTTTTCCGGTAGAGTTGTTTCTCGCAGAGAGTAGATATTTCAAGTAGAATTGTTTCTCAGTGGTGCTTTTTCCGGCAGAGTTATTATCAGGTAGAGTTTTTTTGGGTAGAGTTTTTTTCGGGTAGAGTTGTATTTGTTGTCGTTTGAATGAAGAATTGGAGAAAGTTGTTTTTCTTCGTTGCCATCTCCAAATCGCCGATCGTAAATTATTAAGAGGCCGAAAGGAGGAAAATACACACACACATATATATATATATATATATAGTACAGATATTTCCGTCCCAGAAATCATTTCGCTCAATCTGAAATAGTCCATATATATTCATGTCAGCCGGGACGAGATTACACAGCGAAATTTCTCGTTCTCGTGGCTTTCCGCGGAGCTTATATTTAGCAAAGCGGATGAGGAGGAGCATTTGGGGTCCTGGAAGACGGATGAGAGATGAGGAAGAAGAAAAAAAAAGGAAAGAAATATTGCAGAGTCACGTCAAAACCAGACGATTGGGGAATAAAAGAAACTTTTCCGCATTTACGCGTCTCACAATTTTCGACGGTCATATATATGATGCATTCCACGGTATTTCGATCAAAATCTTACCTCGATCGATTTTCCTCCAAATTTTTTATATAAATAAGGACATTGAAAAAAAAAATTGCAAATTTTTTCAGAATTTTTCGGTCACGCGTTTTTTGGATTTTTTTTTTCGGGACAACTTTGTAAAATCTGAAAAAATTCTGAAAAATCTAATAAAATATAAACAAAAATTTGGCCTTCCATAACGGAAATTTCAATACTCTGTGAGTCAAATTAAAAAAAAAAAAAAAAAAAAAAAAAAAAAAAAAAACATTCGACATTTTAGAACAAAGCCCAAAAATTTTGTTATATTTTATTAGATTATTCTGAATTTTTTCAGATTTTACAAAGTTGTCCCGTTTAAAAAAAAAATAAATCCAAAAAACGCGTGACCGAAAAATTCTGAAAAAATTTAGGACATTTTTTTTCAATGTCCTTATTTATATAAAAAATTTAGAGGAAAATCGAAAAGATCAAGGTAAGATTTTGATCGATATACCGTAGAATGCCTCATATATATACGTATATATGTATTTTGTTTATTGACAATTTTTAGCATCAATCGTCTCAGACGTCAATCAAACTTTTGTAAATGTTTTTTTTTCCTTCCGCTTCACTCTGACGAATTGAATCTCGAATGAATCGTTCGAAAGGACGAAGAAAAACAGTTTAGGGTGGAAAATACAGGAAGGAAGATGAGTTGAATTTGTTTTGACGAGTTATGAATAAAAAAAAGGCCTTAGAAGTAATTTTAGGGCGAAATGATGAATGAATGTTAATATCACGATTAATTATGGGGTATTCCATGTCAAATCGACCACTTTTAAACCCGACCCCTTTCGATTCGGCTGAAATTTTGTTTTCCTTTTCTACCCAATTAAAAACATTTTTCAGCAAATTTTCAAATTTTTTTATCCAATCCAAAAGAAAAAGCTTTTTTTTTTAATGGCTAGAACTTCTTCAAAAATTGACTAATTGGGACTTTTTTTATCTTTCACCTTCAAAATAATTTTTTTCATCTTTTCATCTTCAAAATCATCTTTTTATCGAAGTTCGCCATTTTTTTTTTCACTAAAAAAATACTTTGATCAATTCCGGAAAAAATACCGCCCAACCTGGAGTGGCATTTCTTTTCCTTCTATTTTTTTTTTCAACGATTGAAAAAAAAAAATTCTGAATTGGGCTTCTTTCACAAAGTACCATTCTGGAAATTTTTGAGGATTTATAAAGAACCTCGGAATTAAAAAAATTGAGAAGAAATAAAAAACTGAAAGTGGTAAACACCGAAATTTTTTTTATATTTTTTTTTAAAGTGAAAAAAAATCAGAAGGTAAAGGAATGCCGCTCCAGGTTGGGCGGCATTTTTTCCGGAATTGATCAAGGTATTTTTCGAGTGAAAAAAAAAATTTGAAATATTGCTGAAAAATGTTTTTAATTGGCCAGAAAAGGAAAACAAAATTTCAGCCAAATCGAAAGGGGTCGGATTTAGAAGTGGTCGATTCGACATGGAATACCCCATAATTAATCGTGACATTAACATTCATTTATCATTTTGCCCTAAAATTACTTCCAAAGGCCTTTTTGCACTTTATTATTTGTTTACATTATTATTATTATTATTATTATTATTATTATTATTATTATTATTATTATTATTATTATTATTTACTTTCATTGTTATGAGGAAAAAAAAATCCATTCATATTTTTCAATTTTCAATTGAATATTATTTGTTTTTAAACATTGATTCGAATTCGAGGAGTCGTTTGAAGGTAAAAAAAACAATATGGTTGAGAATCACTGCACGTAGGACGATACTTATGTATGTGACTCACGTATTATCCGCACTATCTTTGTCTCTCTCTCTCTCTATCACTCTTTGCCCCGTGTCACTTTATCCTTCATCGGTGAGGAGCCTCGTTCCTTCGATCCTAACCGAACGTTGAGGTCCTTGCTTCTCTCTCGCTATCTCTCTTTCTCGACAGGAAGAGACTGACAGTATAGTACTCGTTTTAGCCAACTCTAGAGCCTGGACTATCGGAGAAAGTCCGTCTTGGAGTTAGTCTGGCAAAGAGAAAAGTCCCTCCTGGATATATATATATATATTTTTTTTTTTCTCCGTTTCTCTTTCTCGTATATCCGGAGAGCTTTTCTTCCTTTGCTTTTTTTTTACCCTTGTGAGAAGAACCACTAGAAATTCTTCGCGTCTCCTTTTCTTTCTGAGATCCGTTCTCCCTCCCCCCATTAAACGTTTAATCCTGAAAAACTTTGAGTCGAATTGTATTTGCAACTTTTTAGCTTTTTTTGTAATTATTTTGTCGAATTGTAATTGCGGATTTTTCCGAAAGTCGTCGTTTTTAGGGATAATTTTATTGTCCAAAAATATATAATTATAAGGGTAGTTACTGTTGAATGAAAATAAAAATAGCTTTTTTTAAATACAAGATTGGGGGTAAAGAATTGAGTCCGTTTTTTAAGTATATTTATTTATCTTGGGATTGATCGGAAATTTTTTTGAAATAATTGATTGAATTGAAGAAAAAAAGCTTTGAAAAAAGATTATGTATAGTGATTAAAATATATTATTTCTAATTTTTATTTATTATTTAAGGTGGTATTATCGTCTGAAGACATAAATATTGAGCTTTTCGTCGAGCTCGATAAAAAAAATACAAAATATTTTTACCATTTTATTTTTACAACATATTTATTAATATTTTGACAATAAACAAAAAAAAATTTCGAGAAAAAAATTAAAATTGAATAAGTTATGAGCTGGTAAAGTTGGGGGTTGAAAAAAGGGGTGTGCTGGTTGGCACGATTATGATCTTTTTAGTCATCCGATACAAAATTTAAAAAAAGATACTTAATTGGCAAGAATATGCCCAACTTCAGAGAAAACGAAAAAAAAATCGCAAAATGGCGGCTGCCTAAACGAAAAAAGGCGTTTTTTTACTATTTTTACATCGTTTTTAATTTTTTGACAATAGTAAAAAAAAAAAAATTTGATACAAAAGTGGTAAAGGCGATAGAGAGTTGTGCATTGAAGATTGGCAAAAAATTTGAAGTAAATCGGTTGAGTAGAACTTGAGATATCATGTCAAACGTTTTGAGAAAAGTAGTTTTCAGAAAAACGTGTTTCGGACGTAGTTGCTGCGTCACTAAAATAACTATAATTCCGTAAATCATTGAAATTAAAAAATTTCCTTTCGAGGATGTATTCTTAAAGGTCTAATCCTTAAGATTCTGCAAAGCAATTTTTTTTTCAAATGTCTAGGCCACAATACCTCCTTAAAATCGAGCTTTGACGTCACAGGCATAGTTGCTGCGTCACTAAAATAGCTATAACTTCGTAAATGATTGGAATTAAAAAATGTCCTTTCGTGGATATATTCTTAATGGTCTAAACTTCAAGAACATGCAAAAAAAAAATATTTTTTCCAAATTGTAGATCAGAATACCCTCTTATCACGCTCTAACGTGACGAGCATAATTGCTACGTCACTAAAATAGCTATAATTCCATAAATTTTTGAAATTAAAAAATTTCCTTTCGAGGATGTATTCTTAAAGGTCTAAGCTTTAAGAATCTGCAAAAAAAACTTTTTTTCAAAATTCTAGGCCACTATATCTCCTTAAAATCACGCTCTGACGTCACAGGCATAGTTGCTGCGTCACTAAAATAGCTATAACTTCGTAAATTATTGGAATTAAAAAATTTCCTTTCGTTGATATATTCTTAAAGGTTTAAACTTCGAAAATATGCAAAAAAATTCCAAATTCTACACCAGAATACCCTCTTAAAATCACACTCTGACGTGACGAGAATAACTGCTACATCACTAAAATAGCTATAATTGCGTAAATTATTGAAATTAAAAAATTTTCTTTCGAGGATGTATTCTTAAAGGTCCAAACATTAAGAAGATGCAAACAAATTTTTTTTTTTTAATTCTAGGCCAGAATACCTCCTTAAAATCACGCTCTGACGTCACAGACATAGTTCGTACGTCACTAAAATAGCTATAATTCCGTAAATTATTGAAATTAAAAAATTTCCTTTCGAGCATATATTCTTCAAGATCTAAACTTTAAGAAAACAAAAAAATATTTCAAAATTCCCCCTTGAAATATAAAATATTTGTTTAATCTATAAAATCGAAATATTCACCCTAAAATTGCACTACGATGAGGAAGCAATTTTCAAAATTTCCGCTTCACGAGCTTTTCGACACACTTTATTACACTCGTATATGTACGTGACTCAATACATGTGTATATGGCGCTATGTGAGGTCGTAAACACATTTATGGTTTGTCGACGTCCGCGAGTACTTACATGTCCCCTGACTTATTACCCCCACACAAATGGTACCTACATTTGTCAGTACACGGAGTTTTCGGTGCGAGTGTGTGTCGGTGTGAGTGAAGTGTCATATTAATATTCAAGAGCCACTGGATCAGATTTTATTCACACCGGTTAGTCGTAAAGTTTGAAATTGACGCGACGAGGGAGTGTTATACAGATGTGCCCTGGGGATACCGATGTTGGTACATCCTTAAAACGGCGTGGCTGAATGAGGAGCAAGACATTGCAAGTTCATACAAACATAGCTTGCATTTTTCTCATTCTTCTCGTGGAAAAATGTTTTTCTCTGTCTCTCTGTAGTTTTCTAATATTATTGCGAAGGAATATTAGATAATAGAATAATAGATAAAAAAAAATTGAATCCAAATTGATGCAGCTTTAATTATACTGAATTTTCAAATTTTCGGACTTCCCGCCATTTTTTAAAGTCACTAAAATCAAGTTATCACTGGTCAAAGTTTTTTGGACTGATAGAAAAATCGACGGTAGTGTGGAAGAACGTGCTATCTCAAATTGTGCTAGAAGAACGTGCTATCTTAAATTGTGCTAGAAGAACGTGCTACCTTAAATTGTGCTAGAAGAACGTGCTATCTCAAATTGTGCTAGAAGAACGTGCTATCGCAAATTATGAGAGAAAAAGGTGGTATCTCCAATTGTGATCAATTGTAATCAATTGGACATACCGCCTTCTTCTCTTACAATTTGAGATAGCACGTTCTTCTAGCACAATTTGAGATAGCACGTTCTTCTAGCACAATTTGATATAGCACGTTCTTCTAGCACAATTTGAGATAGCACGTTCTTCTAGCACAATTTGAGATAGCACGTTCTTCTAGCACAATTTGATATAGCACGTTCTTCTAGCACAATTTGAGATAGCACGTTCTTCTAGCACAATTTGAGATAGCACGTTCTTCTAGCACAATTTGATATAGCACGTTTTTCTAGCACAATTTGAGATAGCACGTTCTTCTAGCACAATTTGATATAGCACGTTCTTCTAGCACAATTTGAGATAGCACGTTCTTCTAGCACAATTTGAGATAGCACGTTTTTCCATACTGCCGTCGTAATGATTTAATGGAAAAAAAAGCTCTGGTCCAATTTACTAGCCTGGACTATATTGACCCACTCTACTTGATAATATTGCGAGAGATGCCTGTCGTCGTCATGCCTCGTCCTCTTTCTCCTTCTTTCTCCCTTTTTCTCCCTCTCGATTCCCTCGTCTCGAGGCCATTGTTCTTTCTCGTGCTATTCCCGTCACTCTCCCCCATTGACTTGAAGAAGAGGCAGGAAAAGAGAGTCGCAAAGTGCGAGCGAGAAAGACCGAGTGGATGCGAGCCACGAGAGCGAGAAGGTCGGCAAATCCCTCTCATCTTCGACGTCTTCCGTGCTCGCATATCGGGATCAAAGGAAAAAGCGTCTGCCTTCCCATCTTGTACACTATAATATTCGTATATCGACGAGAAAGGGCCGAACTCTAGTGTCAACTTGTGTGAAAATTACATTGGAAAAGCCCTTTTGTGTGTCAGGCTTATACGCAGCTCGGTGACGAAGAAAAAGAGCCATATTCTTCCGGCGAGTGAGCGCGTTGAATTTTTTCAAGTAGTACAACCTCGGTCCAGGCCGACATACTGGACTCGCAACTTTCTAAGAAGCGAACAAGGTGAAACACCAGTGTTCTACTTTCTTTTTTCATCATTTTCCATTCCTTCTCTCTCTCTTCCTTCGTTTCATCTCCGATTTTTTATATGTCGTATTATTTCATTCTATGTTTGACGACATTTTATATTATATGCGAATCACTGGTTTTCTTATTATATATTAATTAGTATATTTCATATTACCTGTACTGAATTATCATTTTTCATGATGTATCCTATCATACACCTTTGAATTTTGGAATGGGAGGCGCTAATTTCCGGCGAGAGGGCGTGAAAATTTTTCTAAGTAGTATAACATCGGTGCAGGCCGACATGCTGAAAAGGCAACTTTCTAAGCGGCCTAGGAGAAAAACTAGGGTTTTTTTATCATTTTCCATTTCTTTCCTCACTCTTCCACCTTTTTCATCCCCAATTTTCAATAATTACAGCATTTTATTTGATTTTATTAGATTTATGAGTTTTCTTATTAAACCCAAATCCCTGAATTTAATATTACATATGAATTACTATATTTCATGTCACGTAAAAAGAATTATTATATTTAATATTATATCCTTCCATGTACACTATATTTTTGAAAAGAGAGACATAAGTTTCCTGCAAGAGGGCGCGGAAATTTTTTTCCAAGTAGTACAAGATCGGTGCAGGCCGACATATTGAACTGGCAACTTTCTAAACGGCCAAGGTGTAAAACTAAGGTTTTTTCATCATTTTCCATTTCTTTCCTCACTCTTCCACCTTTTTCATCCCTAATTTTCAATACTTATGGCATTTCATTAAATTTGATTGAATTTACGATTTCTTATATTATACGCGAATCCCAGGATTTCAAAGTACATATTAAGTATTATATTTCATTTTACTTATAATAAATTATCATATTTTATAATATATCCTGTCATACATCTTTTAATTTTGAAAAGAGAGTCATACATTTCCGGCAAGATGGCGCAAAAAATATTCCCAAGTAGTATAACGTCGGTCCAGGCCGACATGCTGAAAAGGCAACTTTCTAAGCGGCCAAGGAGAAAAACTAGGGTTTTTTTCATCATTTTCCATTTCTCTCCTCACTCTTCCACCCTTTTCATCCCTAATTTTCAATACTTACGACATTTTATTTAATCCTGTTAGATTTACGAGTTTTCACGTAATACTCGAATCACTAGATTTCATATTACATATGAATTCCTATATTTCACATTACCTATAATAAATTATTACATATTCTATTACATATACACCCTTCAACGTCAAAAAAAAGTGATATTTCTCCAGCAAAAGGGCGCCAGAAATTTTTCTAAGTAGTACAACGTCGGTGCAGGCCGACATCCCGAACTCTCGACTCTTTTCAGCAATCACTGAACGAAAAACAATGCTCTAATTTTTTTTCCTTCATATTTAAACTTCACCTTTGTACTTGGCCTCTCTTTTCTCTCCATTTTTTTCTCCTCCCCTTTCCATTCGTAAAGTCTTCGTCCTTTTCGCTCTGCCCGAAAGCTCAAGCCCAGATACAAGCTCACACTCCTGCGACTGTCCTTTTGCCTCCCCTATCCTCGTATATCCGCCTTCTTGCGCCAAACTCGCACTCCAGAGAGAACGAAAGGAGAACGAGGACCAGAGAGAGAGAGAGAGAGAGAGAGAGAGAGAGAGAGAGAGAGGGAGGGAGGAAGGGAGAGAGGGGGGGGAGGACCAGGACATACCCATGCATATATTCCTTGTAGCCGCAATCCCATTGGCGGAAGATTCAATTTCAGATAGCCCCAACCTCGCAGAGGTGGCTTTCCCGTACTCTCTCGATGTATACCTCGATTCTCCTTGCCCCTAAACCCTGCCCCCACCCCCTTGACTCCCCTCTTGACATTAACCATGTATATGGACTCTCTAATGCGAAGCTTCGAATGCGTTCGCCCAGCAACACACGTCTTTCTCCATTTTCCCTCACGATTTTGCGAAAGGACTCGCCTAACAGGATTTACCACCGAAAATACTGTTTTACCGAGCCCTTTTCGCGCCAAATCGTTGGCGTACATTTGTAACCAAGTTTATGCAAGTTTCCTATCGGCGACGCCGTAACGTTGCTCTCTGTCACGTACGTGTTGCACAATGTTGCAAACGAAATACTTTGTGCGGGAAATAATTCCGGAGAAAATGGGCATTGGACATTGATTTACAATCTTGCTTCGAAATTCTTCAATTTCGAAAATATTCGATTTAATTTTTCTGGGAAATGTTTAATGGACGTCTGTCTGGTTTTGATTTACCATCGAATTTTTTATTTATAAATATATTCAATATATTTATTATTTAAACATATGAAAATAAATATTTTATTTATAATATATTTATTGTATTTATTATTAATATAAATGTTAGGGCGATTTTTTTTCTTTTTTTTCTCCCACCCGAAATTTTGTTGCATATTTCTGAAAGAAAATTTCCTGAAAGTTACAGCCCTTAATATTAATATTAAGTACTTTACCTTCGTGTGATAAGTTTATCTATCTAAAATACACGTAAATGAAATACTTTTTTCGTCAACATTTTACCACTCCGCGGTTTTTTATGCTATCACATTGATTTTGGTCATAATTTACGTAGAATTGAACGATCTTTAAAAGTGTCCTGAACAGTGTAAGTGTAACTTACACTGGTGCGATGGTATGGGTCCCTAAAGTTGATTTTTACCCAAAATTCTCAGTTTTTTGCTGTTATCTCCGAAATGATTAACTTGACCGGAAAATCGCAAAGGGAAATTTTGTTGGAAATTTAATTTCCTACAAAAAAGGTCCTCTAGACCTAACTGCTAAAATTAATATTTCTTGAGATATTGAACCTTACCTTATTTACGGTATAAAATTTGTATAGTTTATCGAACCAAAAATTTTGAATTGTTGATATTCCCTGTCATATCACCATATCACATATCATATCACCAGTGGTGATATGATATGGAATATCAACAATTTGAAACTTTTGGTTCGATAATCCATAAAAATTTTCACATCACAAATAAGTTAAGGTTCAATATCTCAAGAAATATTAATTTTAGCAATTAGGTCTAAAAGACCTTTTTTGTAGGAAACTAAATTTCCAGAAAAATGTTCCTTTACATTTTTTCGGTAAAGTTAATCATTTCGGAGATAACAGCGAAAAACGAGAATTCTGGGTAAAAATCAATTTTAGTGACCTCGTACCATTTCATCATGTAAATTACACTTACGCTGTTCAGGACACTTTCAAAGATGGTTCAATTTTGCGTAAATTGCGACCAAAATCAATGCGATAGCATAAAAAACCGCGGAGTGGTAAAAATTTTGAAAAAAAAACTTTTTGATTTACGTGTATTTTAGATGGAAAAACTTATCACGCGAAGGTAAAGTACTTAATATTAATATTAAGGGCTTTAACTTTCAGGGGATTTTCTTTCAGACATATGCAACAAAATTTGGGGTGGGGAGTGAAAGAAAAAAAAGAAAGTCGAAAAAAATCGCCCTAAGACATATATTCCATATAGTTATTATTTAAATATATTTATTATATTTATTATTATTTACTATCGTATGATTTTTTTACTATCGTAAAAAAATCAAAAACTACGAAAAAAAGAGTCAAAAAACGCTTTTTCTTGTTCAGACGGCCGCCATTTTGCAAAATTTCTTTTTTTCCGTTTTCTCTGAGATAGGAACTATAACCACATTCTTACTAATTAAGAATCTTGTTTAAATTTGGTATCGGATGATTATAAAGGTTGCATTCGTATCAGCCAACACACCCCCTTTTTTAGCCCCAACTTTACCAGCTTCATAACTTATTTAATTTTCGGTTTTTTTATCGACATTTTTTTTGTTTATTGTTAAAATATTAATAATTATGTTGTGAAAAAAAGAATGGTAAAATGCTCGACAAAACGCTCTAGACCCATAAAGTGGTCCATTTTACTACACTGTCCCATAATACCTCACTTTGCATCCTATGGGTCTATATGTGTACTACAAAGGATACAGGACCCTTGGGAGACGGTTATTCTGAATTATATACCCCTCACGATGTTACAAACCTCGGGCATGTATGGATATGATAACGTTATTACGACAATAACGTTACGACGACGAGTTTACGATAGCGTTACGATTGTTTCTCTCGCTTCGAATGGGTCGCTTCATTCGTACGATCGAATGATAAATTTTCAGTTTTACGAACGGTTAAAATTCCATTGTAAAGACTTGTAAATCGTTCATTTCGATGAATCGTTCGTACCTTTTACGATGCCAAGTGTAAATATTTGACAAGGGTGTGAAATTTATTGGATAATTGTCATTTGCATTCAATAATAATTTATTACAAATTACAATAATACATTACAAATTACAATAACCTATTACAAATTACAATAATTTATTACAAATTACAGTAGTTTATTACCAATTACAATAATTTAATACCAATTACAATAATTTATTACAAATTACAATAATTTATTACAAATTACAGTAATTTATTACAAATTACAATAATTCATTACAAATTACAATAATCTATTACAAATTACAATAATTTGTTACCAATTACAATAACTAATTACAAATTACAATAATATATTACAAATTACAATAATTTATTACAAATTACAATAATACATTACAAATTACAATAAATTATTACAAATTACTATAATTTATTACAAATTACAGTAGTTTATTACCAATTACAATAATTTATAACAAATTACAGTAGTTTATTACCAATTACAATAATTTATTACAAATTTCAGTAGAAAAGTTATCTCGATCATTGAGGCTAAAATTTTTTTTTTAAACATCAACAATTGCAACCATTCTGTTTATTTCGCCATTTTGATTCGTCTCGCAGATTCTGCAGTGTGATAAGCTCGAGTGGATCTCCGAAAAGAGAAACCATCGGTTAGAATGAGAATGGAGATTAGCGAGAAGGGATCCAATGTAGAGAAAAGAAAGTGTTTGAGATTAACTTTGGTTTTTGGGTTCTCGTTGTTGAAGATAAGAGTCCTTATCAGCGGTGAACGCTCTCTCTCTCTCTCCCTCTCTCTCTCTCTCTCTCTCTCTCTCTCTCTCTCTCTCTCTCTCTCTCTCTCTCTCTTAATCCTTATGATAACAGGACAATGGCGTTGATGCCTTAAAGTCGATCGAATCCTCGCAATCGATTCGATCTTCTTGAACCATCAATAACCCTATTTCATCCCCTTTAGCTACCCGTTAGCTACCCTTGAGCGAAGGGGTAGAAATTGTAAGGTGACCTCGGTCCAGGCCTCGTCAAAGTTTCCTATAAATCATTGGATTCAATTCGTCCAATCGCATGACATCGAGTCGATTTATCGAAGTCGATGTTCAGAGAAAACATTGATCGATGCAGGCATTTGCCAACTTAAGGGATGAAAAAGGATGTTTGGCTCAAACGACTGGAAATTCCAGAGGAGTCAATTCCATTTCATTAGGACATCAGTCTTCTAATCCTTTGACCAATGGCCTATGCTAGAGGCTTTTCATTCTTGAACGTTTTTCTCGCTCGAGAAAGAGGGATGAAAAAATGCTTCAGATTAGGGGTGAGTTTCCTCCTCAACTATTCATCTTCGCTACGACGACGATTGTGCAGATTCCATCTCCGGTATTAACCATAACGGAGGTTGATCTCCAGTTTAGTCTCTCCTACCCTTGCATCGACCCAATTCACCCTCTCCCACCCCCTCCCTCTCTCTCTCTCTCTCTCTCTCTCTCTCTCCCTCTCTCTCTCTCCCTCCCTCCCTCCCTCCCTCCCTCTGTCTCTCTCTGTTTAGCCCGGTATTTGGTCATCAATTCGATATAGTATCTATCAACGCATTAATTTAACGGATAACAGGATCCCTCGATGGCATTCTGATGGTTTTCATACGCCTCAATGCTGAATTATCCAATTTCGCTTTTCGTTGTTGATATTGAGCATCAAATTGCATTTCGGGTAATTTTTCAAACAACCCTGATTGAAAATGGACCTTTTTTTTTTTGCTATCAAACGAGGTCCTTTGGCTCAGCAAAATATGAACATTCGAACCATTCGAATTATTCGAATTATTTGAATAATTCGAATAATTATTTTCTCAAACTGATCGATTTTGATGAAGAAGTTGAGTTGTTCTATCATGCATTTAACTTAATCATAAATTTTTTTTCATAGCTCACTCCCGAAGTAACGAAAATTTTAATAAAACTAGGGCTGCAGCCCTTCGACCTTGAATATGGTCTGAAATTTATTAATTGCTTAAATATTTAGGAATTAAAATACATATTTCTAAATGTTAAGCTCGGATATGTAATGTGCGACTTTAAAAATCCCCGAGTGGCAACTTTCAGGTAAAAACAATGTCAGTTGTACATGAGGAAGAGAACACTTTGGATAACTCGTAGAACATTTGGAATTTCGTCTGTTCTTAGCTAAACAATTTTTTTCATCCATAAATTCATAGTTTCGAGGTAAAGGTTCGAAGGTTTCAAGGTTTCAAGGTTTGAAGTCTGTGTTTTGAAACGGAAATTCCATTCCATTCCATTCCACGAAAAAGTTTTTTTTCGTCGTTTCAAGGTTTGAAGCCTGTGTTTTGAATCGAAAATTCCATTCCAATCCATTCCATTCCATTCTACGAAAAAGTTTTTTCTCGTCGTTTCAAGATTTGAAGTGTTTTGAATCGAGAATTCCATTCCATTCCAATCCATTCCATTCCATTCCACGAAAAAGTTTTTTTTCGTTGTTTCAAAGTTTGAAGCCTGTGTTTTGAATCGAAAATTCCAATCCATTCCATTCCATCCAACGAAAAAGTTTTTTCTCGTCGTTTCAAGGTTTGAAGCTTGTGTTTTGAATCGAAGATTCCATTCCATTCCATTCTTTGAAAAAGTTTTTTTTCGTCGTTTCAAGGTTTGAAGCATATGTTTTGAATCGAAAATTCCATTCCAATCCATTCTATTCCACGAAAAAGTTTTTTCTCGTCGTTTCAAGATTTGAAGCCTGTGTTTTGAATGGAAAATTCCATTCTATTCCAATCCATTCCACGAAAAAGTTTTTTCTTGTCGTTTAAAGATTTGAAGTTTTTTGAATCGACAATTCCATTCCATTCCATTCTTTGAAAAAGTTTTTTTTCCTCGTTTCAAGGTTTGAAGTGTTTTGAATCGAGAATTCCATTCCATTCCATTCCACGAAAAAGTTTTTTTTCGTCGTTTCAAAGTTTGAAGCCTGTGTTTTGAATCGAAAATTCCATCCCATTCCAATCCATTTCATTCCATCCAACGAAAAAGTTTTTTCTCATCGTTTCAAGATTTGAAGTGTTTTGAATCGAGAATTCCATTCCATTCCATTCCACGAAAAAGTATTTTTTCGTCGTCTCAAGGTTTTAAGCTTGTGTTTTGAATCGAAGATTCCATTCCATTCCATTCTTTGAAAAAGTTTTTTTTCGTCGTTTCAAGGTTTGAAGCATATGTTTTGAATCGTAAATTCCATTCCAATACATTCCATTCCACGAAAAAGTTTTTTCTCGTCGTTTCAAGATTTGAAGCCTGTGTTTTGAATGGAAAATTCCATTCTATTCCAATCCATTCCACGAAAAAGTTTTTTCTTGTCGTTTGAAGATTTGAAGTGTTTTGAATCGACAATTCCATTCCATTCCATTCCACGAAAAAGTATTTTTTCGTCGCTTCAAGGTTTGAAGCCTGTGTTTTGAATCGAAGATTCCATTCCATTCCATTGTTTGAAAAAGTTTTTTTTCGTCGTTTCAAGGTTTGAAGTGATTTGAATCGAGAATTCCATTCCATTCCATTCCACGAAAAAGTATTTTTTCGTCGTTTCAAGGTTTGAAGCCTGTGTTTTGAATCGAAAATTCCATTCCATTCCATTCCAATCCATACCAGTCTATTCTAATCCATTCCATTCCACGAAATTTTTTTTTTCGTTGTTTCAAGATTTGAAGCCTGTGTTTTGAATCGAAAATTCTATTTCATTCCATTCCACGAAAAAGTTTTTTTTCGTCGAAAACCATGGAGACCTTAAAAAAAAAAAATACGAAAAAAATTTAAGATAATAAAATCTATGAAATTTTTCACTTTTTCAAGAAAAGTCATCTTTTTATCATTTTTAATTTTTTTTTTCACTCAAAAAATACTTCGATTAATTCCGAAAAAAATGCCCCACAACCTGGAGTGGCATTCCTTTTCCTTCTATTTTTTTTCACTGTCTTGAAAAAAAAAATTAGAAAAATTCGGCAATTTTTTATTTCTTCTCAATTTTTCACATTCCTAGGTCCTTTATAAATCTTCAAAAATTTCCAAAGTGGTACTTTGTGAAATAAGCCCAATTGAGAAAATGTTTTTTTTTTCAATCGTTAAAAAAAAGTCGATTCGATTTGTCTCGAATAATTCATAAATTCGAATATTCGCACACCCCTAAAAACAACCCCCGAACAGTAGGGGATGAAATTATTTTTTTTTCTCTCACATCGATGAAAAATAAAATTTTCCATCGATAGATTCGAAAGAAATACGAATTAAATTATAATTTAATGCACAGTTTCATCTGCAGAGAAAGTCGAGGGAGCCGCCCCATGCGTAAGAGAGAGAGGAGGCGCATCTCTCTCTCTCTTACGCATGGGGCGGCTCTCTCTGCTTTCGCTTTTCTGGCGTTCGGGATTTCGGCGCTTCGTTATTCGAACGCTCGTAATCGTGAAATTCGAGATTTCGGCCGTTCGAAATATTGGTTAGTCGACTCTTCGACCCCCACCCATCGAGGGGTGGATGACTTTCTCCCCCTCACGTTGGAAACGAGGGAGGAAGAAAAAGGTATTTCTCCACTTTTAATGGCGTATTGAAATAACGAAAGCGAGTTACTCACGTTCTCGTATCTCGCTGTCGACGTGACGCGAATAATTCTCGCAGATGCGACTTTAAGTGCGCCCCACCGCCATTTTCCTCTTTTCGTTTTCACGTGCGACCCCCAAACCACCCCCTCTTTAACCGCCCGTCCACTATATCTGTCCAGGGAGCTTCCTCTAGCTGCTCCTTCCCCAACTCGTCCTTCTGTGTGTCTTCTCGTGGACGACTGCTTTTTTTTTCCCATCTCGACTTTTCTGCGCTCTCGACGCGAGTGAAATTCGTAGTACCCTCGAAAAAGCTTCGGTCCGGACCTCCGACGAGTGCCACTACCCCCAACTCCCCAATATATATATATGGGGCGTTCCATCCCAAATCGGGGAGTTTGAAAAACTTTTTTTTTTATTTCCTCAATTTTTTAATATTTTTAGTACCCATCGAAAGACCCTTCCTGTTAAATTTTGAGATTTTTTTTATTACCCGTTCTAAAGATATTGAATTAACAAAAAAACCGCTCTTTTTTTGGTATTTTGGTCATAACTTCTTTGATAATGGTCCAAATTGAAAGTTTTTTTTTCAAAATTTTTGTTTTTTATGGCCTTTAAAAAATACCGTACAGTAACAAAAATTGGTATTCATAATAATTTATTTAAAAAAAAAAAAATTATTTTCAAAAATCGAAAAAAATAGTAGTTATTGAGATCCCACGATCGGACTATCCTTAAAAATTGTTGAATAGATAGATGTTTGAAACAAAAAATTAAAAAAAAATAAATAAAAAATGACAATCACTTTTAAAAACGCGATTTAAAGTTTAAAACTCAAAAAACTCATTCAAAAACACGTCGAATATTTTTGTTGTATTTTTTTCTGAAAAGGCCATAAAAAAGCAAAAATTAAAAAAAAAAACTTTTAATTTGGACCATTATTGAAGAAGTTATGACCAAAATACCAAAAAAAAGGGGCGGTTTTTTTGTTAATTTAATATCTTTTGAATTGGTGATAAAAAAAAATTCAAAATTCAACAGGAAGGGTCTTTTGAAGGGTACTCAAAAATATAAAAAAATTGAGGAAATAAAAAAAAAAGTTTTTCAAATTGTTCGATTTGGGATGGAATGGCCCATATATAAATCATATACGAGTAGACTCAAGGGGGCGCGAACTGGCGCGGATGAGGAGAAGCGCGAAAATATCTGGGGTTGCAATAAATGTCAGTCGCGATGCTCGTTGCCAAAATTTGCCACGTCATCAAAATTGTTCCAATCTCCGACAGTGCCGACGCATCCCTCTTCTTTTTTTTTTAAATCCGGTATTTTTCAAAGCAAGTTTGCGGCATTGATCCTTTATCGAAAAACAACGAAATAAATTCTACACTGAAAAGGTCATCGAAAATAATAATTAAAAAATCCATATTAATTTTTTTATAAGATTATTGATCAATTGATCAATATATATATATATATATAAATATATAAATATAATAAATATAAATTATAAATTATATAAATTATAGATAAAGATAAACATAAATTATACTATATACTATATACTATTTACTATATAAATATATATATATATATATATATATATTTATATAATAAAAAAAAATATATAAAATATTTAATAAATATAAATTGGGGCGATTTTTTCATATTTTTTTTCTTCCACTCCCCACCCAATTGATATTGAATTATAAATATATAAATATAATAAATATAAATTATAAATTATATAAATTATAGATAAAGATAAACATAAATTATACTATATACTATATACTATTTACTATATAAATATATATATATATATATATATATATATATATATATATATATATATATATATTTTGTTGTATGGGTCTGAAAGAAAATTCTCTGAAAGTTACAGCCCGTAATATTAATATTAAGTACTTTCCCTTCGCGTGATAATTTTTTCCATCTAAAATACACGTGAATGAAAAACTTTTTTCGTAAAAATTTTACCACTCCGCGGTTTTTTATGCTATCACATTGATTTTGGTGACAATTTACGTAGAATCGAACGGTCTTTAAAAGTGTCCTGAACAGCGTAAGTGTAACTTACACTGGTGAAATGGTACGAGTCCCTAAAGTTGATTTTTACCCAAAATTCTCGATTTTTTGCTGTTATCTCCGAAATGATTAACTTAACCGAAAAATCGTAAAGGGAAATATCGTTGGAAATTCAATTTCCTACAAAAAAGGTCCTCTAGACCTAACTGCTAAAATTAATATTTCTTGAGATATGAACCTCAACTTATTTATGGTATAAAATTTGTATAGTTTATCGAACCAAAAGTTTTAAATTGTTGATATTCCATATCATATCACCATATCGCATATCACATCACGAGTGATGATAATGATATGAAATATGAACAATTTGAAACTCTTAGTTCGATAATCCATAAAAAATTTCACATCACAAATAAGTTAAGGTTAAATATCTCAAGAAATATTAATTTTAGCAATTAGGTCTAGAGGACCTTTTTTGTAGAAAATTAAATTTCCAGAAAAATTTTCCTTTACATTTTTTCGGTAAAGTTGATCATTTCGGAGATAACAGCGAAAAAACGAGAATTCTGGGTAAAAATCAACTTTAGGAACCCTTACCATCGCACCAGTGTAAGTTACACTTACGTTGTCTGAAACACTTTTAAAGATCGTTCAATTCTGCGTAAATTGCGACTAAAATCAATGCGATAGCATAAAAAATCGCGGAGTGGCAAAGCTTTGAAGAAAAAAGATTTTGATTTACGTGTATTTTAGATGGAAAAACTTATCACGCGAAGGGAAAGTACTTAATATTAATATTAAGGTCTGTAACTTTCAGAGAATTTGTTTTCGGACATATGCAACAAAATCTCGGATGGGCAGTGAGAGAAATAAAAAAAGACGAAAAAAGTCACCCTAATATATATGATAATTTTCCTAATTTTCTTTCGAGGATATATTCTTAAAGATCTAAACTTTAAGAATATGCCCAAAAAAAATTTTTTTTTTCAAAATTCCATACTAAAATACCCCTTTAATGAACGTTGAAATAGCGAGAGGGACAAATTTTGTTCAGGAGCATCTTTGGCGCCATGTTTCTTATCACTGAGAATTCTCTCGCCCGAATAACGTCGAGGAGCGTTTTTGATAAAAGATCGATATTCCCATTCTATCAAGAAAAAGATAGAATGAAACGAAGAAGACGAGAAACAGAAAGATGCCCATTCCCCCAATTGTGTCTCCCTTTTCTCAATTCTTCCTCTTCCACTCTCGTTCTTTTTTCCTCCCTCACTTTTCAACCCTCTCGCTCTTTTTTTTTTTTTTTTTTTTTTTTTTTTTTTTTTTTTTTTTTTTTTCCTGCAGTTTCACGATTTCATCACCCGCACGAATCGAACGCTTCGCTACATTATACAAAAGCTTCGCTACTGTGCTTCACTCCGGTCTCGAAATCGCCAGGGAGAAGGAAAAAAGGAGAGCGGAAGAGAAACAGCGAAGGAGGGTAAAAGAACCCCCTTTGCTAGCAGTTTCTCTTCCTCGCGTCTACGTACGATTCTTCTGATCCTTTTATATGATAATTGCAACGTATTTGCCGTGAAGCCTCCCCCCCCCCCCCCTCGAAGCCCCCCCTATTTCCCCCCTCCGCGTGTATAAACAGACGACGAGCTTTATTTGAGAGGGGCCAAAAGTGATTGCCAAGCACATTGGAATTATCGTACAGTCCCTTCGACAAACGCCATTGAAATCGAAAGCCAATGACGAATTTTCGTCGTCCATTTCCGACATTTCCCCTATATTTAATATTAATTTAAAAAACTTCCCCCTCTATTTAACACTAATTTTCAAAAATTCCCCCCTAATTTAATATTAATTTAAAAAACTCCTCCCTATACTTAACATTAATTTTAAAAAGTTCCCCCCTTAATTTAATATTAATTTAAAAAACTTCCCTTTATATTTAATATTAATTTTAAAACATTCCCCCTATATTTGATATTAATTTTTTTCTAAATTCCCCCTATATTTAATATTAATTTGGGGCGGTTCCCCCCTCAATTTAATATTCATTTAAAAAACTTCCCCCTTAATTTAATATTAATTTAAAAGAATTCTCCCTTAATTTAATATTAATTTAACAAACTTCCCCCTATATTTAATATTAATTTTAAAAAACCCTGTAAATTTAATACTAATTTTTAAAAATGGTCTCGATTTCGATATTTTCCACTTTGGCTCATTAAGGATCAGAAGGATGTCCCAGAAAGGGTTGAGATCCCTCAGGAAGGACATAATTTATTTATTGCAAATAATCAATCAACGAATTCGGAAAAAGGTGCTTAGATATCTCTTGAAGACGATTTTGCCCATTTTACTGGGAAATTTAATTTTTCTGATTGCATATGGGTCATTCCATGTCAAATCGACCAATAGTTGGAATCGACCCCTTTCAATTTTGATGAAATTTGTTCAGAAGTTTTCTTTTATCGCAAAACGAAGTTCTACGAAAGTTCAAAAATTCGTATTTTTGAAAAAAAAAACACCTTTCTGAAAATTTCAGGATCTTTTAACATCAGTACAAGGTATTATATAAAAAAAAATGGAACCAAAAATTGTATGTTGATCGTGAATTTTCACGATTTTTAAAAACTCAATATTCTCCAAATTCATCATTTTGCAAAATTTTTTTTCGGAATATTTTTTTTTTGCAGCCTTAAGTATACTCTTTAAGACGAACCCAGAACGATTTTTTTAATAGTACTTTTCGAGATATTTAAAAAATAAACTGGAAAAATTGAAAAAATGGTAAAAATTTGAATTTTGAATAACTTTGGCAAAAAATTTTTTGAATTTTCTTCCTTTGGTAGAACATTGTTTTATGATAAAAGAAAACTTTCGACCAAATTTCATCGAAATTGAAAGTGGTCGATTCCCGCTATTGGTCGATTTGACACGGAATGACCCATATCGACCATCAAAGGGCTTCCATGGATTTATCCAGAAAATCAAGAAGAAATTTTTTTCACCCATCATGAGGGAAAGTCTACTTTTTTCATCCTGTTCATCGGATTTTCATTTTTATTATTATTATTATTTTTTTTTCAAATTCGAATTCAGTTTTGAGCTGGAAAATGCGGGATTAGAAGTTGATGGAATTACTGAGAAATTCTCAGTGATTTGCAAAGGATTCGTATTGGGAACGATCAAAGAAACTTTGAGAAAAAGAAATGGGGAAGAAAGAAAAAAAAAGAAAAACAACGTCATCTAAGCGCGATCTCTGAGCAACGTTGGAAACTCTCGTTTATATATGGGGAGTTTTTTCTTCGTTTTGGTGGGTTTGCCTCCTTCTCTCCCTCCATCCATTCTTCGGGGATTTATTTGGCGACCAACGCGGAGCAACATCTCACGAGAAACGAACGAGAGAGTTCTGTCCGGTTCTCTTTGTCGTGCGGAATTCGTTTATCCTTTGCCGCGCGTTTCGAAGGATGCGGAGAAAGGGGGAGGAAAAGGATTAACGACTTGGTACAAGATTCGGACGATCGATGGAACGAAATACACGCTCCGTGGAAATTCCACCAATGAGAGACCACGAACGAATCGTTTTCTCTCTTTTTTTTTTTTTACTTTATAAATAAGGGTTTATTTCTCACTGCATTCACTAGGGTTGAGGTTTACTTTTTGGTTTTCAGTGAAATAAGGAAGGTTCCTCATTTGTTGATACAAAAAAAATAGTATTTTTTCGGCCTTTATTGAGAGAAAAGCCATTGAGGATTAAAAGAGTGAAATTGAACTTACTCAATTAATTAATTAAATTTGATTACTAATTTATGTTAATTAAACTTGATTTAGTGAAGTTTGAACTTCTTGTTTTTGACCAAAAAAGGGTCATGGATAAAAATTTCGAAAATTCGAAAATTTCGAACCGAAGGTTCATTTCTCTAATTTAATTTAATTTAAATTAATTTAGTGCAATTTGAGCTCCTCATTTTCGACAAAAAAGTCATTGAAAATTTTTTATTTTCCGTCATGAACAATTTAATTTATTTGCCTATATTTATTGAGAGAACAGTCATTAAGAATTTAACAGTGAAATTTAATATAATTAATTATTTGAATTTAGTTTAATTCAACTAAATGTAATTTTATTGCTAATTTCATTTAATTAAATGTAATTTTGTTCAATTTAAGCTTCTCGTTTTTTTAAAAAAAGGGTTATTCGAAAAATTTCGATCTTCTTTATTGAACAATTTATTTAAGTTTCGTTTATCCCTAACTAATCTTATTATTCATACATTTTAGATCATCGTATCCACGGTTTAATTTTTTTTTGCGCAATTTTTCTGTCATAGACTAACAAAATCTTTGTTGTTTTTTGTTTCAGGTGAGTCGAAAGCTTTTTCGAAATAATTAAGACGCTGAAGGAACTTTGGTGAGTGAAAAAAATGAAAAACAATTGGACACGATTTATTATCATCATTATTATTATTATTATTATTATTATTATTATTATTATTATTATTATTATTATTATTATTATTATTATTATTATTATTATTATTATTATTATCATTATTATCATTATTAACTTTATCAGAAATTAAAAAACTAATTTTTGTTTTTAAAAAAATTGAAAATCGATTTTTAGCAGAGTTGTATGCAAAACAATACAATTTTTTCTACAATTTGCACTGCAGCCTCGTAAAATTAGTTGCAAAAAAAAAACCTTCGTCCAATCACTGGTCAATCCTATTTTGAAAAAGTGTACGAAATTTCAAAAAAATCGTTACATTTTTGGGAAATCGTGTCCGACTTGAAAAATAGTGTTTTTGGAAAATGAGGGAAATCCCCACCAGCTCTTTTTCCCCTAGAATGTTACCCCAATTAACTTAAAACTTTGGAAAAATGTTCTAGAGAATTTGCACTAAATAAGACTTGGATAAAAAATTTAAATAAATTTTTTTTTTTCAAATTAATTTTTGAAATTTTCTAACGCAATCCCTTAATTCATTTTTAAATTGCTCACCCCCCCCCCCCCCCCCCCCCCCAATGGAAACCAGATGCAAGGGAAAAACTCCTCCGCATCTTTCATCGACAACCCCCTCTTTGGAGGAGAATAAGGGATGAAAGACTTCGCGCCATTTTTTTTTTTTTTAAATATTCCTCGTACGTTCTTCCGGTCACTTATGTATATCATTCGCGGTCCATGTAACGAATAAGTAATGTCTACAAGCGTGAAGCTCAAACGACACGAGTTGAGGGATGGGGGTGGGGGAGGGGGAGGGGGAGGGACCACGTGCAGGACGATAAAACCCCGCGCATGAAAATATTCATGGAACGCGTTTCGCCGGGGGTTTATTCATGGCGCGTTAAGGCCATATAAATTGTGTGCACAAGCATCGAGGGGGTGCGTGCAAGATTCTCCGTCTCTCTCTCTCTGGATCTCTTGTTCACTGGTCCAAGCTCAAAAGCTCTCCTTTTCAACCCCCCTTAACAAACCCACCCTCAAATGGGCACAAATGTACATATCCACAATCTACTGTGGACCACTTTCACAGTCACTTAGTTTTTAAGTAGAGAGGGATGGAGAGAGAGGGTGGGAAAAAGCACCCCTTAGCTTCCCTGCCACTAAAATTCAAACTGCCTCCATCAACTCTCAAAAGCTCAAAGTTTCCCTCTCATTGTTGCCACCATAATTCCCGAATACTGATCTACGATAACCCTTGTACCACCCCCCCCCCCCACCCCCAACCCCCATTTTCCACCCCCTGTGAAAGCTCTCACCAACCCTCTCACACGCGCCCTTTCAACCCTTTTTGTCGACCACTCAACGCTCCGCGCAATTTACATACAATTGACCAAGGTTCGTTAAACCGTAAATATATTTACGGGGAGTTTCCCGAAAACCACCCCCTTGTCCACGTGTGGAGCTTTTGGATGATCCTCTCTGCCCTGGTTTGTTACTCCAAGAGGGATGAAACATGAACGGGTACAGGGTGATTCGTAATTTATTTTTTATTTTGAAAAAGAAAATTTTCACCGATTATTATTTTTTTGAAGTCGTTTTTCGTTTTCAATCGAAATGGCGTCAATGAGACCAAAATAATTGGGGGAGGATTTTTAATTTCCCTTTTATTTGCTAATTAGCCATTTTTTTTTAGCATTACTTATTTTATTTTATTTTTATTTCCATTTATAGAGTCAATAATAATTTTATTGAAAATTCCTGGTCTAGAATTTTGGAAATTTTTTTTCTTCAATAAAAATATACGAGGCATTCCACGACACTCCGACCAAAATCTTGCCTTGATGATTCCGATTTTCCTCTACATTTTTTATATAAATAACCACATTGAAAAAAAAATTCCCAAATTTTTTCGGAATTTTTCGGTCGCACGTTTTTTTTTTTTTTTTTTGAAAAAAGGGACCACTTTGTAAAATCTGAAAAAATTCAGAATAATCTAATAAAATGTAACAAAGTTTTTGGGCTTCGTACCAAAATGGAGATTTTAGTACTCTATGAGTGAATTTTTTTTTTTACAATTTTTTGAATTTTACTCATAGAGTATTAAAATCTCCATTTTGGAATAAGGCCCAAAAATTTTGTTATGTTTTATTAGATTATTCTAAATTTTTTCAGATTTTACAAAGTGGTCCTTTAAAAAAAAAAAAAAAAAAAAAAGAAAAATCCAAAGTACGCGTGACCAAAAAATTCTGAAATAATCTGAAAATTTTTTGAATGTGTTTTTTTTTATATACAAAATTTAGAGGAAAATCGCAATCATCAAAGCAAGATTTTGATCCGAATGTTGTGAAATGACACGACAAAATCTTGTCTTGATAATTTCGATTTTTGTCTCAATTTTTTATATAAAAAAACACATTGAAAAAAAATTTCCCAAATTTTTTCAGAATCTTTTGGTCACGCGTTCTTTGGATTTTGTTTTTTTTTTCACAAAAAAGGGACCACTTCGTAAAATCTGAAAAAAATTCAGAATAATCCAATAAAATATAACAAAATTTTGAGCTTTGTTCCAAAATGGAGATTTTAATGCTTTATGAGTAAAATTTTTTTTTTTGCAATTTTTTAATTTTACTTATAGAGTATTAAAATCTCCATTTTGTTATATTTTACCCAAAAATTTTGTTATATTTTATTAGATTATTCTGAATTTTATCCGATTTTACAAAGTGGTCCTTTTTTTCAAAAAATAAAAAAAATAAAATCCAAAAAACGCGTGACCAAAAAATTCTAAAAAAATTTGGGAAATTGTATTTCAATGTGTTTTTTTACATAAAAAATTAAGAAGAAAATCTGAATCATCAAATTTTTATCGAAATGGCGTGTAATGCCCCATACATATGTCATGTTTTGTATCACCCTGTATGTTAAATTTTCGACGTTCCGAGGGCTTTTTGAAACTTCTCCTCGTACATTCTATGAACTGTTTACCGATGTTGGCGTGTCGAGCGGTTACGGCACTTTGAAAATACCAACCCCTAAAATTTTCGGCTCGTGGGTTTCAACGACGATTCCATTGTATGAATATTAGGGGGTGGTTTAAAGAAAAATACGCTTTTTACGGATAAGCTTCTCAACGAGAGCTTTGCAAGGGTTTTTGAAATTTAAATTTCCGCCATTTTGATATTTCAACCCCTAAATTTTTTTAAAATATATTTTTTTCAATATTTCGCTGTTTCTTCTCTGATAATTCATGAAAATTGACAATAAAATGGAAAAAAAATCAATTAAGTAAAATTTCAACATTGGGGTGGAAAAAAATTGCAAAAAAAAAATCTCGATAACAACAATCGAAAGAGGGCTTTTTTTGTAATCACCCTAATATTAAAACGTCATTGAGAAATTGTACATGGTGAAGAATGAGAGGAAGAGGGAGAAAGGGGGAAAGAAGGGAAGCAGTAAAAGTAAGAATTTTCACATCCCTGACTCGAACATTGCTTACGCATATATTTGAAAATTAACTCGAAATATACGGAGGAAGTGTGAAGAGTCAAATATGAGAGAATATTTGGGCCAATTCCAGAAGACATAAGAGAATTTTGTATCAGAAACTTAAAGTAAACATGCAAATTCGAAATTTGCACATCACTTCCCTCAGTATTTTTTTTTTTTTCATTTATAAATCCTCCTACAAAAAATTCAAAATTTTATAAATAATTGCGTGGGCGATTTTTGCAAAATTCGATATTTACAATTTTTATCATTCAAACCATCGGTATAAATTTTTTGGCCTTTTTTGGAAATTTAAAAATGGGATAAAATTGGCACAGCTTTTTTTGAAAACTTGTTTACAAAAACAAATCTTCCTCCACGAGGAATCGAAAGCATTGAAAATATCAATAATAGTTTGAGAAAATTTTGATACTTGGAAGAATAATTATTTTGACCAAAGTTATGATAATTAATTTTTTTACTAATAAATAATAAGTTGTAATAATTTTTTTTTTAGTTTAATAATAATTTCATTTTTTTAGTAATGAGTAATAATAATAATTTTTACAATTTACCATTTTCTAATTAATCTGCCTTGAACGTCCCTCTAAACTAATTTCTATTTTTCCACGTGACAAAATTTTTTGACACCTTCAATATTTTTTTTTGTATTTACAAATCCTCCTAAAAAAAAAACGAGCTTTTTACAAAAATTTTTATAAATAATTGCGTGAGCGATTTTTGCAAAATTCGATATGAACAATCTTTATCATTCGAAACTTCCGATATAAACGTTTTGCCCTCTTTTTGGAAATTTTAAAATCGCATAAAATTTGCACAGCTTTTTTTGCAAATTTGTTCAAAAAAACAAAGCTTCCTCCACGAGGAATCTAAGGAATCAAAATATCAATAATAGTTTGAGAAAATTTTGATACTTGGAGGAATAAATATTATGACCAAAGTTATAATAATTAATTTTTTTACTAATAAGCAATAAATAAAAATAACAATTTTTCATTTATTTTAATAATAATTTTATTTTTTTAGTAATGAGTAATAATAATAATTTTCACAATTTACCATTTTCTGATTAATCTGCCTTAAACATCCTTCTAAACTAATTCTAATTTTTCCGCTGGACAAAATTTTTTGCCATCTTCAGTATTTTCTTTTTTTTTTATTTACAATTCCTCCTAAAAGGTAGAGTGAGCTTTTTTTACAAAAAATTCAAAATTTTACAAATAATTGCGTGAGCGATTTTCCCAAAATTCAATATAAACAATCTTTGATATTCAAACTATCAGTATAAATTTTTGCTCCTTTTTTGGAAATTTTGAAATCGCATAAAATCTGCACAGCTCAATGAAATTTTGCAAAATATCAATAATACTTTGAGAAACTTTTGATACTTGGAAGAATCACTATTTTGACCAAAATTATAATAATTAATTTTTTTATTTAATTTAACAATAATTTTATTTTTTTATTAATGAGTAATGATAATGATAATGATAATGATAATGATAATGATAATGATAATGATGATAATGATGATGATAATGATGATGATAATGATGATGATAATGATAATGATAATGATAATGATAATGATAATGATAATGATAATGATAATGATAATGATAATGATAACGATAATGATACATTTTTGGCATCTTCATAAAAAAATATCTCACGCAAAAATGTGCTTCACATCTTTCCCAAAAAATGTCCAAGTTTCGAACGATCTTTATCTGGTGATTAATCGTCACAAATATCTTGTTGATAAATATGAATAAATAATGCGATAACGGTAAGGAAAAACAATTTCTCTTGGCCGGATCTGTATTTCATGGGCTGCATTGCAGGAAAAAAGCAATAGTTTTCCCCGATCTTTATCTCCTCGTGACACCCTTTCGCGTGTTTTATACGATCCATTCAGGATCTCGCACATATCACCCCCCCCCCCCTCGCCCCTTGCCCCTCGCCCCTCGTTCTCCGTCGTATTCTCATCCTCCGATTTCCTCCACCGTATCGTCGTACATTTCCATGAAAAATATGTTTGCCATGAAGGGAAAAAAAACTGTACGACAAACGAGAAGGCGTGAGAGGATTTTTTTTTTTGCAGGACCCTCTTTGTTTGTGCCCGGTCGGGGGATAAAAAAAGAGGGGTGAAAAAGAGACATATGGAGAATAATAGAGAAACAGAGACAGTAAAATATTTAACAGCTCTTCTCGCGTTGTTGAGGAGAACGAATATTTTGACCATTTTGAAATGCATATCAATAAATGTTGTGAATTGCATATATATGGGGCATTCCACGTCAAATGACGCGGTCATCGGCCTAACCCCCTCGGATTTTGATGTCCAATGAATTGTGGGTTCCGTTTGGTCCAAAATATGACCTCTGATTTTTAGAAATTTTTATTTTATTTTTTAAGGGTTGTCCGAGCTAAAAAATCATTACATTGAGGGAAAACGTAAAGAGGGGCATTTTTCAAATTCATGAAGAATAACAGCAATAAATTCTTTGTTTAAGAGTGAAACGACAACATTTTTCGAAAATTTATTAGCCTCGACGACCTGAAATAAAACGGATAATTAAACAACAATAATAAAAAAATAGTAATTAAAATTTGTTAAAAAAAAGTAATTATTTTTGGCCCATTATCGAGCTATGACGAAAATATCGGTTTTGGGACCTAGTTTCTGTGAAAAAAAAAACATCATTAATTTGAAAAATGCCCCTTTTCATGTTTTCCCTCAATTTAATGATTTTTTAGCTCGGGCAACCCCTAAAAAATGAAATAAAAATTTCTTAAAATTTGAGGTCATATTTTGGACCAAACGAAACCCACGATTCATTGGACATCAAAATCCGAGGAGGTTAGGCCGATGACCGCATGATTTGACGTAGAATGCCCCATATATCAATTAGAGTGTACCGAAAAGGGTGCATTTTGCAACCCCTGCCAATTCATAGCTGAACGATTTTTGAATTATTTACTATGAATTTTTACTTTTAACTATGAGAAAGATCAATTTTTTTCTTTTTTTTTTTCAGAAGTTAAAAAATTGTATTTTAAAAATTATTTAAATTGGTATTAATAGTTTATTAATTATGACAAATATTTCAAATTAATTTATATCTGAATGATTTTATCATCCTGATTTTCCTTCGTGATTTTGTTCTGATATTTTTATAGATTTATATTGTAGCATAATATTTTGATTGAAAAGATATTTCATCATAATTTACCAGTCACAAAAATTGAAAAATCTCAATTGAAAAAAATATCGGCTGAATGATTTTCCAATTACTTATGATGAATTCTTACTCTTAATGATGAGCAAGATCAAGTTTTTTCATTTCTTTCAGAAGTTAAAAAATTGTATTTTAAAAATGATTCAAATTTGTATTTATAATTTATTAATTATCGCAAATATTTTTAATTAATTTTTTGTTTCAATGATTTTGTCATCCTAATTTTTTTCATGCTTTTGTTCTGATATTTTCATAGTTTTATATTGCAGCAAAACATTTGGATTGAGAGGTTATTTGAAAAAAATTGACCGGTTATTAAACCAGAAAAAAAATTATCTCAATTGAAAAAAAGTTGGCTCAATGATTTTCCAATTACTTATGATGAATTTTAACTTTTAATTATGAGCAAGTCCAAGCTGTTTCTTTCCTTTCAGAAATTGAAAAACTGTATTTAAAAATTGTTCAAAATTTGTATTAACAATTTATTGATTATCACAAGTATTTTCAATTAATTTATTATCTCAATGATTCCGTAATCTTTCGTACTTTTGTTGTGAATTTTTTATACATTTTTATATCAAAGCAAGACATTTGGATTAAAAGATAGTTCAAGCAAATCGGATCGTCAAAAAATTGAAAAAAATTGTTTTCAGGAGTTAAAAAATTATATTTAAAAATCATTAAATAATTGTATTAATAATTTATCAATTATTACCAGTGTTTTTAATTAATTTATTATTTTATTGAGTTTGTCATCTTTCATATTTTGGTTCTGAATTTTTAAATATACATTTTCATGTTGGAGCAAAACATTTGGATTAAGAAATTATTTTAAAAAAAATGACTCAAAAAAGAATAGAAAAAAAAATCCATCAGACTGGAAGGGGTCAGGATTAAGATCGAATGATTTGTCGACGAATATCTCATATAAATACATATATATATATATATATTAGGGTGGGTCAAATAAAATTACTAATTTTTTTTTCCTCGATATAATGAAAAATGTATTGTTTGGGGTCTCAAAAAAAACCCTCTGCAAGTATTAGCCCTTCATATTTAAATTAAGAGGTCCCTCATGGAAAATTTTTATTTCCCATTTAAATAACAGGCATTTTTTTTTTTTAACTTTCGAACGAAATGGAAAAAAAAGAATCCGTGATAATTCGTGATTATTATCACCGATTATTTTTGGAACGGTTAGTTTTATAGATTAGACACAAGAGAGCTTTTTTGTAGAGCATCAAATGTTCTACAAAGATGTGCCAAAAAAACTCTCCTAACCTCAACGGTTAGAGTCTAATAAAATTCCAAAGTTAAAAATAATTTCCTATGTTATTTAAATGGGAAATAAAAATTTGCGATGAGGGTCCACTCAATTTAAATATGAAGGGCTAATACTTGCTGAGCGTTTTTTTTAGATGCCAAACAATACTTTTTTCATTATATCGAGGGAAAAAAAATTTGTCATTTTATTTGACCCACCCTAATATATATATAATATATGTATATGCGTATAATTTCATTCACTTCAGAGCGCCACCATCGTATCGGTATTTAATCTTAATCCTCCATTTTGTATTCGAAGCAGGTTTTCGCTTGTGCCGACCTATTGGAGGCGCTCCAATGGCGTTTTTCTTCGCCACTATTGCTATATCTATATATCAAGTACTTTCTGTGCGTGTCGGAAACTTACGCTCGAGGATATCGACTTTTCTTCGGTTTCTCGTCCCATCGAATCCTTCCTCTTTCTCTCTATTCTCATCTCACTCTCGCCTCTTATGATACATATTACAGTGATGCAGGAAAAAAATCCTTTTTTCATGGTCCTGAGGCAAAAAGAACAAATTTTGACCCATGGGGAAAAAAAATTCGTCTAAATCTTTTTCTGAGTTAGTTTTTCTGTTTTCAATTGAAATTGCATCGATGAGACCAAAATAATTGGGGGAGAATTTTTAATATCCATTTTTTATTTGCATTTACTTATTAATCGTATTTTTAGCATAATTTTTTTATTTTATTTTTATTTAGCGAGTTAATAATAATTTTATTACTAACCACGAAAAATTTTAATTGAATTAATTACCCCTGGAAATTGCCTAGAAAAATTTGAGGAGACCTCAACTATTTTCTAGTAGTTTCTAGTACTTTCATTTTTGTGTCATATTTTTGTTGCATCTCCAATAAAAAATTCAATATTTATTTTCCTTTCGATTATGCATAATAATTAAATCTAAAGTTTATTCTTTTCATTATTGTTAATTAAATTATTGTTATTAATAGTAATGACGATAAATAATTAAATATAAATAGACCAATAATTATAATATTTAAACTATGAGGTTTAGCTATTATTAATTATTTAATGAATAATTATTTGCGTTATACATTAAAGATTCACTGGCTTTTTTTTAAGGATGAAGATTTAGGGATGACAATATTGGATTGGAAAAAGCTTCGTTCACCATTTTTTTAAACCCAGGGAAAAATTTCATGAGACCTCAACTATTTTCTAGTATTTCTTTTTTATTTTCATTTTTGAGTCATAATTTTTTTGCATCTCTAATAAAACATAATTCAATATTTATTATTTTATTATTAATAGTAATAATGATGAATAATTGAAGATCAAAATATAATATCTATTATAATAGTTAAACTGTCGGGTTTAATTATTAATAATTATTAATTATTCAATGAATCATTATTTCCATTATCAATTAAAAATACACTGACTTTTTTTTCAATTTTATTATTTAAAGATCAGGATTTAGCTCAGCTGTTTCCAGCTTTTTCGAAGCTTTTTCTTCGGTTTTAAGTAGTGAGAGAGCGAACGCGGTTGCACGTACAAACCTCATTTTATGCCCTTCGTGAAAATGAAGCGAGGAAGCGTCAGTGAGAAAAAGCAGAGGGAAATAAAACGTAAGAGCAAAGGAAAAAAAACAAAGAAAAGTAACAGCGAGGAAGAAGAATCCTCGTGGGTCATCTCCCACTCAATCACTCCGAATTACATTCACCGGACTCACGCGTCTCTTTTACGTGGTCCAAAGACAACCCCATTTTCAGGGGGATGAAATGAGAAAAAATTTCCACGAGCTTCGTCAGAATGATAATGATGATCTGGCCATAAATGTTGATTAGTTGATCACCGACAAATGACTTGAGCTCAAAAAATGTTTATTTATAAATTTATATAATTTTATATAAATAATTATATAAATCTAAAAAAAATTTTATTCAAATTAAAAAAATGGTGGACGAAATTTCATTTTTTTTCACGAAAACAAACTTTTTCCTAAAGGAGAAAAAGAAGTGAAAATTGCAAAAAATATTATTATAGATAGTAGCAATGATAAATAATCCAATAGAAATATAATTATAATAGTTAAACTATCATGTTTAATTATTATTCATTATTAATTATTTAATGAATATTTTTTTTTGAGGATGAAGATTTAGGGATGGGAATATTGGATATAAAATCTATTCTTATTATTATATTCACATAAATTTAATTAATAAATTACATAGATCTTGAAATTTTTTTTTTTAATTTAAAAAATGGTGGACGAAATTTATTTATTCTTCACAAAAACAGAAGGCTTTTCCTGAAGGAGAAAAAAGTGAAAATTGCAAAAATTATTATTATTAATAGTAGCAATGATAAATAATCCAATAGAAATATAATTATAATAGTTAAACTATCATGTTTAATTATTATTCATTATTAATTATTTAATGAATATTTTTTTTTGAGGATGAAGATTTAGGGATGGGAATATTGGATATAAAATTTATTCTTATTATTATATTCACATAAATTTAATTAATAAATTACATAGATCTTGAAATTTTTTTTTTTAATTTAAAAAATGGTGGACGAAATTTATTTATTCTTCACAAAAACAGAAGGCTTTTCCTGAAGGAGAAAAAAGTGAAAATTGCAAAAATTATTATTATTAATAGTAGCAATGATAAATAATCCAATAGAAATATAATTATAATAGTTAAACTATCATGTTTAATTATTATTCATTATTAATTATTTAATGAATCTTTTTTTTTTGAGGATGAGGATTTAGGGATGGGAATATTGGATAAAAAATTTATTCTTATTATTATATTCACATAAATTTAATTAATAAATTACATAGATCTTGAATTTTTTTTTTTGAATTTAAAAAATGGTGGACGAAATTTGTTTATTTTTCACAAAAACAGAAGGCTTTTCCCGAAGGAGAAAAAAAGTGAAAATTGCAAAAATTATTATTATTAATAGTAGCAATGATAAATAATTCAATATAAATATAATTATAATTATAATAGTTGAACTACCAGGTTTAATTATTATTAATTATTAATCATTTAATGAATCTTTTTTTTGAGGATGAGGATTTAAGGATGGGAATATTGGATTAGAAATTTATCATTATTATTATATTCACATAAATTGAATTAATAAATTATATGAATCTCGAAATTTTTTTTATTTAAAATTTAAAAAATGGTGGACGAAATTTAATTTTTTTAATACGAAAACAAAGGTTTTTCGTTAAGGAGAAAACGAATTGAAAATTGCAAAAATTATCATCATTAATAATGATAAATAATTCAATATAAATACAATGATAATTATAATAGTTAAACTATCAGGTTTAATTATTAATAATTATTTGAGGAATCTTTTTATTTAAAAAAAAAAACAAAAGGTTTTTCCTGAAGGAGAAAAAAAAGAGACAATTACAAAAATTATTATTATTAATAGTAGCAATGATGAATAATTCAATATAAATATAATTATAATTATAATAGTTGAACTATCAGGTTTAATTATTATTAATTATTTAATTAATATTTTTTTAGGATGAGGGTTTAGGGATGGGAATATTGGATTAGAAATTTATCATTATTATTATATTCACATAAATTTAATTAATAAATTACATAAATCTCAAAATTTCTTTTTTTGAATTAAAAAAATGGTGGACGAAATTTAATTTTTTTTTCACGATAACAAAGATTTTTTCGTAAAGAGAAAAAGAAGTGAATATTGCAAAAATTATCATGATTTATAGTAGCAATGATAAATAATTCAATATTAATACAATTATAATTATAATGGTCAAACTATCAATTAATGATTATTCAATGAATCTTTTTTTTGAGGATGAGGATTTAGGGATAAGAATATTAGATTAGAAATTTATCATTATTATTTTATTCACATAAATTTAATTAATAAATTATACAAATCTTAAAATGGCGGACGACATTTTTTTTTTTCACGATAACAAAGATTTTTTCGTAATGAGAAAAAGAAGTGAAAATTGCAAAAATTCATGCCAAGGATTCGTGCCAAAGTATGGACATCGACGTATTGACGGAATTCACCCTTTTCGCCACGGGAAGGGGTGGGAAATCGCTTGGGGAGAGCCCGTCGTCAATCGTGTCCCTTCGTTGGGACAGAACTACCCTTCTCCTCCTTCCCTCCCCCACGATCTCTCGCGTGATTCGAATGCTCAAGTAACGACGTTTCTCTCGCGCGCTCTCTCTCTCTCTTCCCTCGACGCGCCATCGCGAAGCAATTGATTTCACGTGGCAAAGTTCCAGGCGCGTGGGACCGTCGAGAGAACTCTCCAGCAAAATGCCTCAAACAAAAGAGCTTTGGTGTCCCAACTTTGCGCCTCGAAATCTCGCGCTTTCGCGCCCTTTTGTCCCTCAACTTTTTCCATACACCCGAAACTTTTCACGAATTTTATCCCATTCCTTTTCTCCCCCCCCCCCTCCTCTTTTTCAACCCTCTTGCAGATTCATCCCCTTTCTCCAACCTTTCACAGACGGGAGATTCGTCGTAAGCACGGAACGAAAATTCTCGTCTTTGCACACAGAGTCGACGAAAGCAAATTTGTCATCGCCGCACGCAAAGTACCCTTTTCGTGCACCAACCCCCTTCAACCCCTTCGAGCTCGGACAATTTCGTCGTGACGTTACAAGCGCCGGGCTTTATTTTTTTCGCCTCCAGCGCATTCCAGCGTTTTGACCATAAAAATCTCGCTCAAACACTTTTCATCCCTTAAAAAAAAACTTTTGTTTTTGGTGGAAATTTTCCACCCCTCTACTTGTTTTATTTTAGGGGTTGACTTTGGAGGGGATGAAAATCTCGACGTTGATTCAAAGTGTTTGAAAAAAAGAACTTTTGTTTTCGATAAGAACTTTCTCACCCCCGTACATGTTTTGTCCGAAGGGGTTGATTTAGTAGGGGATGAAAATCGTGATGTTTATTCAAAATATCCAAAAAACGAAATTCTAATTTCTAAGCTACTCTCTGGATAAATCGCGTTAATATATGCTCGCAAAGTACCCTTTTCCCCGAAGGGGTTGAAGGGGGTGGCTCCTTCAACCCCTTTGAGTTCGGACAATTTCGTCGTGACGTTACAAGCGCCGGGCTTTATTTTTTTCGCCTCCAGCGCAATCCAGCGTTTTGACCATAAAAATCTCGCTCAAACACTTTTCATCCCTTAAAAAAAAACTTTTGTTTTTGGTGGAAATTTTCCACCCCTCTACTTGTTTTATTTCAGGGGTTGATTTTGGAGGGGATGAAAATCTCGACGTTGATTCAAAGTGTTTAAAAATCGAAAAAAGAACTTTTGTTTTCGATGAGAACTTTCTCACCCCCGTACATGTTTTATCTGAGGGGGTCGATTTAGTAGGGGATGAAAATTTCGACGTTTATTCAAAATGTCCAAAAAACGAAATCGCAATTTCTAAGCTATCTTAACCTACCTCACAACTTAATTCCAGGGTCCTCGTAAGTTATATAATCCCTCAAAACTTGTTTACAAGACCCGTGACCCCTCATAAGTTAACTAACCCCTCATAACTTAATTGCCGGACTCGAGACGTCTCAAAAGTTCAGTAAATCCTCACAACTTAATCCCAGGATCACCGACCTCTTATAATAAATTAAGTGACTGCTAGAAACTTAATTCCAGAGCCCTCGACCCCTCATAAGTTATGTAAAGCCTTAAATTCGTTTTCACGATCCGTAACCCCTCATAACTTAATCCCAGGATCCCCAACCGCTCATAAGTTTAGTGACCCCTCACAACTTAATCCCAGGATCTCCAACCTCTCATAAGTTAAGTGACCCCTCACAACTTAATGTCAGTGCCCCCGACCTCTCACAAGTCAAGTGGCCCCCACAACTTCATTTCTCAACCCCTCGTAAGTTATATAAACCCTCAAAGCTATCTTTCAAAATCCCTCGACCCCTCATAAGTTAAGTGACCCCTCATAACTTAATTGCAGGACTCCTGACGCCTAAAAAGTTGAGTAGAGTCCCAGTAAATCGCACGAAACGCAACAATTATGATAAATATATCATAAAATGTTAATGGTCAACGCGTCACACCTCAGGGACGAAAAGTTGGTAATGGCGTGGTCAGGCATTGTAACGGCTCTCTCGTCGACTGAAATTAACATCGCGGTACCTTTAACGAGGGTTGCGGCGAGGTCCGAGCTGGTCAAAGTTTGAATTCAAGAGCGGGGTGTCCTGAAGAAGGGAAGTGGAGGCATCTCTCGGGCGTAAGAACGATTATCCTCGACCAAAACTCGTTACGATGTAATGCTCGCTAATTGTTGAGACAAATGAGGCCCACGATTCCTCGAAACGCCACAAACGGTATATCTGTATTTAACGAGGGAATCCTGCCTACAATTTCGCGAAATTTTGGGCGACCAATCTTCCTCGTAAATTAGGCCCTAAGGCACCATTTTGGATTCGTCAAAGTGAGGAAGAAGGTACAAAAGTTATCTTAATTCCCTTGAAAAAAAATTTCTCTCAAGTCTCTTGTCTCAAAAATCTCCATTTTTCTCTGGATTTAATGTATTTTGGATTTTTCAGTTTTTTAAAGATTTTTTTTAGATTTAAATATGGCCGCTTCCGGCCTTGCCCTTTAAATTGTAAGAAAAGCAGGCGTTCTTTCCAAAATGATTTTTTTTTACATAAACTCTGCATGATTTGAAATTAGCGGTGAATTTTCCATCGAAATATAGTTTAAAAAAAAAAAAAAAAAAAGTCTATTTTTAGGGGGGGAATTTCAAAAACTTCGAAATAGCGAAATTTCAATCGATCATAACTTTATTTCGGTTCGATCGATTCTAAAAAATTTTTTTCGTGCCCAAGGATAGTGACTTAACTTAGAGAATATCGTTTGGTTCGTTCCGATAACTAAATTTTCGTAGAAATGAGAGCAATTTGAAAATTATTGAAAAAACAGGGAAAGGGCCTTAAAAAATTTGCAAAAATCGATGATCGAACTTTAAAAATCTGGCAAAAATTGAAAAATGGTCCGAATCGGATGAACCAAGCAAGGTTTTAAAGCTTGAACGATTACGAAGAGAATGAGCTAAAGTTGCAGTCTAAATCTTATCTAGAAAAAAAATTACAGTCATTTTAGTGAACCGATTGAATTTGACCGAAACGCAAAAAAAAATTTTTTTATTTTTTTTTTGTCGTGCCTTATATCGATGTATTTTCTCTCCCTGAACATGAATCTACCAATGGTTTTCTCAAAAAAAATTAAATTTCATGAATTTTCGCCGAAAACTGTTTTGCTCTATTTTAGCCCCATTTTAAAAAACCTCGAAATAGCGAAATTTCAAGTGCTCATAACTTCACTTTGGTTTCACCGATTCCAAAATTTCTTATTCGTACTTAAAGGTTGTCGCTAAACTTAGAGACAGACTTTTGGTTCATTACGATAACTTGATTTTTGTAGAAATGAGAGCATTTTAAAAATCACCGAAAAAACAGGGAAAAGGGTATGCCTCAAAAAATTTGCAAAAATCGATGATCGAACTTTAAAAATCTGGCAAAAATTGAAAAATGGTCCGAATCGGATGAACCAAGCGAGGTTTTAAAGCTTGAACGATTACGAAGAGAATGAGCTAAAGTTGCAGTCTAAATCTTATCTAGAAAAAAAATTACAGTCATTTTAGTGAACCGATTGAATTTGACCGAAATGCAAAAAAAAAATTTTTTTTTTTTTTTTTTGTCGTGCCTTATATCGATGTATTTTCTCTCCCTGAACATGAATCTACCAATGGTTTCTCAAAAAAAATTTAAATTTCATGAATTTTCGCCGAAAACGGTTTTGCTCTATTTTAGCCCCATTTTAAAAAATCTCGAAATAGCGAAATTTCAAGTGCTCATAACTTCACTTTGGTTTCACCGATTCCAAAATTTCTTATTCGTACTTAAAGGTTGTCGCTAAACTGAGAGACAGACTTTTGGTTCATTACGATAACTTGATTTTTGTAGAAATGAGAGCATTTTAAAAATCACCGAAAAAACAGGGAAAAGGGTATGCCTCAAAAAATTTGCAAAAATCGATGATCGAACTTTAAAAATCTGGCAAAAATTGAAAAATGGTCCAAATCGGATGAACCAAGCGAGGTTTTAAAGCTTGAACGATTACGAAGAGAATGAGCTAAAGTTGCAGTCTAAATCTTATCTAGAAAAAAAATTACAGTCATTTTAGTGAACCGATTGAATTTGACCGAAACGCAAAAAAAAATTTTTTTATTTTTTTTTTGTCGTGCCTTATATCGATGTATTTTCTCTCCCTGAACATGAATCTACCAATGGTTTTCTCAAAAAAAATTAAATTTCATGAATTTTCGCCGAAAACTGTTTTGCTCTATTTTAGCCCCATTTTAAAAAACCTCGAAATAGCGAAATTTCAAGTGCTCATAACTTCACTTTGGTTTCACCGATTCCAAAATTTCTTATTCGTACTTAAAGGTTGTCGCTAAACTTAGAGACAGACTTTTGGTTCATTACGATAACTTGATTTTTGTAGAAATGAGAGCATTTTAAAAATCACCGAAAAAACAGGGAAAAGGGTATGCCTCAAAAAATTTGCAAAAATCGATGATCGAACTTTAAAAATCTGGCAAAAATTGAAAAATGGTCCGAATCGGATGAACCAAGCGAGGTTTTAAAGCTTGAACGATTACGAAGAGAATGAGCTAAAGTTGCAGTCTAAATCTTATCTAGAAAAAAAATTACAGTCATTTTAGTAAACCGATTGAATTTGACCGAAATGCAAAAAAAAAATTTTTTTTTTTTTTTTTGTCGTGCCTTATATCGATGTATTTTCTCTCCCTGAACATGAATCTACCAATGGTTTCTCAAAAAAAATTTAAATTTCATGAATTTTCGCCGAAAACGGTTTTGCTCTATTTTAGCCCCATTTTAAAAAATCTCGAAATAGCGAAATTTCAAGTGCTCATAACTTCACTTTGGTTTCACCGATTCCAAAATTTCTTATTCGTACTTAAAGGTTGTCGCTAAACTGAGAGACAGACTTTTGGTTCATTACGATAACTTGATTTTTGTAGAAATGAGAGCATTTTAAAAGTCACCGAAAAAACAGGGAAAAGGCTATGCCTCAAAAAATTTGCAAAAATCGATGATCGAACTTTAAAAATCTGGCAAAAATTGAAAAATGGTCCGAATCGGATGAACCAAGCGAGGTTTTAAAGCTTGAAGGATTACGAAGAGAATGAGCTAAAGTTGCAGTCTAAATCTTATCTAGAAAAAAAATTACAGTCATTTTAGTGAACCGATTGAATTTGACCGAAATGCAAAAAAAAATTTTTTTATTTTTTTTTGTCGTGCCTTATATCGATGTATTTTCTCTCCCTGAACATGAATCTACCAATGGTTTTCTCAAAAAAAATTTAAATTTCATGAATTTTCGCCGAAAACTGTTTTGCTCTATTTTAGCCCCATTTTAAAAAATCTCGAAATAGCGAAATTTCAAGTGCTCATAACTTCACTTTGGTTTCACCGATTCCAAAATTTCTTATTCGTACTTAAAGGTTGTCGCTAAACTTAGAGATAGACTTTTGGTTCATTACGATAACTTGATTTTTGTAGAAATGAGAGCATTTTAAAAATCGCCGCAAAAACAGGGAAAAGGGTATGCCTCAAAAAATTTGCAAAAATCGATGATCGAACTTTAAAAATCTGCCAAAAATTGAAAAATGTTCCAAATCGGATGAACCAAACGAATTTTCAAAGCTTGAACGATTACAAAGAGAATGACCTCAAACAAAAGTCGAAATCTAATTTAGAAAAAAAATTACCGTCACTTTAGAGAACCGATTCTCAATCTTTGCCAAAATTAAAAAAAAATCTAAATAATTTTTTTATACCTTATTTCGGCGTATTTTTTCTCTCCGAGTCCAAATCGACCAACAATTATGCCAAAAACTCAAAATACTCATGAATTTTCATCAAAAAATATTTTTTCAAAATTTCTTCGCTCAAAAATTCAACTTCTGCCTTTCATCGCTAAATCAGAATAGAAATATGATAGCTGTCCCGAATTAGCACGAAAAAGGCCCAAAATATTGCCAATATCTGGATTATCGATAAAAATAATAATAACAGTAATTTCAAAAAATTGCGGATATCGAGGAAAAGCTTAGGAATGCAAATCTCTGGAAACTTGGAAATCCTGAAATGGTTTGCAGCAGACCTGTGTGATAGTAGTTTGTTATAATTAGCGGTCCAGACGGTGTGGCCGCGATACCGCAACCAAAATTCTCTGTTGCTCCCAATTTCTGTCTCTGTCCCACTTCCTCATTCCCACGTCCTTTCAAAGGATCGCGACTTAACGAAAGACGATGAGAGGGCTCTCGCCACATTCAAACGCTAATTCCGACTGAAATACAAGCAAAGTTTCATTGAAATGAGACGAGAGAGCCGAGAACGAACCGTGAGACTTTGTGGCTCTCTTTATGGATTCTCTCGTTCACTGTAATTATCAGATGTGTCCTGCAATTATCCTTAATCCAGAACATGACAATTTAGAGCTTCTTAATTTATGTTAAGCTCCTCCTAATGCGTTAAAACTACAATTGCACTCAAAAGTAATTAATTAAAATAAAAAATAGTCGATAAGATGAATATAATCAATAATTTTCATCAATTTTTAATATTATTTGATAAATTAATAACTTAATTTTTTTATAATAACAATATTCATTGATTTTTAATATTAGTTAATTAATTAATAACTTAATTTTTCTATAATAATAATTTTTATTAATTTTCAATATTAGTTACTTAATTAACAACTTAATTAATTAACTCATATTAAAAATTAATGATAATTATTGATTATATTTATCTTATCGACTATTTTTTATTTTTATTAATTACTTTTTAATACAATTGTAGTTTTAACGAGTGCAATCAGTTTATTAATTAATGACTTAATTAATTAACTAGTGTTAAATATTAATGAAAGTTATTGATTGTATTTATCTTATTGACAATTTTTTTTTATAATTATTTTTGAGTGCAATTGTAGTTTTAACGAATGGAATTAGTTAATTAATTAATTAACTAATGTTAAAAATTAATGAAAATTATTGATTATTTTTATCTTATCGACTATTTTTTTGTTTTTATTCATTATTTTTTAGTGCAACTGTAGTTTTAACGCATTATTATTGATTAGGGATAATTATTGAAAATAATTCTTAATATTTATCGTATTGACAACTTGATTAACTTAATTAATTATAATTTTTAAATTGCACTACAAAATAATTCATCAAAATAAAAAATAGTCGAATTAAATTTAATGAAAATTATTGATTATATTTATCGTATTGACTACTTAATTAACTTAATTAATTATAACTTTAAAATTGCACTAAAAATAATTCATTAAATTAAAAAATAGTTGAATAAAAAATTAATGAAAATTAATGATAATGTTTATACTATCGACTATTTTTTATTTTAATTAATTATTTTTTTATGCAATTGTTAAGATATAATTAATTGAGTTATTAATTAATTATTAATAATGATTATCAATTATTACTAACAATTATTAATTATTGCCGTCAGTAGATCAAAAAATTGCCATTCACATTTTTCTCCAATATTAATAGTCCTTTGTTTGATTAATTTTCAATACTTTTTCCAACGTCTCCTCAATTTTTGAGGTTATGTTTCTCTAATAAATGCTTTTTTTAACAAAAAAAGCAGTCAGTAAAATTCACGAGTTTCAGGATCTCAGTTTTGAAAACTAACTGAACTTATTTTCATGGAAAATGTGATATTTTCCGGAGAACGATAGAGAAAAGAGATACGTTCAAATTAATGCATTTCCCGCGAATCGCCATTGTGAGATATCTTTTCCGTTTCGCTTGGAAAAATTCACGATTACTCCGACGAGAGACTCGACGAAAATTTCCGTGGCTAAAGAAAACTCATTCCTGAATTGCTTTTCTCGCGTGCGAAGCGGGCACAAAAGAGTGCCCAAGGCGTTGCGCTTAGTTGAGGGACGCCACCGCGAGAGAGCGCGCGCGTCCACTCTCTCTATATATTAGGGTGGCCTCCATTCGCGCTATTGACCCGAATTTTTTCGCTCTTGCGCCTAAAATTTGCTCTAAATAATTACAGAAGATTATTTAAAATATTTTTTATCGTCAATACCTTTTGTTTAACTTTTTTTGAGCATCAACATTATTATTTTATAATTATTATGCAGATTAGATCTGCAATTAATTAGATTATAATTATATACAATGTAAATGGTCAATTTTATTCTCCGGCGGGAAGGTTTACCATGGAGATGAAAATTTGAAAAATTCCTGTCACTTAATTTCAATTGTTTTTGTAACGAAGACCACCCTAATGTATAAGGGCGTCACAGGATCGTAGAAAAAGCTCGAGATTCTATTCGCCTTAGCGAGGTTGGGTTTGCGACCACCAGCGCCATCTTATCACGATTACCACTGCCCGTAACAATATTAATCTAAAACTTTGAACCGAGTTTTGCCTCTGGTCATTTAATTTTCTCCCGCGTTCGGTGGTTTCTCTTGAAAAGAGAAAAAGCGCGAGATTAAGCGAGAGATTACATACTTCTGGAAAAGATATATTTTATATCTAGTTATACATAGAAAATAGAGATAGGGAGAGAGAGAGAGAGAGAGAGAGGGAGAGAGAGAGAGAGAGAGGGAGGGAGGGAGGGAGAGAGGGGGGGGGGCGTGAATGTGGAAGCACAAATGAGAGGACGAGAGAAGAGCAAATAGGCGATGATATTCCAGTTTTCCTCTGTGAGGAGTTTTCGCAGAGTTTGGCCCTGTTTGAAGCTCGGAATTTCGAGATAACACGATTTTTTTCTTCGCATCGGCGATCCTGAAGAATCAAATTATTATTAACTGAAGAAAAATTATTATTATTAATTATTAATTAAAGAAATAAATACAAACAATGAGACTATTAAATTCATCAATTTTGATTTTGTCACAAAAGAAAATTCACCTACGGAAAAAAAGAGGAGAAAGTACAAAGGACAGGAAAAATATTTAAATTTAAGTATAAGAAAGCATTTTCAAAAATTTTGAGAACAAAACTGTACTCTTAGCCCACAAACATTTGGAAAATTCCATGAAGAGTTGAAAATCGACAGTGTCCTTGAAATAAAATTATATTTCATACCGGAAACGCATATAGAGCATTTCCTCTAGAAAAAAAAATCTCCAAAAGCCACAAATTTCCTTCTGGAAATTTTAATTTTGCCACAAAAGAAAATTCAACTATGGAAAAAAAGGAAAAGGAAAAAAAGCCTTTTTAGCATCAGGATTTTGAAAAAAGTACGAAGTACAGGAAGAATATTTTAAAAGTTTCAAGTATAAGAAAATATTTTCAAAAACTTGTAGAACAAAATTTTACCTTCAGCTCACAAAATTTTGGAAAATTCCATGAAACTCTTAAAATTGACACTGTCTTTCAAATAAAAATAAAAAATAAAAATAAAAATAAAAATAAAAATTATATTTCATACCGGAAACGCATATAATGCATTTTCACTAAAAAAAAAAAAATCTCTCCGAAAGTCTCACAAATTTCCTTCTGGCGTGAGAACGAAGCTGGAGCAACTTTTCCGGGCCTCGAAGAGCTCCGCCGAAAGTATATAAATTACGTGTTTTCACGAGACTCGAGCTGCCAATAAGCCCGGGATGTGAATATTTCCGGAGAACCAATTTTACTAATTAATGTTTACCGAGAAAGGAGTGCCTCCCCCTACCTTTTTTTTTGTGTACCACATTCAAAAGTTTTTCCTCCGTGCGTTGTTGAAGAGCTTTCCATATCCCAGGCACACCCCCAACTTCATCGCTCGTCCTATTTATTCTCTCGCTCACACTTCCCACCCCTAAAACCCACACCTTCTCCCCTCTCCTCTCTTTTATACTCCCCAAAACTTCTCCCCCTCCCGCAAGCTCGATGATTAATCCTCTTGCGTCGCCGTTACCGAAAAATAAAAAATGGCTGCATTTTTCCTCATTTTTTTGTACCCTCGAAGATAAATATGCACCCTTCTTCATTGAACCCTTAATTTTTTCAACCCTCGTCTGGGTTTCAATGTACCAAATGGCCGCAACCCTTCAAAAATAATTTTTCAAGATACAGTTCGAACAATTCTATATTTTCACATTGACGACTTAGTCCAGGCGATCCAAGCAGTCTTGGACACTCAGACACACGAGTTAATTCCCTAGGCAGATACAATCCATGACCCTCATACCAGAAATGCTCGTAATCTCTGTCGCCTTCCCCATCACCCTTCGTCTTCCCCCGGGAATCATCCCTCCACCCCCTTAATATCGATACATCCCCAGTTTCTCTTTGGTCGCTCGATTCCTTCCACAGTTTCCCGAGTGACCGAGATTACTGATACAATTCCAGGAATGAACGGAATGCAATCGTTCGTCCTGTGCAACTGTACCGTGACATTCATCCCCACGAGGTGACGTGACAACGTGCCTTTGATTGCCTTCGACGCACTAAAAGCATTCGCCAGAACACGTTCGACTGTCGCCCGATGAAGAAAATAACTTCCCATAATTTACAGATAAATAATTAATGGAAAAATTCCATTGAAGCAGGCCCCAGCGTCGGTAAGTTATCGGCAGAGTTGATAAGCCGAAGACTCGTAATCTAGCTTGCTAAAAATGGGAGAGTTGTCCAAGTGGTAGACCAGTAAATGTACCAATTCCAATGATTTTGTAGATAAATAGTTAATGGACAATTTTTATTGGAGCTCCAGCGTCGATAAGTTACCGGCCCAGTTGACAAAACGAAGACTTGCAATCTGGCTTGCCAAAAATGGGAGAGCTGACCAAGTGCTACACCAGTAAATGTCCCAATCCAATCCCAATGATTTCGTAGATAAATAGTTAATGAAACATTTTCATTGGGGCTCCAGCATCGGTAAGTTACCAGCCGAGTTGACAATCCAAAGACTTTAATCTGGGTGGCAAAAATGGGAGAGCTGACCAAGTGCTACACCAGTAAATGTCCCAATCCAATCCCATTGATTACGTAGATAAATAGTTGATGAAACATTTTCATTGGGGCTCCAGTGTCGGTAAGTTACCGGCCGAGTTGGCAAGCCGAAGACTCTTAATCTGGCTTGCCAAAAATGGAAAGCTGTCCAAGTGGTAGACCAGTAAATGTGCCAATCCCAATGATTTTGTAGATAAATAGTTAATGGAATATTGTCATTTGGCTCCAGCGTCGGTAAGTTACCGGCCGAGTTGACAGGCCGAAGACTCGCAATCTGCCTTGCCAAAAATTGAGGAGGTGTCCAAGTGGTAGACCAGTAAATGTGCCAACCCCAATGATTTTGTAGATAAATCGTGAATGGAAAATATTCATTGGTTCGGGCTCCAGCGTCGGTAAGTTACCGGCCGAGCTGAAGACTTACAATCTGGCTTGCTAAAAATGGGAGAGCTGTCCAAGTGGTAGACCAGTAAATGTGCCAATCCAATCCCAATGATTCCGTCGATAAATAGTTAATAAAAAATAAAAACCTGCTGGAAGTTTGATGCCGCAACAGCGCACAATTCTCCAGGATTTAATCCAAGTTCTCGTACTTCCCTGTAGGAGGCAAAGCCAGTGACGGCATTTAACGGGTTACCCTGTGTATTCATAGCCTCTGAGCCACTTTGCACAGACACATTCTCCGCTGCAACAACAGGTTGCCATTAATTATCCACGTTCGTCAATTAGGAGAGCGTCAGTCGTGGCGAGCATCCGATACCCTCATTCTCCCTTTCTCTCTCTCTCCTCATTCGCTCCCTTTGTTGGGTCCTTGTCATCGTCAAGAGGACTCGATTGTTGTCGTGCCCTTCTCTAACCTTCAAACAGTGACCTTCCTCTTCCATTGCCTCCTCCAATGGGAGGAGCGCGTTGAGGCTTTGGTCAGAGGCGTCTAGGTATTGGCAAATTAATCGCAGGAGCGGCGAAACTTTTGGAAGGACTCTGATGCGGGGTTCGACTGGAAACGTCGAAGGAATTGTAAACGGGCGTCGGTGGGATAACGGTGATTGAGGAAGAGGGATTCGAGGTTGGAGGGGAAATGGTCTTCGATTTAGATCGGATGCGACCAGAGAGAAAAAGGGACGAAGAGAGGACGACGACAAGAATAAACGAGAAGGTCCTTTGAACGTCGTACGTCGGGACTCGAACCATTTGCAAAGTTTACCGAACCGCAAGGACCTCTTTTCTCGTCCCTCCCTCTCCTGCACCTTCCTCTCCTCCGATCTCACTTCTCCCATCGAATTGGGCCGAAGATATGAGAATTTTCAAACTCATCCTTCTTTCGCTCTCTTCGGGCTTCATAATCGTGACTTTGGACTATTTTTCATGACGCTTGCGGAAAAAGTCATAAAAAATAACGTATAAACCGTAACGCGGAGGAGGAGGAATTTGGCTCTGTTGGATGGGAGGGAAAAAAAAAAATAGAAGGAGAAGCGAGGAATTTATTTTCACGCATAATAAATGGGACGCGTTTCGCGACCGGATAGGGAAGTTTGCCGGATGAATTTTTGTCTGTGTTGGTGCGTTTGTGCTGGGGTTTTTTTCCCCCTCCTTTTTAATGGGGGAGATCGATATTGCCTTTGGAATGGAACGCGAATGGTACGCACACACGGTGCTCCATATACGCTTCTGTACATCCCATCTAGAGTTGAATACGAGATCGCGCTTCGGTAATTCGGGAGCGTGATATACACATCGATGGCGGCGTCATATATGTACACTCTCGTCCAAAAGTTTGGAAACACTCACCCCTATTCCGCGCCGCACTAAAAGTTTCACTGCTCCTTCAAAAATGAAGATATTCCGATTCAACAAGCGGCGTTTCAAAGGAGACATATTCCGCTTCATTTCGCTTTTTTCAAAAAATTTTTTTGATTTTTTTTGAACCCGGTACGCCCTTTGAAACATGGTAGCTTTTTTTTTGTTTTTTGGGGGGTTGAAATGATGACGCACGACCCATGCAAATTTTTTAAAACTGTTTTTTGCATGAAAAACTTCCTGGGAGGAGTATAAGCTTCAATTTCGTTTTTCAAAAAGGTTCGTACAATTTTTTTTCGCAAAAATATTCAATTTTTTGCAAAAAAACTACCCCTATTCATAAAATGTAGCGCAACTCTAAAACTACTGGGTTTTCGTGAAATGACCAATAAGGTAAAAAGTTGCGTACGATTATTTTGGATTTGATGGAATTTTTTCAAAATTTTTTGGCAACAATTTTTTTTTTGAACATTTTTTTTGTTACCGAGATAATTTTTTATCTTAAACAATCGAATCTCTTATCGAATCTACGGGGTTTTTTTTTATGAAAAAGCTGTGTGAATGATGTTTTTCAGGGCAAACGTTGCATTCAATCGTTCTGGATTCAATCAAATTTTTTCAAACATTTTTTTTGAAAATTTTTCCTCTTAACGAGATATTTTTTTTATCTTGAACGATCGGGTCTCTTACTTTATCTACACGCATTTTTCGATGAAAAAGCCATGATGAGGTTTTTTGATGAAAAAGCCGTGTAGATGAGGTAAGAGATTGTTCAAGATAAAAAATATCTTGTTGATGGAACAAAATTACGAAAAAAAAAAATTTCAAAAAAAATTCTGAAAAAATTTCATTGAAACCGGAATAATTGTATGGAACTTTTTTCCCTCCTACTGATTTCCCAAAAACCCAGTACTTTTAGAGTTGCGCTGCATTTTATAAATATAGTCGTTTTTTTGCAAAATATTGAATATTTTTGCGAAAAAAAATCGTACGAGACTTTTAAAAAAACGAAATTGAAGCTTAGACTCCCCCTCACAAGTTTTTCATGCGAAAAAAAGTTAAAAAAAATTTGCATGGGTTGTGCGCCAAAATTTCAACGTCAAAAAAACAAACCAAAAAACGCCCATGTTTCAAAGGGTGTAATTGGTTAAAAAAAAATCCAAAAAAAATTTTGGAAGAAGATAAATGAGGCTGAATATGTCCCCTTTGAAACGCCGCTTGTTGAATTGAAATATCTTCATTTTTGAAAGAGCAGTGACACTTTTTGTGCGGGGCGGAATCAGGGCGTTTCCAAACTTTTGGACGGGAGTGTACATGCCTGGATATATATATATATGAAGCCTATGGCACAGGGTGTCCTGGGTGGCGCACACGGAACTCGTAAATACTCCGCTCGACGATCGATGATATATCGCCGACGACTCGAGCAGACACACAATTTTTATCTCTCCGACGTCTCTCTATATTTCCCTCCGAGGAGGGGAATCCCCATCGTCCTTTTGTTCCTCCCTGCGAATTCTCCATGCAGATCTCACCCCCGCGCCTATCCCTCATTTTCCTATTACACCATGTGCAACGTTCCGTTACTTTTGATGGAAAAACTTTTAAATGCATCGAGATTACACCGGTCGAATCCATGAGAAAAATGAATATCGTTCCTGCGAAAAAGAAAAACATTCCGGCTATATTTGTACCGTGACACTTTGTACTTTGACGGCGTACGAGACGTTGCAGAAAAACATCGTTTCTGCGAAAAAAAAGCGTCTCGGCGCTATTCATACCATTCCTTCGTCCTCCAACTGCGTTGGAGACGTTTCAAGGTCATAAATGACGTTGATAGTGAACCCTGAAGGATAGAAGAAACATGAACGGACATGTTGTCATGAATAAACTGTGACGATGCTCGACGCATCTTCCGCTGTCCAATTGAAGGTCCGTCTACGTCCGCCAGTGACCATCATTACCCCCGCTGCCGTCAAACCGTCGGCCAGCGCACACAAAACATTGATTCGCTAAACTCATGATGTATAATACGTCCATTTGAAATGAGTTTGGCCAAGGGCCAAAATCCTCATCACAAAACACTGTGTAGGCAGGTCTAGCGAATACACACAGTCTCTCCCGTAGGAGAAAATAGGTCTGGCGCGTGTTCTCTCGTGTACGTATATCACCGATGCTTTTGCCAGTAAAATGGTGATGGGTTGGGGGTCGGTGGTGCGATGGTGATGTTGGCGTTGGTAGTGGTTGAGGGCTGCGGCGTCCTGAGCCCACCGGCTTTATTCGGCCGATCGATATGACTCGCTTTTGCCCCTCTCTCTCTTCCGCCATCCTTTCGTTCGGCTCTTCTCTCTGCCAGTCCAAAGTACTACCATCATAAGCCTTCCCATCTCTAGCTTTTTTCTCCACTTTCTCCATACTCCTGGACCCCCTATCACATACATTCTGAGAGATCTATGTATGCGCATATAAAAAGGTCATTCCGTTGCATCTCCATCCCACCAGCCAGAATGCATTCCCATCTCGGTTATGTGAAATCATTTTATCATCGATTCTATCATCCTTCGGCTGGTCCGCCGCATTGGAGATGGATAGGCCGATCCAAGAGTCGCTTCTACGCGATACGGAACACAATTACCGATGTGATTTCGTCCAGTGGCGAATGGGCACTGGAAAAAAATATATTCAGCAAGGTTAACAGTCCCAGATCCAAAATAGAGGTGACTTGGGCGCGTTGGATGAATCTCCAGAACTAAAAAGGGGACTTCTAATGTTCTTCCTGATCGTTGGTCATCGGATACCAAGACCAGCAAACCTACAGAAACATTTCCACAAGGGAAGACAGTTGTCCCACATTCGATTCCTACCTACCACAAGAGTTACAGGATGTGGGGTGTGTAATATCGATTCGTCATCAGCGCTAACAGTCCCAGATCCAAAATAGAGGTGACTTGAGCAAGTTGGATGGATCCCCAGTAGTAAAAAGCGGACTTCTAACGTTCTTCTTGTTCGTGGACCATCGGATACCAAGACCAGCAAACCTACAGATACATTTCCACAAAGGAAGACATGTGTCACATTTGATTCCTACCTACCACAAGAGTTACAGGATGTGGGGTGTATAGTATTAATTCGTCTTCAGCGCTAACAGTCCTAGATCCAAAATAGAGGTGACTTGGGCACGTTCGATGGATCGCCAGTAGGAAAAGGGGGAGTTCTAACCTTCTTCCTGATTGGATCATTGGAACCAAGACCAGCAAACCTGCAGAAACATTTTCACAAGAGAAGACAGTTGTCCCACATTCGATTCCTACCTAGCAGAAGAGTTACAGGATGTGGGGTGTGTAATATTAATTCGTCTTCAGCGCTAACAGTCCCAGACCCAAAATAGAGGTGACTTGGGCACGTTGGATGGATCCCCAGTAGGAAAAAGCGGACTTCTAACGTTCTTCCTGATCGTGGACCATCGGAACCAAGACCAGCAAACCTGCAGAAACATTTCCACAAGAGAAGAAAGTTGTCTCACATTCGATTCCTACCTAGCAGAAGAGTTACAGGATGTGGGGTGTGTAATATTAATTCGTCTTCAGCGCTAACAGTCCCAGATCCAAAGTAGAGGTGACTTGGGCACGTTGGATGGATCTCCAGTAGGGAAAAGGGGACTTCCAACGTTCTTCCTAATCGTGGACCATCGGATACCAAGACCAGCAAACCTACAGACACATTTCCACAAGGAAAGACAGTTGTTGGTCCATGAAGGACAGGAATAACTGGTTGGGAATGGACGTACGTGGATGCTGAAAACAGACAGTTCGATCGACAGACCAGCCTAACAAGCTGCGATCTATAGCATTGGTAAGCACGATGAAAACATACATGCATGTACTGTTTGGCATTGGGGCAACAGTGTCTATCGTTGACTCGTATACGTTTGCATGGAAATTTGGCATACAAAGCTCATGCATATAGCCAAGCAAATGGGATATACTGGGAGTTGAAACTGGGCGTAGGAATGGCCAAAGGACAAGCGACGCGGACACTTCAGCGCCACCTGACCTCCGCGGTTTGCCCGGCAAACCGAGAGCCTCTCGGCACTACCAGAAGCACGGAATATCGGTTATATATGCGCAATTCTACGATTCGCGTGTGTGTATTCCGTGTGTCCACCAGCCGAAGACCAGACGAGCCAACGGACTCGCGCCACTGATCCGCATCCCTGCGATGAATCTAGGACGAGCTACCCTTCTTCAACCCTCTGGCCCATACCCTTCTCTATCTCTGCCTCCCTTTTCGGACAGTATCCAACCCTCTTCGATCCACCGGCACATCACTGTTATATTCGCTGCAACATCGATGCGTGCACATGGGGGAGGGTTGTCCGATCGCAGGAAATACCGTGTGAATGTATGGACTGCGCCTGTTCTCCAATGTACAAGCGCGTAACCCACTATACTATGGTCACTGAATAATGAACCGTATACCGTTTCGCGAAACGAGAGAAGAGCCATTGATATATAAACGGGGTGTGCGGTAAGTGGTCAACTCGGCATTGTCATACAACTCGTTGCATCCGGCTACAGCGTTGCGTGGATGAACACTTGCTTTGGTCCGGGAAAACCAGGAAACTCGGCGTGTTACCTCAGTTAGACTGGACTCCATTTTGTTGGCGTTGAGTGAAACAAAATGGCGAATGTTTTTCAATTCGTATTATTGATGTTGTCATTGTCATTCGAATTGAACTGTTAATTCTGTTCTGTGGAATTGATGACGGGGTCTCAACTTCCCTCCCATTGACAGCGTTGCATTGGCATTTGCTTGGTCCAGGAAAGCCAGGAAACTGAGCATGTTACCTCACTTAGACTGGACTCCATTTTGTTTGTGAAACAAAATGGCGAATGTTTTTCATTTCCTATTATTATTGTCTTTGTTATTCGAATTGAACGGTCAATTCTGTTGACTAGAATTCACGATGCACCATCCCCCCCTCCCGTTGACAGTGTCTTTTCGCAGTGTTGATGCAAATTGCACTGTCACTGAGAGACGTCCCACAGCTGCCCGCACCATTATCTTCGCCATATGGTGCCAAATCAGTGATTACCGAGCATAGTGATGCCCGCGTGTGGCATTTAGGGGTAGTTGGACGCCATATTCAGTTTTACCAGAATCTCACGCTCCAATGTCAGCTAAGAAACATTTGTGTCTCGTACACAATATAATACAGAAATCCCCACATAAACACATATAAATGGCGGATCCCGCGTACGAGGAGACGACAAATTCACCGAGGCTTTGAATTGTTTCAGCGAGCATGACGATTATATTCTCCAAGTGCACCTGATGCCACCCTCGAAATCTCGTAAGCCGCTTTCTCCAACACAATGGCATGTCCGCGATCGTTGTACACTGTTGTATTTTATGGAATTGCCGGTGAAATTTCCAATAATTGGAAAACCTTCCGGCGTGTGAGGGAATTGTTTCCAACTATCGATGAACAACTCGCAGGATCACTCTAATTCATTTTCAATGTTTCCACCGAATTTGTCGTATGTTTATACACATATATACGTGTATGTACACTGCTGTTCAAAAGTTTGGAAACGCACCGATGCCTCGCCACGCCAAAAGTTTCACTGCTCATTTAAAAATGAAGATCCCCTGCGTGAATTTGATTGAGGCCCCGATCGGTTTTCCATAACTTACTTCGGGCCCTTGACTGGAAGCCCAATAGGGCCCCTGAATGGACGGTCACGCTTTTTCGACAAGGGCCTTAGAAGGTTGCCTTATTATTATATATTATAATAATACATTATTATTATTAATAATTATTATTATTTATTATAATAATACATCATTATTAATAATTATTAATAATAATATATCATTAATAATTCTCCAAGAGAATTTTTACAAAAAATAGCATAAAGCAGAGGATTTCTATGTAGAAATCTCGCGGGTATGACTTACCCTCGAGGCATGACTTCCTGAGAGGCCCGACTCTGCGGTGTCGAATACAATCCATGCTCTCACTTCGGCTATATAAGCATACTGTTTGCATATTCCGTATGCGAGAGAGCGCACGCCGTATGCGACATCTCATGGCGAGTTTCGGAACTAACTCCCCGTGAAGCCCGATTAGGCCCTCAAAGGGTTGCCTCGTCAGTGCCACGTTTGAAATAAGTAGGGCTCCAATACTTTCACCCTATTTGGGCTCTATTTGGTTCTGTTGTATTTATCCCGACTTCTTTAAATATGGATTGCCCGATCGAAGCCTGACAAGGTCCTCAACGGGTTGCCTTAGGTCATCCATATTGTGAGTAAGCCTGGCAACCTTAGCACTGCCCTGTCACGGCCCAACCTAGCGGTGTTATGGCAATTCATGAGAGGGGGTCCGCATTTAAGCCCGACAAGGTCCTCTACGGGTTGCCTTAAGTCAGCCATAGTAAGCCTTAAGTAAGTCAGCCTTAAGTAAGCCTGGAAACCTTGGCACTGCCATGTCGGGGCCCAACCTGGCGGTGTTATGGCAATTCTTGACAGGGCATCCACGTTTAAGCCCGACAAGGTCCCCAACGGGTTGCCTTAGGTCAGCCATATTGTAAATAGGCCTGGCAACCTTGGCATTGCCCTGTCGAGGCCCAGCCTGGTGGTGTAAGGGCAATTCCTGACAGGGCATCCACGTCCAAGCCCGACGAGGTCCCGACTTGAGTCTGGGCTTCCCTAGAATTTTCACGCACGGGATATTTCAATTCGACAAGCGGCGTCTCAAAGGGAACATATTCAGCTTCATTAAAAAAAAAGCCGAATGAAGCTGAATATGTCCCCTTCGAAACACCCCTTGTTGAATTGAAGTATCTTCATTTTTGGAAGAGCAATGAACCTTTTTGTGCTGCGCGCGGAATCGGGACGAGTGCTTCCAAACTTTTGGACGACAGTGTATGTGAATGGTCAACCGCGCAAAATTACGAATTCGACCCTATTAGGGATGCTCTGTCGGATTTAACTGAAACGGATCGTCGATACGTTGGAAATTTTCTAATTCCAATGGCAATGACAGTGCGATGGTCAAGGATCGTGGAGAGTGCGGTCATGCAGTCCGATGAAATTTAAATGGATTGACCGAATTATCGGTTACAATATCCTAACCGCGAAGAGATCGATGGATGAAAATAGAAATTCGGTGGGTTTGCCCTATGGGTATAAATATACGCGTGTAATATTCATCGAGTGCGGGAGGGAGGGAGGGAGGGAGGTCTTTGATGAGAAATCGTCAAATCGATGGGGACGTCGATCGTTATAAACCGTGGCGTTTCAATGGTCGCACCACGTGCAACTGCGGTATAGGCTTATACGAACGGATTTCAATTATGTATTCATGAACCCCCGCAATCGTCCAGGGGGTGTTTCGCAACGTCACGTCGGGTATATAGTATTGTACCCTGACCACGAATTCCTCGGGTGCCACGCACGTTGTACGACGCGGGAATAACTTCCGCATTTGGAAGTTCGGCACTCCGAAGCTGGAGAGAGACAGAGGGGGTGGATTACCCTCCTTATACCAAAGATGTAGAAATAGGGGTGTTTTACTCTAAGTCACTGTTGAAAGGGAAGGTAGGGCACATTAGGCACCATGATTGTAAAAGCGTTGCTTCTGACCTGAAAATAATGTTTGTATTGATTTTATTGCGCGTAGGAAAAAAATGTTAGGGGTGAACTAGGCAACACCCTAAAATTTTGGAAAATTAAGTGAGGAGAACCGTTGAAAAACGATTTCCCTTGTTTCTAGAGCTTTCATATCACCTCTTTATCTGGGGTACTTGGACGTTTTGCGGAATTCAATTCCAATACTAGCAACCCCTATATTGGCAACTAGCAACCCCTAAGATTTTGCTGAGGGTTGATGCTTAATCATATGGAAACTAAACTCTGAAATAATCTTCACCAATGCAGAATCCAGAATAACTAGCAGAAACTAAACTTCTGGAGGACCCCAGGAATAGGGCCAGACCGGTACATGACCTCGAATTCAATTCCAATATTAGCAGCCCCTATATTGATAATTTGCAACCCCCTAAGATTTTGCCGAGGATCAATGTATAATAATATGGAAACTAATCTCTAAAACGATCTTCGCCAACGCGCCAGAATATCAAGGAGAAACTAAACTTCTGGAGGATCCCAGGAATAGGGCCAGTCCGGTACATGACCTCGTCGTGTTCCCTATATTTTTTCTCTCGCTATGAACCGCGAATACACACTCGGAATGAATTTCCCTCGTCGTGTACAAGAATTACATTATACATTCAAGCGCGATATGGCGATGATGGGGGTGGGATAGGGCTGTTGAACGAAAGGGCCAACTGTGAAACAAGGTGGCCAGTATCATAAATGTAAATATATATCTAGCAAGAGGCTTTCTACAGCGTGGAACAAGGTGAGCAATCGGCGGTCGGAGATCCCGTTCGAAAAAGAGAGATAGGGCAATATGCAAATGAACAAAGAGATCAGGCGCCGTGAGAACGTTGGTGAGAATGGAACAGAAACATCCCAACCGCGGACTGAGAATCACCGGACTTCGAGTTCGTTTGTTCGTTTGGTTCTCGCGTTCCAGTTCGCCCCTATACGTATATATTTACATCCCTCCACTCCCCACCGTTGGCCCTACTCGTGAGCTTTTCGCAAGCGCGCGATGCATGTCGGCGTGTACTGTTTGTTTCGTTGATTTATGAAGCATGCCTGGGACACAAAACACAACAGCGACTCGCGTCGTTCGCACAGTTCGTGAATGCCTCCCTTTCTCTCTGGTCCTCTCATCCCTTGTTTCATCCTCGTTTCACTCTTTTCTCCTCTTTCCATCTCTCGTTTCTCTCCACAGAGCGTTGTCGCAGGGTGTCCTCCCAGTGGCCACCCTCAACAAAATGGAACGACCACGGTATGGGCTGCGAGACCTGACGTCAGTGGTACCACGCCTATACCGTTACCTCACTCCACCTTGTCCACCCATCTCTCTTTTGGAACTCCCTTCCTTTCTCTCTCGTCATCCCCTTTATGCTTCTCACACAAACATCCATCCCCTACCTACACCGCATCTTGTGGACTACTGGCCAACCGGTTCGCCACCACAAATCTGGGCCCCGCTGTCCGAGACGAGTCTAGAACCACCATATTCAACCTCCCTTTCCCTTCGCCCACGACCGTTGCCCATCCGCTTCCACCAGTCATGGCGGATGGTTACCCTCCCCAAAACACTGCACTCCCCAACGATCCACCACCAATTCACTTTGTGCAGTTTTATGCATATTCATTCGACGTCTACTGTAATAGTTGCCTACCCTTACCATTCGTTTCCAACCAACTGGCAAAACATGTAAATCCTGATACCATTTTCAATGTGCCATACAGACTAGTTACGCCTCGGAGTGTATCAACGCGAGTTGCTTGGTATCGCCGTAGATCGGGACCCAACGGGAGGACTAGTGGTCCCCTAGCTAGTTATTCCGGGAGAGGGTGTAGGCTTAAAGGACACTTGTTCACCAATAATGCTCTACCCATTCCTAATAGAAATACATGCCTACCATGATAAAACAATACCGTGCCGGCACTACCAAACAACGAGTCTACCGTGTAACGTCTCTGCCAAATAGTAGTATTTTAAGAACCCTACCAAACAACAAGCCAACTTGGCCGGTAACTTACCGGCGTCGGAGCCCACCCCAATGAAAAAGCACAGTGGCCCGGGGGTCGGTAAGTAAGGGATCGTAGGATGGAGGAGTCGCGTCCTACTATAACAAAACAATATCGTGATAGCACTACCAAACAACAAGTCTACCGTGTAACGTCTCTGCCAAATAGTGACGTTTTAAGAACCCTACCAAACAACAAGCCAACTTGGCCGGTAACTTACCGACGTCGGAGCCCACCCCAATGGAAAAGCACAGTGGCCCGGTGGTTGGTAAGTAAGGGATCGCAGGATGGAGGAGTCCCCTGTCCTGAATGGTGATTCCTTAAGGACAAAATCATCTTTGAAGAGAATTAACTCGAAAAAAAAACGTATTTTCGTTACTTTTAAATCGTGCCTTGATGAATGGCAACGCGTCCCAAGATCGGCAACAATCTTTGTTACGCTGAAGTCGCCAATGCGGAATATATAATATATATATGGGTCAGTCCATGTCAAATCGACCAATAATTGGTCGATACCAACTATTGGCCGATTTGACATGGAGTGACCCATATACCAGAGTGATGGTGAAAAATCAACGGGCACGAGGGAAGAGGAGGTCACTTGGGATCTTTCGAATGAACTGGCGGAGGTTGAATCAAACCGGGGCAAAATTCCACAGAACGAAACACAGAAAACGAGCAATCGATTCGGTTGCGTAGCAGCTGGTCGGCTACAGAAGCAATCAGAAGTCAACTGGAAGAAGGGGGCGCGACGCTATCTCTCTTCGCGTTCTCGGTGCCTTAACGTTTGCCGAGGCGTTTCCACGGGGAAATATACGTGTACATTGTATTTCACGAAGCCGGGAAAAAACAGTAACGGAAGGAGGCCGGGAGAAAAAGGAATCGAAAAACCTCGTCGAAACGGTCGAATGCGAAAAGAAAGAGAGGAGGCGCTCAATGGGAAAAATATGACGTTGAAAATAATTACCAATTACAAAAATGAGGTTTTAAGTGAAAAAAAATGAAAATATATTTTTTTTAATTTTTAAGGGGTTTATTGAGGTTTGAAAAATTGTCAATGTTTGAAAATTCTTTTTTACAGACATAACTAATTATTTATTACTATTGTTATCAAATTATTCTTGTTATGAGTTATTATTTATTATTATAGTTATCATGCATGATTGTATATTATTAATTATCATTTTTAAGGGATTGCTTTAAGGGTTGAAAAATTGTCAATGTTTGAAAATTCTTTTTTTACAGACATAACTAATTATTTATTACTATTGTTATTAATTATTATTTATTATTATAGTCATCATATATGATTATATATTATTATTATATGATTTAATATTGAGAGAATTTGAAATGGGATGAATTAATCAGAATTCCACTATTTGAGACAATTGAGCGTCGGACCGATAAATCGCGTCTCTTTGCGTGTGTTCTCAATGTGCATTCTGCGGATCGAGGGCGTTTTCTATGACTGCATAACTACAAATACCGAGTACGAACGATACACGAAGACGAGAGAATCGTGGACCATGAAGTTGAAACAAGGACTCGTCGACGAAGATGAGAAAGGGAACGAGAAAAGATCTCGGACTCCATTCCAGCTCTATATATATTAGGGTGGTCCTTATTTAGGGCTCGGACGAATTTTTTATCAGAAGCTCTCCAAATCAACTCCTAATAATTCAAAAACATTACCCTAATTTATTCAGATTTTTATCTAGACTCTAACTCCTCCTGAAAAGGGGGTAGATTTCCCCATTCGAAAAACACGTGTTTCGGCCATATTCTTAGGATATATTTTATTCTAAGTGTAATCATTTTTAAAAAAATCTATAACTGCAAGATTTTAGTGTTCATTTGTGCAACTATTTGAGGAAAAATTCACATTATCATATGGCTCAATTTAGGCCAATTGCAATTCGTCTGGATTGACCCGTATTAGAATTTTAGACGAATTGCAATTAGTCTAGATTGACCCGTATGATGATGTAAATTTTTTCTCAAATAGTAGCACCGATGAACCCTAAAATCTTGCAGTGACAGATTTTAAAAAAAATTATTACACTTGGAATAAAATTTATCCGGAGAATATGGCCGAAACACGTCTATTTCATATGGGAAATCTACCCTCTTTTCGGGAGGGGTTAGTGTATAGATAAAAATCTGAAAAAATTAGGGTACTGTTTTTGAATTATTTGGAGTCGATTTGGGGGGCGTCTGTTGAAAAATTCGTCCGAGCCCCAAATAAGGACCACCCTAATATATATGTATACAGTTTTCCCGAAGTCCCAATGCAATTTCCTCGCAACTGGTCAGAGTATTAACGATACGATCGCATTTAGGATAGATTTGCGCTCGTCCGCGTAAGACTATCGAAGATCCAGAGGTCTTGGTTGGCCGACCAAGAGAGTCGGTACTTGGCTGGTCCATCTCTGTGAGACTGAGGAGGCAACCAACCGGCAATGGAAATGTCACTCCCTACAACTTGAGAGACTCCTATTATGGAGAAACCGTAATAATAGCTCAGGCAGAGCGGAATAGTTGGACTTGGAATGCTTGGACTAGTCACGTGGGCAAGTAGGGAAGTTTTTAGGGTCCACCTTTTTAGCAAGATGCTTTAATTTTTGAGAAATCGTCTCCAACATCCAAAATAGTGTTGGTCTAACCTGATGAAGGAAATCTTCAAAGGCTCCTAGATTTTTACTCCAATTGACTTGAAACTTTGGGAAAATATTCTAGACATATTGTCACTAAAATAGTCACTAAAATAGCTATAACTCCATAAATTATTGAAATTTAAAAATTTCCTTTTGAGGATATATTCTTAAAGATCTACACTTTGAGAATATGAAAAAAAAAGATTTTTCTAAAATTCTAGACCAGAATACCCCCTTAAAGTTACGCTCCAGGGTGACGAGCATAGTTGCTACGTCACTAAAATAGCTATAACTCCGTAAATTATTGGAATTTAAAAATTTTCTTTTGAAGATATATTTTTAAAGTTCTAAACTTTGAGAATATGCAAGAAAAAATTGATTTTTTCAAAATTTTAGACCAAAATAGTTCCTTAAAGTTACGCTCCGACGTAACGGGCATAGTTGCTGCGTCACTAAAATAGCTATAACTTCGTAAATTATTGGAATCCAAAAATTTCCATGCCAAGATATATTCTTCAAGGTCTAAACTTTGAGAATATGAAAAAAAATGATTTTTCTAAAATTCTAGACCAGAATACCCCCTTAAAGTTACGTTCCAGGGTGACGAGCATAGTTGCTACGTCACTAAAATAGCAATAATTCCGTCAATTATTAGAATTTAAAAATTTCCTTTGGAGGATATATCCTTAAAAGTCTAAACTTTAAGAACATGCGAAAAAAAAAAAATTTTCCAAAATTCTAGACCAGAATAGTAGTAAATAGCTATAACTCCATAAAGTATTTGGAATTAAAAAATTTCCTTTCAAGGATAAATTCTTAAAGGTCTAAACTTTCAGAATATGCAAACAAAAAAAATGATTTTTCTAAAATTCTAGACCAGTAACACTCTAGGGCGACGAGCATAGTTGCTACGTCACTAAAATAGCTATAACTCCATAAATTATTGGAATTTAAAAATTTCCTTTTGAAGATATATTCTTAGAGGTCTAAACTTTGAGAATATGCAAAAAAAATGATTTTTTCAAAATTTTAGACCAGAATAGTTCCTTAAAGTTACGCTCCGACGTAACGAACATAGTTGCTGCGTCACTAAAGTAGCTACAATTCCATAAATCATTGGAATTAAAAAATTTCCTTTGAAGGATATATTCTTAAAGGTCTAAACTTTGAGAATATGCAAAAAAAAAATGATTTTTTCAAAATTCTAGACCAGAATGATCCCATAAAGCTCCCTTCTATGGTGTAACTAACCGTAACTAACCAAATGATCGGTAACTACACAGAACTATATCAAATTCTGCTAAACCAGAGGGGGCATCTCACGTGGCTTTGAGTGCCGAATCGTGTGGACGATGGCCTTTTGTTGGAGTTGTACATCGAGAATTCTACGAGCCATGAGGACATTCTGGTCTCTCGCGTTCACTAGTGAATAGGCACGATGGGCTCGTTATCCGAGGCTTACTAACCCATTTCACGCAAACTGAATGCACACACGATGGCTTCCCTCCCCTTCCCACGAGTTTATCCTCGTCGATGTATTTCCCACTCTCGATTTTAGACCCGAAAGGCATCGGCTTGCCTACCCACTCGGAACTCATCCACAGAGCTTTTCCAACCCCACTCTTTGACCCTCGGTTTTGTTCGGTTTATGAGGTTTGAAAAATCGATCACTATTCATTGCCAAATCACCCTTCTTCGGATGTAATGAACGATATTCATGGAATCCCGTAAACTCGGAATTTTTAGCAATGCCCAAACAAAAGACATCGAGCATCATCCAATTGATAATCATTTTTTTTTTTTTTACTCTTCCTTATCAATCGGGAATTCGTCCAATTTCATTGGCATTGTGAAAGCTCCTTGAAATATTTTGATCGAATTTTGGGGGCTATAGAAATTCATTCGAATTATCCGAAAGAGGACGTCGTACTCAACAGCAATGAATTTAATTATAATTATTTTTTTCATCTAATTTTATGTGGGTCCTTCCATGTAAAATCGACCAATGGTTGGAATCGACCTCTTTCAATTTCGATGAAATTTGGTCAGAAGTTTTCTTTGATCATAAAACAAAGTTCTAACGAAGGAAAAAGATGACATTTTTTTTTTTTTCGAAAGTTATGCAAAATTTTAGATATCACTATTTTTTCAAATTTTCAAGTTTATTTTTAAATATCTCGAAAACTATTATAGTTACGAAAACATCGTTCTGGATTCGTCTTAAAGAGTATATTTGTGGCTACGACAAAAAAAAATATATTCCAATAAAAAATTTTGAAAAATGATGAATTTGCAAAATTTTGAATTTTTTAAAATCGTGAAAATCTACGATCACCGTTGAATTTATCGTTCCATTTTTTTTATATAATACTTTATATTGATCTTAAAAGATCCTGAAATTTTCAGAATCACGTTTTTTTTTTCAAAAATATGAATTCTTGAATTTTGGTAAAAAAAATCTTTTTTTTTTACCTCAAAGTTAAATAAAGTTGAGCAATCATGTAATTTTGAGCAGTAAAACTTTCAATGAATGACATAAGAATGTAAAAACCGCAACATAATTAAATTTACGTTTTTATTTATTTGGAAAAATGTTTTGAGCGTAAACTCAATATCATAAACGCAAATTCAATTATGTTTCTGTTTTGACATTCTCATGTCATTAATTGACATGTTCACTGCTCAAAATTACAAAATTACATGATTGCTCAACTTTACTTAACTTAGAGGTAAAAAAAAATGTCCCAGAATTCAAAAATTCATATTTTTGAAAAAAAAACGCAATTCTGAAAATTTCAGGATCTTTTGAGATCAGTACAAAGTATTACATTTTAAAAAAATTGAACAAAAAATTTAATGTTGATCGTGGATTTTCACGATTTTAAAAAATTCAAAATTCTCAAAATCCACAATTTTTCAAAATTTTATTTCAGAATATTTTTTTGTTCATAGCCCCAAATATACTTTTTAAGTCGAACCCAAAACGATTTTTTCGTAACTATAATAGTTTTCGAGATATTAAAAAAATAAACTTGAAAAATTGAAAAAATTGTGAAATTTCGCATAACTTTCGAAAAAAAAAATATTTTTTTTTTCGGTGGAACTTTTTTTTATGATGATAGAAAACTTCTGATCAAATTTCATCGAAATTGAAAGGGTTCGGTTCCAACTATTGATCGATTCGACATGGAACGACCCATATAATGAATTAAAAAATAGGCAAATGATTATTGAAAGTGATTGAATATGGCGAAAAAAGTTTAATTGAGACGGGTTTAATGAAATTTTTTGTTGAGACGCGGATTCTCATAAATTTTTTATCATCACATTGCCTTTTCCGGTGTCACGGATTTTGAAGAATTATGCACCGACGCGCACGGGGGATGAAATTGAATTGCGAGGGAGGAATGACTGTGAAAAGAAGACGAAGAAGTAGAAGGAAGGATCTTGCGATACGTTCGCCTAGACTCGAGGGAATCGGAGTAGGCACTGGCCCAAACATCCGGAGCTATTCCCCATTTTATCATCGTATTTCCGTATTTCTTCGAGACGGGACATCCGTGTCCCGTTCCTTCGTTCTTCCTCCATTCGGCAATTGTACAGTCGATTCCCGTATACGTCTCCTTCCATTTTCTCCTTCCTTCAATGTCCATGGAAATTCTACCCTGTCGTGAATTCATCGGATCACGAATACGTGTACGAAATATATTTCTCGATTGGGCAAAGACTCAAAATTCGCCCGGAATATCATAATAGTGACACTGGGTCAATTTGACCCGAGTCAACTTTGAGCGATGCTGAAACAAGACGACGCGTTGTATTGACGTATAAAAATTCAGAGACATAATTTCAACATTGATGAATATGCTTTCGTCGATGAAACTGTAAATTTTTTATTTTTTATTGCTGAAAAAAAAATTTTGAAAAACAAGTGTCTGGAAAAATCCTGTTTTCTACTTAAAAAAATCATAACTTTTTTAGATTTCAATATTTTTTCGCGAAAGTTTAGCATGATACTCTTGAGTTGTAGTACTTTTATCAAAAAAATAGTTTATATAGTACTTTCATTAAAAAAAATAGTTTCATTAAAAAAAGTGTCTGAAAAAAGACGGTTTTCTACTTAAAAAATCATAACTTTTTCAATTTTTAATATTTTTTCGTAAAAATTTAGCACGATACTCTTGAGTTATAGTACTTTCATAAAAAAAATAGTTCTTGTAGTACTTTCATAAAATAATAGTTTCATAAAAAAAAGTATCTGGAAAACTACGGTTTTCTACTTGAAAAATCATAACTTTGTCAATTTTCAATATTTTTTCGTAAAAGTTGAGCTCGATACTTTTGACTTATAGTACTTTGATCATAAAAATAGTTCGTATAGTAATTTCATAAAAAAAATAGTTTCATGAAAAAAATGTCTAGAAAAATACGGTTTTCTACTTAAAAAATCATAACTTTGTCAATTTTCAATATTTTTTCGTAAAAGTTGAGCACGATATTTTTGACTTATAGTACTTTGATAATAAAAATAGTTTGTATAGTAATTTCATAAAAAAAATAGCTTCATTAAAAAAAATGTCTAGAATAATACGGTTTTCTACTTAAAAAATCATAACTTTTTTAATTTTCAATATTTTTTTGTAAAAATTTAGCCAGATACTTTATTTAAAAAAAAATAGTATCATAAAAAAAGTGTCTAGTAAAATACGGTTTTCTACTTAAAAAATCATAACTTTTTCAGCTTCCAATCTTTTTTCGTAAAAATTTAGCACGATACTCTTGAGTTATAATACTTTCATAAAAAAAATAGTTCATACAGTATTTTCATTTAAAAAAATAGTTTCATAAAAAATAAGTGTCTAGAAAAATATTGTTTTTTACCAAAACAATCATAACTTTTTCGATTTTTAATATGTTTTCTTAAAAATGTTTTAAAAAACTGGGTCTAGAAAAATACGCTTTTCTACTTAAAAAATCATCACTTTTCAATTTTCAATATTTTTTCGTAAAAGCTTAGCACGACACTCTTGAGCCAAAGTACATTCATAAAAAAATAGTTTATATAGTACTTTCATTAAAAAAGTAGTTTTAAAAAAAAGTGTCTAAAAAAATACGGTTTTCTATTTAAAAAATCATAACTTTTTCAATTTTCAATAGTTTCTCGTAAAAATTTAGCACGATACTCTTGAGTCATAGTACTTCCATAAAAAAAATAGTTCGTATAGTACTTTCATAAAAAAAATAGTTTCATCAAAAAAAGTGTCTAGAAAAATACGGTTTTCTACTGAAAAATTCATAACTTATTCAATTTTCAATATTTTTTCGTAAACATTTAGCACGATACTCTTGAGTTATGGTACTTTCATAAAAAAAAAACATAGTTCATACAGTACCTTCATGAAAAAAAGTTTGATAAAAAAAAGTGTCTAGAAAAATACGGTTTTCTACTTAAAAAATCATAACTCATTCAAATTTCAATATTTTTTCATAAAAATTTAGCACGATACTCTTGAGTACTTTGAGTATAGTACTTTCATTTAAAAAAAATTGTTCATACAGCAATTGCTTGAAAAAAAAAAAAAAATTAAAAAAATAAATTCAGCATCAAAATAGTCTCAATTTTTTCAAGTCTTTTCAATCGTCCCGATAATAAGGCCTCTCATGGGGGTCAGTGGAAAGGAGCGGGGATTAAGGGGATGCTCTGCGGAGAGCTATCAGTGGTTACAGTCACTCTTAAGGCCTCCTCTATATGCACGATCGAGAGCAAAAGCACGAAACCGCTGATGCGAATATTCCATTCAATTTTTCGTCCTCGTAAAATTGTCGTAAACGCGTAAATGTTCGTTTCACCTAGAGAGAGATATAGAGAGCGAGACAGAGAGACGAGAATTGACGAAGAGTGGGAGAGAGCGAAGGATAAAAGCACCTCTGGCAACGCGTTTTGGAATTAAGCTCTCGGTCGTCGAATTCATCGCTTCATATACAGATATAAAACGAATACCAACGGAATATATTACCACGCGTATGGAGAAGCGGATCCCCATGTAAGGCCCATTCCAGGCTTCACTCGTTGACTCGATATTCCGCAAGTCATAACCATTTCGGCGAGAGAGAAACGCCGGTGGTTTGAAACCTGCGAACGGTTTTAATACGACCAAACAACTCGGCGAACGAAGTCATTCTCCGCCTCTTCGCCCATCTTTTTATATCCATGGGGCATTCCATGTCAAATCGACCACTCTCAAACTCGACCCCTTTCAATTTCGCTGAAATTTCGTTTTCCTTTTCTACCCGATTAAAAACATTTTTCAGAAAATTTTCAAATTTTTTTATTCAACCCAAAAAAAAACTTTTTTTTTGTAAATGACCAACTTTTTCAAAAATTGACTATTTGGGACGTTTTTTTTGTTGAAAATTTTCGTTTTTGAATGTACTTCTCGAAATACAAAAAAATGTAAGATATTAAAATGTATGAAATTTTTCACTTTGTCGAGATAAAACATCTTTTTATCGAAGTTTGCCATTTTTAATTTTTTTTTTTTCACTCAAAAAATACGTTGATCAATTCCGGAAAAAATGCTGCCTAAGCTGGAGTGTCTAGACTTTTCCTTCTATTTTTTTTTTTTCACTCTTTTGAAAAAAAAATTGTAAAAAAGCTTCTTCTTTTTGGTTAGATAAAAAAATTTGAAAATTTCCTGAAAAATGTTTTTAATTAAGTAGAAAAGGGAAACAAAATTTCAGCCAAATCGAAAGGGGTCGGGTTTAAAAGTAGTCGATTTGACATGGAATACCCCATATACATTGTACGCTCTATCATACGAAAATAGGGGCGTTTGGGGCAATGCGGAACACTCAAATTTGGCCTCACATAAAGATGGGAGGCTGTAAAATAAATTGACGAGGAAGCTTTTTCAAAAAGATTTTTCTGGCTTCGAATTTAATTTGATGCCAAATTAGAAATTATTAAATTATTATTTATATTATATTGTTATTATTAAATTATTAAATTATGAAGGATGTATTCTGATCTAGAGACACACATTTTGAGCGTTTTGTTGACCTCGATTGAAAAAATATATATATTTTTACGATTTTTTTTTTACAACATATTTATTAATATTTTGACAATAAACAAAAAAAAATGTCGAGAAAAAACATGGAAATTATAAATATAATTATAATGATAAATATTATAATATTAATATTAATATAATTATAATTATAAGATTTCAAACCTCAGAAAAGACACTTCCCTTTCTTTATCTCGTAAACTAACAAAATCTTTGATATTTTTTGTTTCAGGTGAGTCAGAAGCTTTTGCAAAATTAATATGCAACTGGAGAAACCTTTGGTGAGTGAAAACATTGAAAAACAATTAGAAATCGCAATTGGACCCGATTTATTATTATTATTATTATTATTATTATTATTATTATTATTATTATTATTATTATTATTACTACTTTAAGAAGGTACTCTGGTCTAGAGGCATACATTTTGAGCTCGATAAAAAAACAACAAAGAATATTTGTACCATTTTTTTTTACAACATATTTCTTAATATTTTGAAAATAAATGTCTGACCACTGACTGACCTCTACTACTGAAAAAGCTATTTCTTCAAATTTGTCCAGTTTTTCGTCGCTTCTTCTGGCACTTCCGTTTCGTAATACTTACTCGATAATTGGTTCAAGCCCTATTGTTGAATAATCACAAAAAACCTTTTAATTATTGTTATTTTTCATTATTTAAAAAACACCCTTTTCCCCCTTTTTTTCTCTACTTTATTGAATCATTGTTTCCAACAGATTTCAGTAGAACGTAAGCTTTTTTCGACCTGTGGGTAAATTATTTTCCTTTCTCAATTGAGAACGAAATTTCAGTGATTCAATAAAATTTTTTCTTAAGGCGGTATTCTGGTCTAGAGACATGAATTTTCAGTCATTTTGTCGAGGACGTTAAAAAAAAACATTTTTACCATTCTTTTTTTTACAACACAATTATTAATATTTGAACAATAAATAAAAAAAAATCGAAAAAAAAATTCAAAATTCCACAACAAAGTGCCTCAAAATTGAAAATTGTAAATCTGTAAAAAATTGAAATCAAGTGACTTCAATTTTAAACAATAAACAAAAAAAAAATCGAAACAAGAATTCAAAATTCCAGACCAAAGTGCCTCAAAATTGAAAATTGAAATGGAGCATCTATAAAAAATTGAAGTCACGTGACTTGAATTGAAAAAAAGTTTGTTTCGGTATATTTCTTTTATTTTCCCCGAGGTCAGAAAGCTCCGGTCCAATATTCCCGCGGGTGTCATATTCCCCGATTGTCCCCTAAATCCACGTTTATCGGGAGGGTGCGCGTTATACGTGGGCTAATATTAATCGAGCCGTAGAGGTTCGGAATAACGACCGGGGTAAATATAAGTCGAGAGTTTGAGAGAGAGAGAGAAGAGAGAGGAGCAGGAACAAGTTCCATGCTTTCAGTGGAACATGCATAGTCGGAAAATTTATATTTCACCTTCCAGCAATAGAATTTTGCCAAAAGAGAATCGTGACGGAGAACGGGGGAAGATAAGACGAGAATTTTAATGCGTTCCTGCTGGAAATTGCCAGGAGGAAATAATCATGGATATTAAATATCAGGCACAAGAGGAGACGTTCGCGATTGTCTTTTTTTTTTTTTTTTTTTTAATCAATTCCACAGCAATTTGCCGAGGGTTGTAATATGTGGGGCGTTCCATCCCAAATCGAACAGTTTGAAATTTTTTTTTCCCGCCAATTTTTGATATTTTTTAGTACCTATCAAAAGACCCTTCCTGGTAAATTTTGAAATTTTTTTGTTTACCCGTTCACAAGATATCAAATTTAAAAAAAACCGCTCTATTTTCGGATTTTTTTGTCATAACTTCTTTAATAATGGTACAAATTAAGTGTTTTTTTTTTAATTTTTGTTTTTATGGTCTTTTCAGGAAAGAATACAAAAAAAATATATTCGTTGTGTTTTTGAATAAGTTTTTTGAGTTTCAAACTTTGAATCGTATTTTTAGAAGTGAGTGCATATTTTGATCTTTTTGATTTTTTTTTTTAACTTCTATCTATTTAACAACTTTTAAGACCAGTCTGGTCGTGGGCCCTCAATAATTACTTTTTTTCAATTTTTGAAAGTTAAAAAAAAAAATTTTATGCATTATTTTTGTTACTGTATACAGTGTATAGTCTTTTTTCATTATTTAGAATTTATTTTGACACTTTTTTATTGTTAACAGATTTTTAAAATTAATAATTAATCGTTAAGTCTGTTTAAGAACAATAATAACAAAAGTTTTTTTATTTATTCGCGTATTTTTTCGAAAATCTTACGTACACGATTATTTCCTGAATTGGAATATTCCTTTGCCAATACGTTTTCGTTGCTCGTTGGAATAAATAAATAAAGGAATAATTGAATGAAATTTGTGTGTCCCTGTGATTGACTTAGCAGTGTTGTATCGCAAATACAATTTTTATTTTGCATCTAAAAAGTTTCAGGTGAAAATTTGACAGCAATATTCGGTAGAGATTATACAATTCTTGGCTGTTGTTATTTTCTCATCGATTAATTATTGATTTAAAAAAACCTGTTGACAACAAAAAAGTATCAAAATTAATTCAAAATGATTTTAAAAAATACTATACAGTAACAAAAATTTGTATTTATAATTTGTAGAAAAAATCGTTTTTTTAAGTTTAAAAAATAAAAAAAAGTGATTATGGAAGGCCATAATTAAAATGAAAAAATCTCAAAGGATTTAAAATATGCATTTAAAAACGCGACTCGAAGTTTGAAACTCAAAAAACTTATTCAAAAACACGTTGAATATTTTGTTTGTATTTTTTTCTGAAAAGACCATAAAAAACAAAAATTTTGCAAAAAAACACTTAATTTGGACCATTATTAAAGAAGTTATGACCAAAAAACCGAAAAAAGAGCGGGTTTTTTAAAATTTGATCCTTGTGTAATCAAAAAAAGCTCAAAATTTACCAGGAAGGATCTTTTGATGGGTACTAAAAAATATAAAAAATTTGAGGAAATGAAAAAAAAAATTTTGTCGACTGTCCGATTTGAGATGGAACGCCCCAAATATAGGTCGCAAAATTTACCAGGAAGGATCTTTTGATGGGTACTAAAAAATATTAAAAATTTGAGGAAATAAAAAAAAAATTATTTAACTGTCCGATTGGGGATGGAAGGCCCCATATATGGGTCGCAAATATTGCTTTAGTGGAAGCATAAAAACGAGAAAAATAAGAGACTCGAAGTATATCCGCTGCGCTTTTTTTTTGACCCCTCTCAATTTCCTTGTTATTTTTCCTCTACCTTTTACCGAGCGTACGTGGGGGTGTATCCTATAAGGGATGAAACCTGCTTCTTGTTCGCAGAGGAAAAAAAACATAGTGGAAAGAAACACGCCACTCTGTTGTCGTCCGAAGTGTCGATGGCATAATCCAATTTGTCGTTCGCCACCGTCTGACCGAGTAAAAGCTTCGTCCTGGCTTTTCAACGCTGCCCCCTTCTCCCTTGTATTTTATAGTATAAACCCGATGTGTATCCCGTGCAAACGGTCCGAATCGATGTAACGTAATACGGGAAAAGGACTCTTGTCCACGACAATACGAAAAGCCGTGTCAAAACGTGAGGAATTTCCCTCGAGGTTTTTTTCTTTATTCCTGCAAATGGAGCATTCCCCAGTCTGAATTGTTTTTTGAGTTTAGATTTGGAAATTTGAAAAATTTGATTCGTGAAATGCGAGCGAGAGACAATATTTTGACAATTTAGCTTATTGTCAAAATATTAATAAATAAATAATTTGTCATTTTTGAAACTTAACCCTCTTTTTCTCTAATTTAGTCAACTTTCCAAAATACCCCCTTAAAAAAAAAATTGCGACCCTCGCTCTATCCCCCACTCGTTAACCTACTTCCTGAACCTTTTCAGCAATTTCTTCCACCTCTAAAACCTTGTAACTACCTATAAATTGAGAAATTTAGCCCCGCTAACTAACTTTGTCATTTTCGAAACCTAACCCTCTTTTCCTCTAATTTAGTCAACTTACCAAAATACCACCTTTATAAAAAAATTCCGACCCTCACTTCATCCACGACTCGTTAACCTACTTCCTGAAACGCTCCAGCGATTTCTTCGATCCATAAAACCTTGTAACTGCCTATAAATTGAGAAATTTAGCCCCGCTAACTAACTTTGTCATGTTTGAAACTTAACCCTCTTTTTCTCTAATTTAGTCAACTTACCAAAATACCACCCTTAAAAAAAATTGCGACCCTCGCTTCATCCACGACTCGTTAACCCACTTCCTGAAACTCTTCAGCAATTTCTTCGACCTCTAAAACCTTGTAACTACCTACAAATTGAGAAACATAGCCCCGCTAACTAACTTTGTCATTTTTGGAACTTAACTCTCCTTATCTCCATTTTAATCAACTTACTTGCTTAGACGACATCCCCTAACGTTCCACAATGAAACCTAGACATAGTTACACTAAATAGTCCAGGCTTTCGCACCGGACACACGCTAAAGACGTGTAGAATACGTTGGTTATACAACTCTCTCGTATAAAGGGGATAATGATAAGCCAGGGAGCGAGAGAAAACCCCTTTGGCACTAACTCATAGGGAGGGTGTTGGAGCTGAAGAGAGAGGGTGGTTGCGATAGTTAACGACACTTCGATACAGAACGGCCAAACAGGCCGTTATAGCCTTCAGGGTTGAAGCACAAGAGCGTGTAGAGGCGATAGAGAGCCATGAGGTTGGGGTTGGGGGTTGAGGGTTAGGGGTTGTTGTGCGAGGGATCCTGGCAACGGTGTATTCCGTGCCAAGAAGGGTTACCATTTCGTTGTCCTACTAGCCTCTCCACGCTCTTCCGTTCTCTAGAGTCTATCCGGATGGACTATCAAGTGTTGCATGGTCGAACGCCGTTTTGACGCCCTCTACCTTCATTGTATATGCGTATATATATTTTTTATTCGTCTACCAATGAACCCAACCTCCATTTCGCTTCTACTCCACGCTATTTTTGCAGCTGAAGTCAGTCTTCTTCCCCAATGTTTTTTTCAATATCCTGCTAACCAACTCTGAAAACTCAGTTTTGTTTAAAATTCCTTTGAAATTTTTAAAAATAGTTTATATTTTAATTAGTTTATCATCAAAATAATATCGATGGATCCAAAATTACTTTTTCATCCCTCTGTAGTTTTTCGAATACCTTGCTAATCCACTTCAAATACTGGGTTTTGCTAAAACTTGCTTTATATTTGCCTAACTACTTTGCTAAACCACTTTGAAAAACCCACTATCTTATTCAAGTTTTGCTCGAGCACAAAGATGGCGTAGGAGTGAAGAAAGATTGTTGAGAATAGGGAAAGGATGGATGCGTACAAGGGAGGGGAGGGGGGGGGCGAAAGGTGAGAGATAATTTACTACCCCGTGGCTTTGCGTTACGTGCTCATACGCGCCTATTATAAGCGGAGCTTAAATTTACCCACACGCTATCGTACGATGTGCCAGGGACGTGGATAAATGAGAGGGAGAAGTATTCGTGGCGTGAAAGGAATTGACAACAGTGTAGGAAAGAGTGGAGGTAAGGTGGGAGTAAGATAAGGAGAGGAAAGGGGCGGGAGGGAGGGAGGGAGGAAGGGAGGGGAGGAAAGCTAAGAGGGGGGGGGGAGAGAGAGGGGGGGGAGGGAGGAGGGGAAGAGAGAGAGAAAAGTTCATCCTCGTAAAGGTAAGGATATGGCTGCATACTGCACCAATGTTGAAGCTCGTAAAGATACATTTATACTCGAAGCACATCACTCGGGGGAGGGAAGGATGTACAAGCCAGGATGAGGCACTCGCCCAAGGAACGTCAGCATAATCTTTCGCAGAGATCCTTTTACGATGCCTCCACGACTTAGTACTTGAGGCACACGTGGGAAATTCTCTATGAGGAAACCGGGAATTTCCGTGAGCGTCAAAAAGTGACAGCGAAAATTTGTTAGCCCAAGAAAGAGAGAGAAAGAGAGAGAGAGAGAGAGATTGGAACTGCTCAATTTTCGCTGAGACAACGATCGTCTTATCGCGCAGAATAAATCCATCATTCTTCGTATGAAAGCTTGTCCAATATTTCATACTAGCTTTTTCGTGACCTAATTTTGGAACCTCAAAATAATGACTAAATTAATTCAGATTTTTTTATTGATAAAGAGAATTAAGTATTTTTTTTTAAGGGTAGTAAACCTACCCTTAACAAATTTGAGACTTTGTTTTAAGGAACTTATTTTTTCGTGACCTCATTTTTGAACCTCAAAATAATGCCTGTTAATTGAATCAGATTTTTTTATTGATGAAGAAAATTTTTCAAGTATTTTTTTTAAGAGTAGGGAATCTACCCTTAAAAAATTTGAGACTTTTTTTAAGGGAAACTTTGGAAACTGTAAATTAATTCAGATTTTGTTATTGATAAGGAAAATTTTTAAGTATTTTTTTTTTTAAGGAATGATTTAATTTGAGACTTTTTGTTAAGGGAAAATATTGGAAACTGGAAATTCATTTACACTTTGTAATTGATAAGGAAAATGTTCAAGTATTTTTTTTAAGCAAAGACTTAATTTAAGACTTTTTGGAAGGGAAAATATTGGAAACTGTAAATTAATTCAGATTTTTAATTTTATCGACAAGGATGATTTTCAAGTACTTTTTTGAGGAAAGATTTAATTTGAGACTTTTTTTAAAGGAAACTTTGGGGACTGTAAATTAATTCAGATTTTGCTATTGATAAGGAAAATTTTCATGTATTTTTTTTTTTTTTTTTTTTTTTAAGGAAAGATTTAACTTGAGATTTTTTTTAAAGGAAAATATTGGAAACTGTAAATTAATTCAGATTTTGTTATTCATAAGAAAAATTTGCAAGTATTTTTTCAAGGAAAGATTTATTTGAGACTTTTTTTTAAGGAAAAATATTGGAAACTGCAAATTAATTCAGATTTTGTTTTTGATAAGGAACTTTTTCAAGTATTTTTTTCAAGGGAAGATTTAATTTGAGACCCTTTTTTAAGGGAAAATATTGGAAACTGTAAATTAATTCAGATTTTGTTATTGGTAAGGAACATTTTTAAATATTTTTTTCAAGGAAAGATTTAATTCGAGACTTTTTTTAAGGGAAAATATTGGAAACTATAAATTAATTCAGATTTTGTTTTTGATAAGGAGTATTTTCAAGTATTTTTTTCAAGGAAAGATTTAATTTGAGACTTTTTTTAAAGGGAAAATTTTAGAAACTGATGCTTTAATTGTACGTGAAATGAAATTGGCTCAAAATAGGTCAGATTTTTTATTGGTTATTTGGGAATAGATATTCGATGTTGATTCACGAATCTCGAGGACGATAAACACAAATAGAACGTGCATTAATCAGGCTATCCATGGAATTGCCTTGAACCATTTGCTATTGGATGGCTCGCCTGTAGAGCGAATCTCCTCGGAATCTTATCCGAATGTATATCGCACGTACCACTATATATATATATATATATATTATATGGGGCATTCCACATCGATTCGACCTGAGTCTGATCTCTCCGATTTTGTCCCAAATTTTTTGTGGTTTTGTAGTACCTCTAAAAAGCACACAGAATTTTTTTCAGATTTTTTTAGTGCAATTTGACTCGACTATAATTTTATAAACAAATTAGACCAAATTTAAAAATCTAAAAAAAAATCCCATTTTATGTGAAAAATTTGTTGGGCCGAAATGGGCAGCACTTTTTTTCGTATCAACAAAACCTTCTCTACAAAAACAAACCCAAAAACAAAAGCAATCTCGAGACAGAAAATAAATTTGAAAAATCAAGAATTATCACGTTGACAAAAAAACTATAAATTTACCTAAATACATAAAACAATCAATTTCACAAAATGAAGTTACAATTAATTAATTTCATTAATTAATCCTTCCACGAATTATTCCCCATAGCAAAGGGGAATAATCCCCCCATTCTAAATCCTTGGAGTCAACGTGAAAAATTAGGATTCTTGGTGAATACCTTATACACGCCCTGAATGAAGGGGTCAGCAAACCGGATGCTGTTGGAGGAGGGGTTTGGTCGTCGAGGATCAAGAAAGTACACTATATATATGCGTGACCACGGAGGAGTCAACGTGTTGACGCAAGCCTCGTGGCATACGTTACGGTGATTATGGCTGTAACAACACCAGTTCCAACCCTGCCTTCCCTCTGCGCTCGATTCCTTGATCGTGAAATTCCCCTAGATCTGGTTACACGAGTTTCGACGTTCCCAAAGCCCGTCGTACTTCCCTGAACTCGGGTACAGTCAAGGCCCTGGAATTTATTGTACAACGAGGACCAATCAGGAGGAATCGTTTAGCAAAGTTTAATGGGACGTTTGATTACTCTGCGAGCTTCCAAACCCAAACCCAAACCCTCCCTCTCTCTGTGACGATTAACCTGAACGGTTCATCTCAAATTCAAGAGCTGTTCAGAGGGATTTGACTGTATTACATCGGTCCTCGTATCCGTGTCAGATGGCCCAAAGACCGATATGTCCCATTTGATAGCTCGTTTGTCGCGCAAAAGCCCGAAGCTTCGTGAAATTGCACCCAGATCAAATGGAATCGAGTAATTTACCCTCTCCTTTGATAGTCCACGGTGTCACCTTAACATATTGCCAAATAGGTCATGGAAAGCCATCAATTCTGGTCATCAGTTTCAGCGTCAGAGATTCAGCGTCTCCCTTTGGGAGGAGCAACGATCCAACATTGAACTAATCCGCTTGGCGCCACTTGTCAATTCCCCGAGAGATGTCTTACCATTTTTTGGACGTTTCCAGTGGGACAATTCATGATCAACGATTACGCTGAAGCCTGCAGAGTCTCTCGTCAATTCTCACGAAATTCCGTATGAATTGGTTAGGGCCAACTTTGAACTAATCCGCTTGGCGCCACTAGTCAATTCCCCGAGAGATGTCTTACCATTTTTGGGACGTTTCCAGCGAGACAATTCAAGACCAATTATTGCGCTGAAGCCTGCGAACCCTCTCATTAATTCCCACGAAATTCCGTATGATTTGGTTAGGGCCAACTTTGAACTAATCCGCTTGGCACCACTAGACAATTCCCCGAGAGATGTCTTACCATTTTTGAGACGTTTCCAGCGAGACAATTCAAGACCAATTATTGCGCTGAAGCCTGCAAACCCTTTCGTTATTTCCCACGACATTCCGTATGAATTGGTTAGATCCAACTTTGAACTAATCCGCTTGGCGCCACTAGTCAATTCCCCGATAGATGTCTTACCATTTTCGGGACGTTTCCAGCGGGACAATTCATGATCAACGATTACGCTGAAGCCTGCAGACTCTCTCGTCAATTCTCACGAAATTCCATATGATTTGGTTAGGACCAACTTTGAACTAATCCGCTTGGCGCCACTTGTCAATTCCCCGAGAGATGTCTTACCATTTTTGGGACGTTTCCAACGGGACAATTCAAGACCAATTATTGCGCTGAAGCCTGCAGACTCTCTCGTCAATTCTCACGAAATTCCATATGATTTGGTTAGGGCCAACTTTGAACTAATCCGCTTGGCGCCACTTGTCAATTCCCTGAGAGATTTCTCACCATTTTTTGGACCTTTCCAGCGGAACGATTCGTGACCGATGATTGTGCTGAAGCTTTTAGACCCTCTCGTCAATTCCCACGAAATTCCATATGATTTGGTTAAGGGTTGTGATTCAGGGAATACGTAATTAACGCTGAACACATCGTGCAAAATTTACCAGACCTCAAGTCACACTTCAGACGTTGGGCCCACATGTATAAACGCGCAATTTGTTCCCGCGGTGTGTTCTCTCTGTCTCTTCCGAGTCACTATATCACGCTCCTTCGTCACTCCCAGAATCCCTTTTCGTCGTACAAACGTGACACGCCTCAGCTCATTATACGGTGGTTCACGGCATCCCTCTTCTTGGAATTCATATATATATATGTCTGTGTGTGTGAATATAGTTTGTTCATCTGAGCTTGCACACGTGTTATGCCTAAAGCTCGAGGACGAATAAGCCCGAGAACGACGTGGAGTGTAATCCGAGGTTGTTCCTCGAAGGTTTCTCATCGCGTGTTTGGAGGTTAACCCCCGCCTCGTTTCGCATAATCTGGAAGTGACGCGACGAAGAAACTCATCAGACATCCAAACCCGCCTTTTCCTCACGACAGAACCACTCTGGCACTATCATTATTACCGCGACCATGCCAAAATCCATCATGGGAGAAACCGCACGACGCCCATATCATTCAAGTTAGATATAAAAAAACTTGTAAATTCGAAATTTGCATATCGTTTTCTCATCATTTTCACAGATTAGCGAATCCTCGTCCATGAGCTTTCAGAGAAGCTTCCAGAGCTTTGGCTCACTCGTGGAGGGAGCTTTTTTTGAAACTTTCCATGGAAATATGAATTTAAGTGTGAACTTAACTCAAGTAAAAACTTAAGATTCATCTTAAATTCGAACTTAAGTTCGATCTTGAGTTCCAACACTGGTTCGGTGGAAAATTTTATCTTAAGATAGAGCTTAAGTTCCAATTTAAGGTGAATCTTAAGTTTGAACTTAAGTGTCATTATAATTTCATGCTTAAGTTCAAACTTTGGTGCGAACTTCGGATCGATCTTAAGTTCAAACTTTAACTTGGTTTCAAGTTTTATCTTAAGATCCACCTTAAGCTTGAACTTGAGTTCGATCGAACTTCTTTCATCGCTTAAAAAGAAGGAAAATCCAACGAGCAAAGAGAGAGAGAGAAACTCTCTCTCTCTCTCTCCCTCTTTCTCGCAATCGATCGGTCGATCGATGAAAGGTTAATATAGGTTAATAAAGGTTAATTTAGGTTAACAAAGTTTAATGAAGGTTAATAAAGTGTGTTAAGTAACTAGATAACCTGACTAGATTCACCGTATAGAGCGCGCCAAGACGAAAAATTAGCTTTTTTAAAAATTATTATAGGACATAAATTGGCTTAGTTATTAATGTTTTAAGCTGACCAATGACGGATAGAATCTAGGCACAATGCTACTGGTGAGCCGCGTGGTGGGGGTAACGGTGGGCGTGGCGGAAAAACCCCCACCAGCGGCATTTCTCCTAGTTTCTAGCCGTCATTGGTCAACTTTAAAAACATTGACAACTCAGCCAATTTTTATCGTACAACATTTTTTAAAAAAGCTGATTTTTTGTCTTGATGCGCTCTACACGGTGAACCTAGTCAGGTTATCTAATTGCTTAACATCCTGTATAGTTTAATAGAGGTTAATAAAGGTTAATAAAGGTTAATAAAGGTCAATATAGGTTAATATAGGTTACGACACACGTGGAAAATTATTCCGTTATCTCCTCTTAATTTTTGACCTCTATCGTGCGTCTATCAGTTGATTAATGGACAGAGGTCAACCTCAAGGGCGTTGGGAGATTTTTCATCATTGAGTTGCAATTATTATTTATGAGGGAATTATTGTTCGACATTAAAAAAAAAATCCAACAAGCTTCGATGAGACATTAAAAAAAGTATATTATTGTGGCGAACGAAAGGAGCAATTCACGAGGGACCCTGAAGAGCTTTCTGACGAAGAAGTTCCACGAAATGGAATCGATTGTTGCGAAGAAGCTTCTTTTCTTGAGCTGCTTTCTTCTCCTTTACGAACGATGCAGTCGAGCTCTCATCTGCAATCGCTCTGGAACACCTTTTTTCCCCTCAAACAAACCGGAAGAGGCCTTGACCCAAAAACGTCCTCTCTCTTTCCTGAAGAAAATACGTCGACGCTGACGAGTCTCGACCGAGATCTTTCGCGAAAAGGGAAAGAATCACGCGAGGAGAAATATCCCTCGACTCTCTTGAATGTGAGCGAGCCTCCCTCGACCTTGTACGCAAAAAATGACCTTGAGAGAGGCTTATCTGGTATCCTTTATCGGCACTCTCATATCATACGTTCGCAATCTTCAAGCTCGTTAGACTATTGATCTTACTGTCTACGTTATTTTTCCCTCATTCGATGCACTTTTTTTATGTACGTGTTTATGGAAAAAATCGCTGTCCCATTTGTCCCAATCATTTGGATCAATCGAGTCCCATTTGGATCAATTTAGTCCCGTTTGAATCAATTGACTCCCACTTGTCTCAATCGTTTGGATAAATCGGGACTTGCTGTCCCATTTGTCCCAATCATTAGGATCAATTGGGCCCCGCTGTCCCATTTGTCCCGATCCTTTCGAACAATTGGGTCCTACTGTCTCATTTGTCTCAATCGTTTGGATTGATTGGAACCCGCTGTCCCATTTGTCCCAATCATTTCGATTGAGGAAGCTGAAAGCAAATTTCAAATTTTCTTCACGATGGACAAAATGTATAGCAAATAATGAAATTCTTGAGATACGTTGAATGGAGACTATCTTATATGAACGAAACGTGTCTCCGTGCATGCATTTTATCTTCGGTTACGTCAAAAAGCTCCGAGAGAGCTTTTTTTTTTGTCCCATCATCTTTGGGCTCTTCCCATTGGTCCTCAATGTGGGCCAACTCGAGTGTCTACTTTGGCACACGCTCTCCCACTTTTTACTCAACCCCGTAACATCCTCGAGTGGCAAACTCTCCATTCCCATATGCTTTATCGCCGAATACCGAGTCTCTGTCGTGGTTGTAAAAAAAAAAAAAAAATTCTGCAAAGCTCCTTCGTTTCGGTGCTTCGAAGCCTGCCTCGTTCCCGCAACGTCGAAGTCTGGGGCTCCACGACTTCTTGCACCGAACGTAGAGACACTCGAATGCCTCCAAGTAGTACAAACCCGTAATAGTCAGACGCAGCCGTAAAAACGAAAACATCAGCCGAGCGTTATTTATTGCGAAATAAGTGAGTAACTTTTTGCGCGAATTTTCCTTCAACTCTCTGAAGATAATTAGCTACACTCCTTCATTGTTTTTGCCCACTATTTTCGAAAAATTCCATAAAATACAAAAGGCCAAATTGTCAGCAGAATCGTGGTGCAATACCAATTTATCAGCCTCCAGGATTTGTTAATTGTTAACTATTAACAAATCATGTACAGATTTGTTAGCTATTAACAAATCATGTATAGATTTGGTAACTATTAACAAATCACGTACCGGTTTGTTAACTATTAACAATTCTTGTACAGATTTATTAACTATTAACAAATTATATACAGATCCGTTAACTATTAACAAATCATGTACAGATTTGTTAACTATTAACAAATCATGTATAGATTTGGTAACTATTAACAAATCATGTACAGGTTTGTTAACTATTAACAATTCATGTAAAGATTTATTAACTATTAACAAATTATATACAGATCCGTTAACTATTAACAAATCATGTACAGATTTGTTAACTATTAGGAAATCATGTTCAGATTGATTAACTATTAACAAATCATGTACAGATTGGTTAACTATCAACAAATCATGTTCAGATTGGTAAAATATTAAAAAATTATGTACAGATTTGGTAACTGATAATAAATCATGTACAGATTTGTTAACTATTAACAAATCGTGTACAGATTTGATAACTATTAACAAATCATGTACAGATTTGTTAGCTATTAACAAATCGTGTACAGTTTTGGTAACTATAAACAAATCGTGTACAGATTTGTTAACTATTAACAAATCATGTACAGATTTGTTAACTATTAACAAATCGTGTTCAGATTGGTTAACTATTAACAAATCATGTACAGATTTGGTAACTAGTAACAAATCATGTACAGATTTATTAACTATTATCAAATCATGTACAAATTTGGTAACTATTAACAAATAGTGTACACATTTGATAACTATTAATAAATCGTGTACAGATTTGGTATCTATTAACAAACCTTGTACACATTCGTCAACCATTAACAAATCATGTACAGATTTGTCAACTATTAACAAATCATTATTTACGATGAGTCGTTGATACTTTAACTGTTATTTACTAACTATTAACTATGTCTGATTCAACGAAATATTTTTTTTTACTATTACCAAATATTCAATTTGTGAAATTATGAATAAGTCTACGACTGTTTTATTGCAAATCTCCTGGACCAGCATCTTAAATAAAGATTCATTAACGACTAACAAATTTCGTAACGGTTAAGAAATATTTCAATACAAGTGTCAACTCAATATATGTATTTCTTAGGCCCGAATTTAAAGTTCTTAAGATTTATTTTAAGATCGATCTTAAGATCAAACTTTCCACTGAACTCAAGTTGGAACTTACGATCGAACTTAAGTTGCAATTTAAGTTTGAACTTGAGTATCATTATAAGTTCATACTTATGTTCAAACATTAGTGCGAACTTCCGATCGATCTCAAGTACAAACTTAAATTAGATTCGAAGTTTGATCTTAAGATCTATCTTGAGATTGAACTTGAGTTCAATAAAACTTTTTTCATCGGCTCCCTCGACCGTATTTTTCGACATTTTAGTTGTCAAAATAATTAAGTTTGATCGAACTTAAGTTCAAGCTCAAGATGGATCTCAAGTTCAAACTCCAAACCAAGTTTAAGTTTCAACTTAAGATTGATCTGAAGGTTAGACTAAGGTTTGAACTTGACTATGAATTTATAATGACACTTAAGTTCAAACTTAAGATTTATCTTAAGATTCAACTTAAGTTTGATCTTAAATTCCAACTTGAGTTCGATGGAAAGTTTGATCTTGAAATTCGGGGCTTAATTATAAATAAACTGTTCTTTCAGTGAGACCATTCGGATCGCCAAAATTCTCCACCATTTTTGAGGGATGATTTTCCTCCCCTAAAACGTTCACATTGGTTCCCACTTCCATTGTCCAAACGTTTCGTCTCGGTGGAGTATATTTAAAAAAATGTATATATCTCCTCTTCAAGAAGCAAAGAAATTCGTTCATTTCATGCGAAAACTTCGCTCGAATGGGGCCGTCTTTGTCGTCGTTTTTCTTTCGTTCTCTCTTGCTTCTCGTACAAAGCGCGTCATCTTAATAAAGTGGGCAAGACTTATCGCGGCAGCGGCGGCGTTGAAAACTCCAACGTTTCGCTGCTTTGGATGAAGCTTCCACCGAGCATTGTTTTCGTTTCTATTTTCTCTCGCGGAAAATGCAGGTGAGAGGGCTCTGAGGAAGAATAAGCGACGATAAAGAGCGAGAGACGACGATGGAAAATAGCGAGCTAAAGGGGGTGGGAAAGGGGTGAGAAAAAAAGGGTAGAAGAGTGTATATGGCCGCGAGCGAAAGAGAATAGAAGATAATTCTTCGCGTAAAGAAACACAACAATGCCGTGACAATGCCGCCTCGTTATTGCATTCATTTGTTTCCTCGCTGTACGTCCAACGCTTCTACACCATACTTTCTTACTTTCTCTATTTTCTCTTTATTTTCTCGTTCCCTCTTTCCTTTCTCCCTTTTTCTCTGTTACTTCCTCGAGCTGGTTTTTTTTTTTTTTTTTTTTTAGCTCACTCGGACCTTTTTAGTTCTCGCCTCGAGAGAGGCAAAACCACCCCTTCGGCGGTCGTTGCACCCTCTCGTGGTTGCACCCCCTGGATTATTTTTTTTTCGACCACATCACACAAACTTTTTATGGATAGACAATTTCTTTTGCTTGCCGATAACCGACGTCCCTTGAGAGGGACATTGAGGGGTGCGTACCACCCCTTAATATTGACACTGAGTTATAGCTCGTGAATTAGTAGGCTTTCGTTGGTTGTGATGGTCATCATTGTAATTTCCATCTATTTGCTTGTTTTGTGGATGTTTTTCGGATTTTTAGAAACTGCTTTTTAGGCTGCAGGGGGTGGTAAACGTGCCTCGCGCGAAATGGCCACTTTAATGGCGAAATGGCTTGTTATTTCGAAAATGGAACGTAGTATCGAAAAAATTGTTCAGGGAAACCTGACAATGATTTTTCAAGACCTTTTCAACGATACCCCTCACGAAGGTGTTCGCAAAAATATAAAAAAACCTACCCCTACATTGTACTTGGGGGATGAAGACGAAAAAAAAAATGTTTTCCACAATCTATTTTACATCGTCGTTTTCGTCACAACTATCCATGTCTGTGACAAATTTGAGCCACAGACACCAAATAAAAAAATCTACCCCTACATTATACTTAGGGGATGAAGAGGAAATTTTTTTTTCCACAATCTATTTTACATCGTTGTTGTCGTCACAACTATCCATGTCTGTGACAAATTTGAGCCACATACACCAAATAAAAAAACCTACCCCTACATTATACTTAGGGGATGAAGACGAAAAATTGGTTTTTTTTTCCACAATCTATTTTACATCGTTGTTTTCGTCACAACTATCCATGTCTGTGACAAATTTGAGCCACATGGACCAAATAAAAAAACCTACCCCTCCATTATACTTAGGGGATGAAGACGAACATTTTTTTTTCCACAATATATTTTACATCGTTGTTTTCGTCACAACTATCCATGTCTGTGACAAATTACAGCCACATACACCAAATAGTTTTCGAGAAAAATAGCTTTGAAGAAATATAGGGGTAGCTTTTTGCTACGGAGTGTTAAAAAGGTCCTATTTAAATACTATGGATGGGCAAAAGTGTTTACCAAAGCTTTGGAACGCCTCTGAAGTAATCAATATTTTTTCTAATGGGTAATTAATTTTTTGATCATACCGTTGGTGGATTTTCGACCCCGACGTTCATTTTGCAAGCATTTTTGTCAACTTCCTGTTTTTCGTGAAGAAAATTTTATTTTCGTGTAAACTTTTTAATCTGAAACCCTCTAAATTTTTTTCAGCGATTTGAATTTAAAAAATTCACTCAAAAAAAAATACATTTTCCAATCGGTTCGAATACGACGAAGCTGTAGTTTTGGAAAATTTCCATTATTTTGCGTTTTATAAAGACTGACTAAATCCAGTAAATTTTTTTTTTTTTCGACTCGAAAGTTGCATCAACACAAATTCGTTCGAGCGAAAATAATAAAAATGCCACGTGTCAACGCACGTTATCTTTTCAATAAAGATTAACCGCGAAGCCACAAGAGCGAAGAATCGAAAATATTTCGTTACAAAAAATTCAAAAATTCCTTGTCACTGAATTCAACTGTGAAATATTCCAGTGAGATTTATTGAAAATTGCGCGAATTAAAATGGAAGTTTTTTTTCAAAATTTTGGCAAAATTTGAAGAAAAAAAATTCCAATCATTAACTTCACGATCATGTTAGAAATTCTGTCGCAAGATGTGTAATATTGACAGTCAAATATTACATAACTTTACACAGGTGCGTGAATGTCAATTTAATTTTTTTCCTTCGAATACATCAGCTTCTTTTTATTATTGGAATATGATATAATATCGATATTCTAATGATACCTCTGGTTCGTCTCTGCATGTTACGAAAAATAATTTTCTTTTTTTAATTTCGCATTTTTTTGAGTTTTTCAAAATCCCAAAATTTTCTAAGTTCCATTATATTTTGAAAGCACACGATTAAACAGAAAAATGTTTCAGACAAAAAAGTTGCAGTTTGATATAAACTTTGTGAAAATTTTTATTTTTTATTTTTTCGAGTTTAAAAAATGACTATTTTCATCAAAAATATACGAAAATAATTTTTTTCGGTCGGTATGTCACTTTCGATTTATCTCAAAAAATTCCAGAAAATTCTCCGAAGTGTGTACAATAGACACGTATTTTTTTTTTAGATGGCTCGATTAGTTGTTCCAAAACTATGCTTTGTTTTATTATTGTGATTTTTTTTTCTAGAAAAATCAATTATTATTATGTTATCGATGTTTATTACCTGAAAAATGTGAAAAAAATTTGGGAGAGATCAATTTTTAATAATAATCGATTTTTCGAAAAAAAAATCATAATAATAACACAAAGCTTTGGAACAACTAATCGAGCCATCTTAAAAAAAAAAAAAAATACGTGTCTATTGTAACGATTTTTTTTAACGATTGAAAAAACAAAATTCCTCAATTGGGCTTATTTCACAAAGCACCACTCTGGAAATGTTTGAGGATTCATAAAGAACCTCGGAATTTGAAAAATTGAAAAGAAATAAAAAATTAAAAGTGTTAATCGCCAAAATTTTTATTATTTCTTTCCAAAAAGTGAAAAAAAAAAGGAAAAGGAATGCCACTCCAGATTGGGCGGATTTTTTTCCGGAATTGATCAAAGTATTTTTGAGTGAAAAAAAAAAATTAAAAATGTCGAAATTCGATAAAGAGATGATTTTTCTCGAAAAAGTGAAAAATTTCATAGATTTTAATATCCGAAAATTTTTTTTTATATTTTTTTCGGAAAGTACGTTGAAGAACGAAAATTTTCAAAAACAAAACGTCCCAATTAATCGAGTTTTGAAGAAGTTATAGTCATTTAAAAAAAAAAAAATCTTTTGGGTTGGATAAAAAAATTTGAAAATTTCCTGAAAAATGTTTTTAATTGGGTAAAAAAGGAAAACAAAAATTCAGCCAAATCGAAAGGGCTCGGGTTTGAAAGTGGTCAATTTGACATGGAATGCCCCATATTTAAATTTTATCAATATCGGAGGACGTCATCGCAAAAACTTTTCTTGTCGCTGCCAAAATATCGATATTCCAATGATACCTATGATATACATACGTCCCTGCTTGTTGCCTCTAAAGTGAGTATATAAATGCTTGAGACGAGTCGTGGCGATAAACGCCAATTCCGACGACAGTCAAGTTCAACGTTTCACGAAGAACGATCGATCGAGCTCGAGGGATCCGCATAGAAGAAACGATCCATTTCACGCGATATTTTGCACTGTCAAACATGAAGTATTGTGATTTTTGTGAACGAATATTGATATTATATGGGATTTTTTGTGCAATCGCTACGTTCGTGGAATCTGCTTCATTTGACGAAAACTATTACGAATTTGTCGCAGACGAGAATGTTCAATGCGAGAACGATAAATTCTGGTGTAAATCAACACAAACATGCTTGGTGAGTACGAATGAATTTTCACATTGATCTCCCATTTTCATCTCAATTTTATTTCAATCTATGATCAATTGGATCAAGACCAAGTCTCAGGCATTGATCGGCAGTATCGATTTTTTCGTCAACGATATTGATTTTATTAATCCTTTTTTCCAAAAATTAATAATTAGTAAAAAAAATATTACTAATTCTTTATAAAAATTCGTAATTAGCGAAAAAATATTAGTAATTTTTCTAAAAAATTAGCAGTTAGTAAGAAAATACTTGCAATTTTTCCAAGAAAATTAGTAATTAGTGATAAAATATTTTTAATTTTTCGAAAGAATTAGTAATTAGTGACAAAATATTTCCAATTTTTTTCAAAAAAATTAGTAATTAGTGACAAAATATTTATAATTTTTCTAAAAAATTAGTATTTAGCGGTAAAATATTTATAATTTTTCCAAAAAAATTAGTAATTAGCGAAAAAATATTACTAATTAATTTTTAAAAAAACAGTAATTTGTAGAAAAGTATTGGGTATTTTTACGTACTTGTGTGGACGGATTGAGTCATGGTTATAAGCTCAAACAACTCTATTCAAAAAGTTGTTTTATTTTTTATAATAAATAGATTTTTTTGAATATTTCACACATTAGTATTCATTGTATCGAATGTCATACGATATCACATAAGTTATTATTAATACGAATATTTAATCAGTACCTATTAAAAAATACATCAGTAATTTTTTATTTTATTTATTACTTTTTCCAAAATTAATACAACATTTCTTCACAAAGTATTGATTTTTTTGGTTATTTAGCAATATCTTTCTCGCTAATTACTAATTCTTGGAAAAAATTAGTAATATTTTATCGTTAATTACTCATTTTTTGGAAAAATTAGAAATGTTATGTCACTAATTACTTATTTATTAGAAAAATTAGTAATACTTTGTTACTAATTACTAATTTTTTATAAAAATTAGTAATATTTTTTTGTTAATTACTAATTTTGTAATCAAAATTAGAAATATTTTGTCACTAATTACTAATTTTTAGAAAAATCAGTAATATGTTCCCGCTAATTACTAATGTTTTTAAAAAATTAGTAATATTTCTTTGCTAATTATTAATTTTTCGAAAAAATTGGATAATAAAAATAGATAGATTTTTTTTGCCGATCACTGGTCTCAGGATTTCGCAAAAAAAAGTCATCACTCGTTGAAATATTGAATCTTTTACGAAATTTTTATTCCAAATTATAGTCAAAGTTATAAATTGAATTAAATTGAATCAATTGAAAATTAAAGTCCAGTTTATAAATTAAATTAGAATTTTTTTAATTAATTTAAAATGAATCAAATTTTGATCATTAAACGAGAAATGAGAGATAGATTTTTTGAAATTTCGACGTTTTTGAAATTCTTTGAGTTTTGAAAAAATACAAGGGGCATTCCATCCCAAATCGGACAGTTTGAAAACCTTTTTTTTTATTTCCTCATTTTTTTAAAAATATTTTTTGAGTACCCATCAAAAGACCCTCCTGTTAAATTTTGAGATTTTTTTGATTACCCGTTCAAAAGATATTGAATTAATAAAAAAAAACCGCTCTATTTTTTGGTATTTTGGTCGTAACTTCTTTAATAATGGTCCGAATTGAAAGTTTTTTTTTTTCAAATTTTTGTTTTTTTATGGCCTTTTCAGAAAAAAAAATACAACAAAAATATTTGACGTGTTTTTTAATGAGTTTTTTCAGTTTTAAACGTAAAATTGCGTTTTTAAAAGTCAATTTTTGAGACTAGTCCGATCGTGGGATCTCAATGACAACTATTTTTTTTCGATTTTTGAAAATTAAAAATAAAAAAAAAAATTTCAATAAATTATTATGAATACCAATTTTTGTTACCGTATAGTATTTTTTTCAATATTTAGAATTTATTTTGACACTTTTTTTATTGTTAACAAGTTCTTAAAATTAATAATTAATCGTTAAGTCTGTTTATGAACAATCATAACATCAGTTTTTATTTATTCACGTATTTTTTTGAAAATCTTACATATAAGATTATTTCCTGAATTAGAATATTCCTTTGCCAATACGTTTCCATTGCTCATTGGAATAATTGAATGAAATTTTTGTGTTTCCCTGTTATTGACTTCGCAGTATTTTATCGCAAATAAAATCTTTCTTTTGCATTTGAATAATTTTTATCATGTGAAAATTTGACAGCAATATTCGGTAGACTACTTAGGTTCAATGTCCACTCATACAATTCTTGAACTGTTGTTATTTGCTCATCGATTAATTATAATTATGATGATAATTATGATATTATTATTATATTATGATATATGATAATTATGATTAATTATGATTTTAAAAATCTGTTAACAATGAAAAAGTGTCTAAATTAATTCAAAATGATTAAAAAAATATTATACAGTAACAAAAATTTGTATTCATAATGATTTATTAAAAATTTTTTTTTTTTCAATTTTCAAAAATCGAAAAAAAATAGTCATTGAGATCCCGGGATCGGATTAGTCTTAAAAATTATTGAATAGATAGATGTTTGAAAAAAAAATATAAAAAAATTGAGGAAATAAAAAAAAAAGTTTTTCAAACTGTCCGATTTGGGATGGAATGCCCCATAAATACTCGAGTGATTTTATTTTTTTATTTTTTTATTTTTTGCATATTACACAATTACAATTGTCCTTGATTGCCGGATCCTGAAAATTTTTGTCGCTGATTGTACAATATTTGTTATGGGAATTTTCGATTTTTCGTTTTTTAGGGTTTTCATCCCACGGGATTTACTGAGTGCGATTATCTATTTGAAAAACCAGAAACAAAACCCGCAAAATCGAATGATGAAGTCGTTAGATTATTTTGTGAACCGTTGAAACATTACTTGGTAAGTGCGATTCAGTCTTTTTTTAAGTCTTTTTTTCATGAATAATTGCTGCTCCCTAAAATTTTTAGTACATTTTGGTAAATTACAATTTTTAGTAATCAATAACTTCAATTTATTCTCAATTCTCGTCTGAACTGGCACGAATTTTTACAACAATCAAAATTCAGATCTGAACCGAAATTATATTATTTCAATTAATTTTAATTGAAATGGAAGTTACTCAGACTCCTCTTAATGGATATTATTCTCAAATTTTTACTATTTATCCATTATTATATTATTTATAATGTATTTGTGCAAATCTTTCTCCACGAGCAATTATCTTGATCCAGTCTTCGAGTACCTCGAAAAACTCATTTTTTCGGACTTGAAAGCAATTGTTCTTGAATATTGCACCCTAAAAAATTGTATCAAAGATTGTGCCAATCTTTGTTTTGTAACTTTCGATTTTTTTTCAGGATACCCACGAATTTTATCGTTGCTATAATCTGGAAAGAGAAATAATCGAGAAAAAAAATCTAATCGGAAAAGAAAACCCAATTTTAGAAGAAAACTCAACGGTAATAGAAGTCGAATTGACTTTATTTTCCAGCACACTGGAAAATTTATTATAACGTTGTAGTGAAAAAAAAAGAAATCATACAATAACCAATTGTTTATAAGAAAAAAAAAAATTTCACTCTCGGACCATTTTTATCGATAATTGGGGAATTCTCATTTTTTATTTTCGAATGATTTTCTTTTTTCAGATCGACAAAATCAAAGAATACGTTTTGGACAGTTTCAAAAAAAAAATCTCAGAACTAAAATCGTGGGAGGGGAAAATGAACTTTACCGTCGGAGCCGATGCATGGGCGAGAACAATGAAAGATTAGTTTTGACGTTACATTATTTTTTGCTAATTTGTTGATGTATTCGTTACATCAGAAGTTTTCCGCCATTTTGTAAAGAATACATCAACAAATTAGTATAATAAAACATCAGCAAATGAGAATAATAAACAGAATAAAGCAACTGAACTTCCAACGTCTGTTTACAATAATCCCATTTTGATTTATGATTCCTGCTTATTCCGATTTTTGAAAATTTTCCACTTAAAAAATGAACCATTTTCGATCCTCCATGGTTTAATTTTTTTTTTCCTAATTTCAATAACAGGGAGCCTCATAATTGTTCGAGTTAGTTAATGGTTTTACAAAACCCTTAATGAGTGCGAAGATTAACTCGAAATTCCTTAATTGGGGTGTCTGTAGGATAATTTCACAAGAAAATACTTTAGACGTCACTGAATGGCCACTTTAGCTTGTTATTTCGAAAATGGAACATAGTTTCGAAAAATAGTTCAGGGAAACCTGACAATGATTTTTCAAGGCCTTTTCAACGACACCCCACACAAGGGTGTACTTGAAAATATTTTTAAAAACCACCCCTACGTTGCACGTAGGGGAGGTAGCCGAAAATAAATTTTTAAAGTATCGAAAAATTGCTCAGGAAAACATGACAATGATTTTCCAAAACCTTTTCAACGACACCCCACATGAGGTTGTTTGTGAAAATATTAATAAAAACCTCCCCTGCGTTATCTGTAGAGAAGGTAGCCGAAAGCAAATTTTTGAAGTATCGAAATATTGCTCAGGAAAACATGACAATGATTTTTCAAGACCTTTTCAACGACACCCCACACGATAGTGTTTGTGAAAATAAAAAAAAAACCACCCCTACGTTATACGCAGGGGAGGTAGCCGAATACAAATGCTTGAAGTATCGAAAAATTGCCTAGAGAAACATGACAATGATTTTCCAAGACCTTTTCAATGACACCCCACACGAGAGTGTTTGTGAAAATATAAAAAAAACCACCCCTACGTTCTACGTAAGGGAGGTGGCCGAAAACAAATTTTCGAAGTATCGAAAAATTGCTCAGGAAAACATGACAATGATTTTTCAAGACCTTTTCAACGACACCCCACACAAGTGTGTACTTGAAAATATAAAAAAAACTACCCCTGCGTTATACGGAAGGGAGGTAGCCGAAAATTTTATTTTTTACAAAATCTATTTTACACCTTTTTTGTCGTCACAATTACCTACGACTCTGCCAAATTTAAGCAACATGGAACAAGTAATTTTGGCCGGACGGGCATGGCGAAATTATAAGGGTTGCATTTTACAATCGAAACCTAAAAATAATGACTTTATAGGAATAATCGAATCATGATTACAAATTATTTTTTACGAGACCGAAACGAAACGAGCAACCCTCAAAAGAATTTTAAAAAATAATCAAAAACAATTAAATAAATAAAAATAACAACAATAACAACAATAATAATAATAATAATAATAATAATAATAATAATAATAATAATAAATACACAGCATGAGAGATACAATTTCATTTAAAGGCCACGATACAATGAGATATGAATAAAATAAGCGAGTGTCCGGGTTTGGACGTATTTCCTTCCGGTTTTCTCGTTCGGCGCGCCGTCCAAATCCCAAAAAAACATTTTATATTTCATAGGGACGGATTTTTTATCACATTCGCGAATTTTTCTTGCGTCGGGGAGGCGAACAGTGGGGCAATAAAGTAGAACGAGTGAGATTCGCAATATGTAAACGTCGAGTACGAAGGATCTTTGGTCCTGGCGAGCCAAAAATGCCGAATCATGTTGAAAAAAAAAACGAGCGCGACGAATTTTTTCGTACATTTCAGAAAATTCCCTTCTTCCTCCTCTCTTTATTTCTTTCCTTTACAACGGTGTATAAAAATGCTGTCATATTGTACGACGTTTTTACAGCGTCGTCCAAATTCTCACCCCCCACTCTAGCGCCCCTTTTTCCCACCCCTGGCGAATCGCTGCGACGAGAAAAACAGCGAAACGCGAATATAAAGAGGGGCTGCAAAAATTGTGGGGTGTTTGGGACAGCGCGGATTTGAGGCAAGTTTCCTCGTAAAATTTTCCCCGCTATTCGCAAATGACGACAGAAAATGACGCGAAAAATTCTCTCGGATATTGTCGCTTCTTTTATTTTATTTTTCTGACACTCACTCACTGAATCGTATCGCATTTCCGTTCTTCATACTTGAGCATTGAGTTTATGTTCGTGGGATTGCGAGGGAAAACGAAAAATACCGGTCAAATTTTACATGTCCTTCGTCTTCGTACTTTGTAATCCGAGTCCTTTGGCCATGAGAAAAAAGGATGAAAAAAGGAAAAAATACACAGGGTGTCCCAGGGGTGAAGGTTAATACCGTGAGGGTATAGATTCTTGACGTTATATCGAATAGAAAAGTCCTTTGCCATTTTTTGGTATTTTGAACCCCTGAATTGTTATTGATTTTTTAAATCAGCCAATGAGATGCGCTCATGAGATGAGCAAGATAAATGGGCGCATCTCGATTGGGCTGATTTAAATTCCCTGATAACAATTCACAGGTACAAAATATCAAAAAATGGCAAAGGACTTTTCTACTCGATATTACGTCACGAATCTACCCTCGCTATATTAACCTTCACCTCTGGGACACCCTGTACACACGGATATAACGATGGGCCAAAGTTTCAACGTCCGAAACTTATACGAGCGACACTTTTAAGAACACACTTTTATCTTTCGTCGGTAATATTCGTGGCGCAACTGTATACGCGCGTCGTTAAAATTTGCATCTCACCAACGAGAAATATAGGGCTCCCTGTTTCTTTATGGGACAAAAATATTCTCGATTATGAGCGATTTCAATGGGACATTATCGTAAATACGACCGGATGTACGAGGACATATTTTTATCGTATTTCGATCGTTTTCGTGCATTTTTTTTTTCGAAGGACGAAAGTTTGCAGCGTTGAATTAAATTATTGGCAAATTTTTTATAATAGCTTAATAGACTGATTTAAAAAAAGCGATAATTTTTTTTTCGAAATCAACTATTAAATATTTTGTTGGAGGTGTAAAAAGATGCCTGCTAAAAGCAGAACTCTTAATATTAATATTTAGAGGGCTCTCATCGTGAAACATCGCTAACAAAAAAAAATATATAATGTATAAATATTAGACTGATTCAAAAAAAGCAACTATTTTTTTTTTTTCGAAATCCCCTATTAAATACTTTTGGGGAGGTGAAAAAGATGCCTGCTAAAAGCAGAGCTCTTAATATTAATATTTAAAGGTCGCTCATCGCGAATTTGTATTTTCAATTTAAATAGCATAGAAAAAAAAATTTCAAACTTTAAAATTTTATATCTCGTTCACTTTTCGCTAAAGTTCACTTTTTTTTTAGTTTCCAGCAAAATGTTAAAACTTATTAACAAATATCGTGAAATCTTTTTTGAAAATTCTATAATTTGTGATTTTTCATAAGGAAGGAAGTTTTAACATTTTGCCGGAATCTAAAAAAAAATGAAATTTACTCTAAATTTGACTTTAACCTTGAATAACTTTTGGAGGAGTGAGTTTATCGAAAAATCATATGAGACCTTTTTTGTAGAACGTTCAATTCTCTACAAGACTATGTATTTCTCATTTCAGTACATTGACTTGAAGACGAGGTATAAAATTTCCGAAATGTGAAATTTTTTTTTCCTGTTTTATTTAAATGGAAAATAGAAATTCGCGATGAGAGACTTCTAAATATTAATATTAAGAGCTCTGTTTTTAACAGGCATCTTTTTTCACCTCCCCGAAAGTATTTAAGAGGGGATTTCGGAAAAAAAAATAGTCGCTTTTTTTTAATCAGTCTAATATATATTGTATATATATTAGGGTGGCGCAAAAAACCGGACTATTTTTTTTTCGAGTCTCTTGTGATGATATGTTAGTTTTTTATGTTTTAAGAATCTTCACCAAAAATGAGCTCAAAAAAATTTTTTTTAACGGTCACTCAAGATTTTTAAAAATTTCAAAAATCGTAAAAAATCGAATCTTTATTATTTTTTATTTTTTTTGCTCATTACGGTAGAATTTTATAGACGAAAAAAAATAAGTTTCTCAAATTTTTAGCTCAAAATATTCATTTTTAAAGGTCGCTCATAATTTTTTTATATTTGTAAGTGCATTGCATTAGATGTTTTCTAGTGACCTTTAAATATTCATATTAAAATTTGATACATTTTTTTCTTTCAATTAGTAAGATAATCGATAAAAATACGCCACGAGATGAATAAAAAATTAAACACAATACTGAAAATATAATTTTTTAATAACTCGATGTTTTGCAAATAACAGTAATAATACGATTGTTTAATTTTTCATTCATCTCGTGGTGTATTTTTATCGATTATCTTAATAATTGAAAGAAAAAAATTTATCAAATCTTCATATGAATATCTAAAGGTCACTCGAAAACTGCACTTACGAAAAATGCACTTACAAATAAAATAAAAATTATGAGCGACCTTTAGAAATGAATATTATGAGCTAAAAATTTGAGAAACTTATTTTTTTTTCGTCTATAAAATTCTACCGTAATGAGCAAAAAAAATTGAAAAAAATAAAAATTCGATTTTTGACGATTTTTGAAATTTTTAAAAATCTTGAGTGACCCTTAAAAAAAATTTTTTTGAGCTCACTTTTGGTGAGGGTTCTTAAAACATAAAAAACTAACATATCATCACAAGAGACTGGAAAAAAAAATAGTCGGTTTTTTTGCGTCACCCTAATATATATATATATATATTTTTCACGAGCAATATTTAAAAAAAGGACAGAAATATATACAAGGATGCGGATGAAATTCACGCAAGCTCCAATATCGTTCCCGAGCCGGAAAGAGAGCGAGTCGGTCGTTCGCGCGTTCAGATACGAGCGACGACCAGGAGATATATTATAAAGAGGCGATGCACGAACGAGTCGCGAAATTGGAATGTCGCGCCTGGAAAAGATGGCAACGATAATCGACTCTCGATGGTAATAACTTTCGGATGAGATTGAACGGATGAACGAGAGAAGAAATTCCTGAAAAAAAACGACAAAAACAAAATATGAAAAAATAAAATAAATCTCGTCTTGCTCTCGGGTCAATTGTGGTCAATTGCAAAAAAAAAAAGTCATGAATTTGAAAAATCTGTAAATTAAAAAATAACTCCCTCACTTTTTATTAATTTCTTACTTTTTTTAATTAACTCCATTTTCACCGCTCATTCATTCGTTCTACTTCATTATATAAAATTCTCATAGTGTGAATGAAAAAAAAAAAATATATATGAAAATCAAATTCACGGCAACCGCGGAATGAGGTGCGACCTCAAACTGGCGTTTTCTCGCAGTTTAATTAAGAATTTAATTCAACTGTTCTCAGAATGATAAAAGAGAGGAAGATACAGAAGAGATAGGGTTGTGGGGTGGGAGTGGGGTGGGGGACAGGGATGCTGAGCGATGGAAGACGAGTAAGCAGATATATTTTGCACCGGTAACTGAGAGCAGAAGCTCGATGAATAATTTATACAACGTGGGCCGTTCCTTTGCTCATCTGTAGCAGCGTTTATACATAACATTCTGCACGGTAGATACATATATATATTTATTGTAGTTGTGGTGTATAACATGGGGAGGACGAATTGTGGGGTGAAGAGTGTGAGAACGTGTTGCAAAGGAAAAGCGCTAAGTAGCAGGTGTTGCGGAGTGAATTCGCGCTGTTTACTCAGTCGTGAGAGAAAACCTCGTTTTATTCAACACCCCACAAACATGCATAACCCAAAACCTGATGTATATAGTCTGGGAATGTAAAGATACAATTTTTTGGGAGGATAAAGCGTGTCCGATTCGATGAGATAAGATTGTGGGATTTGGGACACTCGTCCGCAATCAGTTGTAGTTCTCCCGGACCGTAAAGATACGAATTTTTGCACTCAGAATGAGTCTTCCATTCGATAAAATAGGATTGTGGGAATTGGGACACTTCCGCAAAGTGTTGTAGTTCTTCTGAATTGTAAAGATACGATTTTTCGCACTCAGGAAGGATCTTGCATTCGATAAAATGAGACTGTGGGAATTGGGACACTTACGCAATGTGTTGTAGTTCTTCTGGATTGTAAAGATATGACTTCTTGCACTCATAAAGGGTCTTCCATTCGATAAAATAGGATTGTGGGAATTGGGACACTTCCGCAATGTGTTGTAGTTCCCGTGAACTGTAAAGAATTAACGATACGATTTTTCGCACTCAGGAAGGGTCTTGCATTCGATAAAATAGGACTGTGGGAATTGGGACACTTCCGCAAAGTTTTGTAGTTCTTCTAGACTGTAAAGATACGACTTTTTGCACTCATAAAGGGTCTCCCATGCGATAAAGTTAGATTGTGGGAACTGGGACACTTCCGCAATGTGTTGTTGTTCTTTTGGACTGTAAAGGTACGACTTTCCGCACTCAGGAAGGGTCTTCCATTCGATAAAATAAGATTGTGGGAATTGGGACACTTCTGCAATCGGTTGTAGTCTTTCTGAACTGTAAAGATACGAATTTTCGCACTTAGAAAGGGTCTTCCATTCGATAAAATAATATTGTGGGAATTGGGACACTTCTACAATCGATTGTAGCTTTTCTAGATTGTCAAAAGATAAATTTTCGCATGCATAAAGAGTGTTCCATTAGATAAAATAAGATTGTGGGAATTGGGACACTTTCACAATTGATCGCGGCTTTTTTGGACGGTAGACGTATAATTTTTCGCTCACATAAGGGAGGTCCTATCTAAGTAGATAAGATGCTGGGATTTGGGACACTTCCGCAATCAGTTGTAGTTATTCTGAACCGTAAAGATACAAATTTCCGCACACGTAAAATGTCTTCCATGTAAGAAGAAAAGATCGTGGGATTTGGGACACTCTTTCATATCAAGTTGTAGCTTTTTTGGACTGAAAAGATACAAATTTTCGTAGTCATTAACGGTTTTTAATTTGATGAGAAAAGATCATGGGATTTGGGACACTTTTTCACGATCGGTTGTAGTTTCTTGGACTGTAATGATACAGATTTTTGCACACATAAAGGTAGTAAACGTTGATAAGATAATATCGTGGGAATTGGGACATTCTTTCAAAATTGATCGCATTTTTTGAACTCTAAAAATTTAAATTATTATACACTTCGAGGGCTTTGAGGGTGTCCCATTTGATAGGATAAGATCGTGGGAATTGGCACACTCCTCCACATTTGATTATGGTTTATTCTTGTACTAAAGATATAAATTTTCTCACACATGGAGAGTGTCCCATTCGATAAGATAAGATCGTGGGATTCGGGACACTTCCACAACCGATTATATATATATTTTTTTTTTACTTTATGAGCTTAAAACACCTCTAAAAGCTTTGAAAAATCATCCTTCGTCTTTAAATTTTTTTTGCAAATAACTTGATGAACTTACTTTCAAAATAGTTAGAATGTTTCTTTCCAATTCGCGAAAATAGCGCAAAAAATTTTCATTCAGACTCTGAAACACTGGCTCAATTATCTTTTCGGCCAATCTTAATTGATATCTCGTATTATTTGATTGTACGGACACGCCGTTGGAACTAATGTATCTAGAATTTGGAATGAGAATCAGCTTGAAGTGCCCTTCATAACCGTTAAATTGGGAGCGATCAAGGGAAAAGGGAGAAAGGGGATTTTCGGGGTGAGCAACTATATGCAAGAGGAGCAAAAGACCGACGTAATTTCAGAGGGTTGCGGTGGCTTTGCCGACCATTGTTCCTCCGAATCTCTCTCTTTCTCTCCTTCTCATGGTACGTTGAACGCATTCGATGATACTTCATCCCTAATTTCTCGAGGTTCCTGACCTTAATTGCCCGACCAATTACGAAGATCCATTGGCCGTTCTTAGCGGTTGACTTACACTTGATATATATATATGTATACACGCATTAAATATAGTAAATGTAATAATGGAAAACGCTTCTGGTCCGTATATAAGTGCCCTACGTAATACCCTCTTGAGTAATATTAACGAGATGCTATCGTGGTCATTTGAAGTTGATAATTCGAACATAATTCGTAAATTCGATTATTGATTTTAAAAAACCACGCAAATTGGAAATTAGCAAATTGCCATCTTTTACCACAATTCCCAAAGCTTCCCGTGTGAGAGAGTACTTCCATTCTGGGCTTTTTTTTCAAAGTTAAGTCTGAATTATGGAAAGAAAAGGATGGAGTGCAAATTTTCCTGAAAATTTAAATGTGAACATTGTTGATATTTTTGTCATTTCGATTCGTGACGTAATATCGAGTAGAAAAGTCCTTTGACATTTTTTGATATTTTGGAGCCCTGAATTGTTATTAATTTTTTTAATCAGCCAATGAAATGCGCCCATTTCTCAGCTCATTGGCTGATTAAAAAAATTAATAACAATTCAGGGCTTCAAAATATGAAAAAGTGGCAAATAACTTTTTTACTCGATATTACGTCACGAATCGACCCTCACGGTATTGACCTTTGCCCCTGGGACACCCTGTATACTGGAGATTTTGTTATTAAAACTCAGTTTGAAAAAAATTTAATAAATATTGGTTTTTCTATCATCATTTATAAAATGAACGGGATATTTTTTGGGATCAAATCGATCAGGATTTTCGATGTGTTGTCGATATTTCGTCCCGAGAGAAAAAAAACCGTGGTGAAATATTCTTTTATTTCTCATCCTCCTCCTTATATCACTCAAATCAATATAGAGAAAGGCGCTCGGATTCACGTCTAGTGAGGGCATGAGGCGAGATAAAATGAAAAGATGCAGGGAAAAAAGTCGAGGGGTAAATGTATGTCTTCTTGGGAGATTGGAGCGCGTGGGAAACGCGCGAAGTTGCGAACACGAGGGCCAAACGTGGGGGGACACACATTGAAATAACAGAAAAACAAATCACGCTCTCGATGATAACTCACTGTGCGATAACTCCCAACTCCCTGTGTGATAACTCCCAACAGCGTGCTAAGTGGGACGCAATGGGACAGTTAAGAGATATGAGCCGTCCCAATGGTTTCAGGACACATTTCGATTGTCCGTTATCAAGAAATAATTAGATACGATGACCCTGACTTGGAAAAAATATTGGGACAAAATGGGACAGTCAAGAGATATGTGCCGTCCCAATGGTTTCAGGACACATTTCGATTGTCTGTTATCAAGAAATAATTAGATACGACCATCCTGGCTGTTGGAAAAAATATTGGGACAAAATGGGACAGTTAAGAGATATGAGCCGTCCCTATGGTTTCAGGACACGTTTCGATTGTCTGTTATCAAGAAATAATTAGATACGACGATCCTGGCTGTTGGAAAAAATATTGGGACAAAATGGGACAGTTGAGAGATATGAGCCGTCTCAATGGTTTGAGGACACGTTCCGATTGTCTGTTATCAAGAAATAATTAGATACGACGATCCTGGCTGTTGGAAAAAATATTGGGACAAATTGGCACAGTTAAAAGATATGTGCCGTCTCAATGGTTCCAGGACACATTTCGATTGTCTGTTATCGAGAAATAATTAGATACGACGATCCTGGCTGTTGGAAAAAATATTGGGACAAAATGGGACAGTTAAGAGATATGTGCCGTCCCAATGGTTTCAGGACACTTTTCGATTGTCTGTTATCGAGAAATAATTAGATACGAGGATCCTGGCTGTTGGAAAAAAACATTGGGACAAAATGGGACAGTTGGGAAATTAAGTGAATCTAACTATCGCTTTTTTTTAATTAAAAGACTCGGTAGCATCTCTGTGCCGACTAACGTAAAGTCGATAATAAGAGAAAGTGCATAATGGAATAAATTTAATTACTTTTTTCTAATTAATACTAGATTTCCCTCTAAATTGTGCTTTATTTCATCCGTTTTGGTTCGTGCAATTATATGATATCGAAATTTACCGTTAATTATTGCAAAAATTAATTACAAATTTTTCATGAACGCTCTTTTATTCGGGCTTTTTTCCCCACTCGTGCCTTTTACACGGATGTATAAACTACCCCCACTCTCGCGCGCCGGCGTCCGTTCTCTCTCCCCACCGTTAGGCAACCCGTTATACACGGATGTATACCTGGTTGCCTCTCTATTTTGCCCCATCACTCGCGCGCTCTTGCTCTGTCGGGTCGTCTCGCTGGCTCTGTCGCTCCTTCGTACGTATATATCCAATGTTTATTCAATTAAAATAATATTGGAGATGTAATTTAACATTATTTTATAAAATTTAAATTTTATTAGAAATAAAACGGAACAAATTTATTCGCGAGAATAAATTTAGAAAAATCTGGAAAAAAAATTATTTTAATAAAAATTCACAACATTTTTGAGTTTTTGCGGAAATTATTGGTAGATTCGTGTTCACGGAGAAGAAATACATCCACTTGAAGCTTAAAAAAAAAAAAAAAAAATGCTCGCATTTTTGCCAAAATGGAATCGCCTCGGTAAAATGGCTGTGGTTTTTTTTTTTTTTATGAAAATTTGGCTCCCAAATGCGCTCATTCTCTTTGCGATCGTTGTAGCTTCAAAACCCCGCTTGGCTCATCCGATTACGATCTTTTTTCGATTTTTGGCAGATTTTTAAATTTCGATCATCGATTTTTGCCAATTTTTGAAGGCCTTTTTCGACGATATTTGAAGTGCTCTCATTTCTACCAAAATTAAGTTATCGGAATGAACCAAACTGCATTTTCTAAGTTTACTCGCAAGCTTTGCGTGTACGAAAAAAATTTTAGAATCGATCAAACCAAAGTAGAATTATGACCAATTGAAATTTCGTTATTTTGAGGTTTTTCAAAATGAGTCCCAAAAATGAGCAAAAAATGATTTTTTTATTTTTATCGTTTTCAAACGTTATTTCGATGAAAAGTTAACCGCTGATTCCAAATCACGTAGAGTTTTTGTCAAAAACAATTTCCCCACGAGAAAAAGCAAAAAAAAACTCAACACATTTTTTTTTCATGAATTTAAAGGTTCATGAATATCTAAGAATTTATAGCTTGAAAGATACCGTTTGCTATTATCTCAATATTCCTAAAAAAAACTTCCCAAAAAAACTTTAAAACAAAAAACTTCAAAAAAATGAAGAAAAAAGCTCATTAACGACGTATCCGTAATATTACAATTTCGGAGTGACATTCTAATGAATCTTTTATACGAAAAATCCCCCCTTCATTTGGAATTGAACATTTTTTAAAAATAAACAATTGTTTATTCCATTTTTTAAAAAAATCCGTTTCATGAAAATAATTGTAATTTAATGATTGTAAAACAAAATAAAATCAACCAAGAAATTCGTAATTTGATGGGACAATTTTTATTTTATCGGAAAAAATTACAATTGATGAAAATACTTGTAATTCCGTCGGCAAAGATAACAATTCATTGAAATAATTGTTTCATTTTTATTGAAAAAAATTACAATCAATTTCCATTGTTTAAATAAAAAAATTATTTAAAAAAATATTTCTAAATATTAAATTTTAATTTAATAAATATTATTATTAATATTAAAAATTATTTTTTCATTCGCACAATCATATAACTTTCCTTATTCCCATCCCTGAAAAAGCGGAAGTGTCTAAATGAAAAAAAAAATATTCAACGTAAACTGATTCTCATTGCGACCTTTTGTTTCTCATCTGTGGATGAATGTACGACGTTTACACGCGAAAGTTTGCACGAGAAAGCGCACGTGAAAGAACAGGATATTGAGCACGTGGAGGTGATAAAAAAAAAAAAAAAAAGAATCGAACGAAAAAGGGATTGGCAGAAAAATGAGGCGAGGAAATGGATTGACGTGTAAGCCACGAAGAAAACAACGAGAATGTATGGCCTTTGGGAAATGGGCTTGCTTTTCAATATTTCCACGTATCGTTTCTATCCCATTTTTCTTTCCCCCTTTTCCATTGAATATTTTCTATAAAACTCGAAACGATGTAATCGTAAAAAGTCGAACGAAATTTCATACTTTTTTATATTTTCTGTTTCAGGTTAGTACCAGCGTGCATATATTGATTGGCCTGGAATGAAAAGCCCCGCCACTTTGTGAAAGAACCAATGGAATCATCGCGGACGATGAGTAAAGAACAACAAAGTTCATTCCTACTTTTAATATTCATATTTACAATAATCAATCATCTAAATCGGCCACCCTTTAAATCAATTGACTCTTAGAAATTGTGAAAAAAATTAAACTTGACAAATTAGAAATTTGCATACAGCTTTTCGATTTTTTGCTTGGCAAACAATTGAAATAAATAAGCTTTGCACGATCATATTTCTAATTTCCACAATTTTGCTTGGAGGAAGCTTTATTTTAAAGGTTTTTTTGCACATTTTATTAAATGTAAAAGTTTGCCCTTCGAGAGCAACTTCACCCTTAATTTTCCCATGGAAATACATCAATATGAAAAAGCTTCGTTTTTGAGCTTTTTGCACATTTTATTAAATGTAAAAGTTTTCCCTTCGAGGGTAACTCCACTCTTAATTTTCCCTTGGAAATGAATCGATATGAAAAAGCTTCGTCTCTGAGCTTTTTTGCACATTTAATTAAATGCAAAAGTTTGCCATTCGAGGGCAACTCCACTCTTAATTTTTCCTTGGAAATGCATCGATATGAAAAAGCATTGTTTTTTAGATTTTTTGCACATTTTATTGAATGTAAAAGTTTTCCCCTTCGAGGACAACTCCACCCTTAATTTTCCCTTGGAAATGAATCGATATGAAAAAGCTTCGTCTCTGAGCTTTTTTGCATATTTTATTAAATGCAAAAGTTTGCCCTTCGAGGGCAACTCCACCCCTAATTTTTCCATGAAAATGCATTGATATGAAAAAGCTCCGTTTTTGAGCTTTTTTGAACATTTTATTAAATGCAAAAGTTTGTCCTTCGAGGGCAACTCCACCCTTTATTTTCCCATGGACATGCATTGATATGAAAAAGCTTAGTTTTTGAGCTTTTTTGCACATTTTATTAAATGTAAAAGTTTGCCCTTCGAGGGCAACTCCACTCTCAATTTCCCATGGAAATGCATCGATATGAAAAAGCTTCGTTTTTGAGCTTTTTTGCACATTTTGTTAAATCTAAAAGTTTGCCCTTCGAGGGCAACTCCACCCTCAAATTTCGCATGGAAATACATCGATATGAAAAAGCTTCGTTTTTGAGCTTTTTTGCACATTTTATTAAATGCAAAAGTTTGCCTTTCAAGGTCAACTCCACCCTTCATTTTCCCATGGAAATGCATTGATATAAAAAAAGCTTAGTTTTTGAGCTTTTTTGCACATTTTATTAAGTGTAAAAGTTGGCCCTTCGAGGGCAACTCCACTCTCAATTTCCCATGGAAATGCATCGATATGAAAAAGCTTCGTTTTTGAGCTTTTTCGCACATTTTATTAAATGCAAAAGTTTGCCATTCAAGGGCAACTCCACCCTCAAATTTCCCATGGAAATACATCGATATGAAAAAGCTTCGTTTTTGAGCTTTTATGCACATTTTGTTAAATCTAACAGTTTGCCCTTCGGGGGCAACTCTACCCTCAAATTTCCCATGGAAATGCATCGATATGAAAAAGCTCTGGTGAAATTTACCAGCTGGGGAATGACAGTGCCCAATTTTGCCGTGTCGAGAGGATTGGACTTTCGAAACGTGATATCAGTTTCGAGTTTATCTGTTTTCAAAGTTGGAGGATTCGAAGCGCGGCTGCGGTGACACTCGATTCCGTAACGGAGAAGGGTTGGAAAGGGAAGGGGGGTTGAGCAGGAAGGACCAGCGTCGAAAGTTCTCGCTGAAACCGGCTTTCTCTATACCCGATCAAAGGGGTTGAAACTTTGGCAATTGTTAGGGTGTCGCACCTGGACCAAAGACTTTCCGCATGAATGTTACAATTTGTTCAACCAGCCGAATTTCCCCACACTTTTCCCCGCTTCTCGTCTTGCAGTTGAGACGTGAGTCTGACTTGACTCAACTTTCCAGGAAGTCCAAAAATGACCCCTATTCAGAATTATCGTCGAACTTCTCATGGAGGAAGCTTTTTCATGCAGAACAAAATTTCCGATTGAAATTCCGATTGATGAAAATTATTTTTCATAATTGTTACTTTCAGAGATTCTCGTCCCAATTTTGTCGCTTTTAATCTACATTCTACATTGTCCCATTTTGTCCCATTCCAATTTGTTTGGTAACCCATTCTAAGTAATTTAATTTGAGAGATTGATTTAGAGGTTCAATTTTACTAAAATATATTAATTTATTAATAATAATATAGTAACGTTATATAATATAATTATTGATTGAGTATTAATTAATAATGATATAGTATTATATAACATAATTATTTATTTAAATTCTGATTGACGAAAATTAGTTTTCATTATTGTTACTTTCAGAGATTCTCGTCTCAATTTTTTTTGCTCTAGTCGTCTGTCCAATTCTGCGTTGTCCCATTTTGTCCCATTCTACATTGTCCCAAGAATATTTGCCTCTTTGTTGATAATGATTATCGCGAAGAAAAATGACGCTTTAAGCGTCTTAAAAAGCTCAAAAAGCTTGAAAAAGTGTTTACAAACTCTCTAAGCTCAAATTTTAGTTGATTCAAGTTATTAATTTTAAACTTTCCACACAAATACATAAATTGACAGATTGATGATTGGTATTTAATTTGAGAATTATTGATTGAAAGGTTCAATTTTGAAAAAATATATTAATATATTATATTAATAATATAGTAATATTATATAATATGATTATTGGTTGAATATTAAATAATAATAATATTATTAATTAATATTATTATAATTAATTAATAATAATGCAGTAATGTTATGTAATATAATTATTGATTGAAATTCTGATTGACGAAAATTACTTTTCATGATGGTTACTTTCAGAGATTCTCGTTTCAATTTTGTCACTTTAGTCGTCTGTCCAATTCTACATTGTCCCATTTTGTCCCATTCTACTTTGTCCCAAGAATATTTGCCTCTTTGCTGATAATGATTATCGGGAAGAAAAATGACGCATTGAGCGCCTTAAAAAGCTCAAAAAGCTTGAAAAAGTGTTTACGAATTGTCTAAGCTCGAACTTTAGTCAATTGAAATTATTAATTTTCAATTTTTCACGCAAATACATCAATTGACAGATTGATAATTGGTATTTAATTTGAGAATTATTGATTTAGAGGTTTAATTTTGATAAAATATATTAATATATTAAATTAATATTATTAATTATTGTTAATATTGTTATTAATAATATATTAATAATAATATAGTGATATAATATAATTGTATATTATATATTAATTATATTATATTATATGAATATTAATATCTATAAAAAGCTCATAAAAGCTTCAACATTTACAATATTGTAACTACAGAATTTCTATTCCTTGACATTAAAAACATTGGTTTTTTTTTTGCGGAAAATTGGCGCTTAGGGAATTCTTATACTTTTTCATGGCTTTTGCAAATAGTAGTAATACGAAGATCCATAATCTACTATCGCTTTTTCTGCATCATGTGTTCGCGTGTGCTCTCATGCAGCATTCCCTATAGTCCTTCTCGATACGGCTCGTCTCATCCCCACCGCTCATCTTCATCCCCCTCCCCTCTCCCATTTCCTCGCTCCCTCCGTGATCGTTGTTCCATGAAATTGGACGTCATTCGCGTGTACCGAATGTACATCCCACTTCCAATATATACATATATATATATATATATACAGCTATTTCGCAATTCGGTCCAGCCAATCACAAGAGCTGGTTTATATTTGAGGCATTCTTAACCAAAGCAGTCAATGTTTGACCGCAATATCTTATTTTATCGCTGACTTTTCGAATGTTTCGAGTATATCTTAAGAGCCTCTTGATTAAAAAAAAAAAATTTATTGCATCAATTTGGTTGATACGAGCTCCAGGAGTGGTGGTTAATTTTTTTTTCATCATTTAAGGGTTCATAAGGTGAGTTTGGAATCGGAAATTTCCTGGGGAACACGAATATCGTATTTGGATGAGAAAATTTCTCGAGAAACACACTTAAATATGTCAAAAACTATTTTGCTCAGACTTAACCAAGTTTCGAAGAACGTCTTAAAGCCGATATTTCGAGGGTCCACAACTTTCGTTCCCTCATTATGAATTGGTTTTTTTTCATTGAATCTGTAGAGCAAATAAGCTAGAGAATGGCGCGAGAACCATCCCCATATCTTTATTTCCCTTTATTATTACTTAACCTCACTTAAAACAATTAACCCTCCTTAACACGATTAACCCTACTTAAAATGGCTGATCTCAATTCTTATTATTTGCATTCTGTGTTATTATTTTAATTTCATTTTCACTATAAACCTAACCCTACTTAACCCTACTTGAAAAGATTAACCCCACTCAAAATGGCTGCCCTTAGTTCCTATTATTTATTGATGCGTTCTATGTTGTCATTTTTGCTTTATTTTCACTATAAATCAATCGATCGATAAAAGACTCGAGAAACTTTTTCCAATTTTATTTCAAGTCGTATATGTAATCGGTACAGTTGTATCCGACGATTATTTCTTTTTCGTCGCTTTAACTACAGAGATACCGTTGTCAAGTTCTCGTTGAGTGTCTCTTCATCGCAGAATTATTCCAAGCAGAGGACCCATTTTCCTCCCTCGCTATATTGTTCGTCCGTCCGTTCCGAACCGCAAAACTCATCTAGTTCGCGTTTGTCTCGTTATTCCCTTATTATTATCCCGCGATGACAATAATGAAGCATCAAAGAACAAGAGAGTGAAGGAGAATCGTCGAGTGCGCCCAATTGTATGCTGCGTCCAGTTGCATTCGTAATTCACCGAGTTTCCTCATTCTCGGTCGTGATTATTTCTCCCTCTCTCCATTTATTTATCGTTCCACAGATAAATTTTTTTATACTTGCTGACATACTTTAATTCCAATTCAATCTCAGTACATTTTTAGAGTTTTAAAATTATAAAAATTTATAAAATAGGTTTTGGTACAGTTGTAATCGGTAGAGATGTAAATTTGTCATATTTACTAAAAATCGGCAAAAAAAATAAATTAATTAATATAGTAGGTAAAATGGAGTCATACAACTCAAATTGTGCGGATTGGTTTCATTCCAGTACTTTTTGAGAGTTTTAAAATTATAAAAATGTATAGATTAGTTTTCGGTAGAGTTGTAATTGGTAGAGACGTAAATGTGTCATATTGACTGAAAATGGGCAAAAAAAATTAATTAATTAAAATAGTAGGTAAAATGGAGTCATGCGACTCAAATTGTGCGGATTGGTTTCATTCCAGTACTTTTTGAGAGTTTTAAAATTATAAAAATGTATAGATTAGTTTTCGGTAGAGTTGTAATTGGTAGAGACGTAAATGTGTCATATTGACTGAAAATGGGCAAAAAAAATTAATTAATTAAAATAGTAGGTAAAATGGAGCCATACGACTCAAATTGTGCGGATTGGTTTTATTCCAGTACTTTTTGAGAGTTTAAAAATTATAAAAATGTATAGATTAGTTTTTTGTAGAGTTGTAATTGGTAGAGACGTAAATGTGTCATATTGACTGAAAATGGGCAAAAAAAATTAATTAATCAAAATAGTAGGTAGATGGAGTCATACGACTCAAATTGTGCGGATTGGTTTCATTCCAGTACTTTTTGAGAGTTTTAAAATTATAAAAATTTATAGATTAGTTCTCGGTAGAGTTGTAATTGGTAGAGACTTAATGCGCCATATTGACTGAAAATTGTCAACAAAATTAATTAATTAAAATAGTAGATAAAAGGGAGTCATCGCATGACTCAAATTGTGCGGATTGGTTTTTTTTTTTTTTTAATGATCCATCTCCAGACGTGGTTCTCCTATTTGAAGATGACGCCTCAGACCCTCTTTTTATTTTTCCATTCCTTAATTTTTTTTTTATTTAACCATCGTTTTTGCATTCCTCTGCGTCTTGCGAGAAGCGCACCAATTTTTCCATCTACTTCGTTGAACCTGGAAATTCTTCGTCAAGAGACTTATATTATGGGATGCGAGGACCAAAGGAAAAATGGCAGAAAGAATGAAAGGGAACACACATCCCCCTTTTACTTCGAGTATTTCTCTCTCGTTATTCCCAGAACCCGTTTCCTTTGCTCATTCTCTCTCTCTCTCTCTCTCTCTCTCTCTCTCTTCATTTTTCTCTTTCTATATCAAATACTTTGTGTGATTACCGACTGAAACGTCCCAGGCGTCCTTCACAAAGGTAAAGAGGGTAGATGAGAAGGGCGCTATATGTCAACGGTATCAGTGACGCTCGAGTGAATATAAGGGATGGACAAGCACGTTTACAAACGTAGGGGGTGAATTCCGTGAATTTTGTAAATTCATGTTTGAAAGTCTTCGTGGAATCGTAAAATAAATTTTTGAAAAAAAAAATTTCCGCGAAAAAAACCACCCCTACGTAGGGGTAGTTTTTTGCCCCACGTGTGGGGTGTCGTTCGAACGGTCTTGAAAATTCATTGTCAAGTTTCCTTGAACAATTTTTGGATACCATGTTCCATTTTCGAAATAACAAGCACTGAAGTGATTCACGCACTAGATACAACGTAGGGGTAGTTTTTTTTTATATCATCGCGTACCCCTCGTGTGGGGTGTCGTTCGAACGGTCTTGAAAAATCATTGTCAAATTTCCTTGAAGAATTTTTTGATGCCATGTTCCATTTTCGAAACGATACAATGTTGCTGTACGTGCACTGGGGATTGTTTTACGAAAGTTGCCAAAGTGCTTCCATATTGTTGTGTGTGTGTTGATACCCGCGTGGTACCAGCCGGTGCACCTTTCTCTTCCTCTGTCTAACCTTCGTTGAGTATCGAGCGTGGGATATATCCGCCACAAGGGGGTGGCTTTTTCAGAGGGGGTGGTCGAGGGTGGTTTCTGTGTAAAAGGGAGAGCTTTGCATGGTTTCTTGATCGAGGGTGGTTTGAGGTGCCGCCCGCTGTCCTGGCACGCCAACCACTCACCCTCCCGTAATCGTTGCAGCCTTCGTTCCTCATCTAGACCATTTTTAACCCCCTCCCGCCCCCATCAACCTTCTACCCTCATTCCGTGCACCCTTGGACGCGATTTTATAAATATCCTTGCCGTTGAACAGCGAGAATATTAGCCAGAGAATCCAAAGAGCCAGAACTAGCTCTGTCGACCTTCAAAAACCACCCCCTAAAACCACCCCTATGGCCGGAAACGTCCATCTGGATAACTAAATGCAGCGTAGCTTTCCAGAGGTCAGATATTCATTGTGGAAACGTTTCAAACGTCAGTATTAGGTGACTTTGAGGGATGATTTTGATGACACTGCACAGAAGTTCTAAAACATCCCCTAAAAAGTTATGCCCTTTTCCTACATTATTACAGACAAGATAGCCATAAAGCCACTCAAATCGAAATAACTTATTTGTTTCACGAGTATATTGAGTAATTATTATTTTTTCCTCCGATCCTTACAACCCTGTTCATCCCCATTTTTCGTTATACGACAGGACCGTACGTTGTATCGTCACGCCCTATAAATAAGTCCCAATGTCACGAGTACCTTATATATGGGATTGTGAAACAGGCTGATGAATAATTGATGGGGGATCGTTACTGGACTCGTGAGCTATCGATGAAATAAAATATATCCTTCGCTATCGTTTGCTTCCAGGAAAGCTTTCGAATGGAAAAGCAAGGTCGACAAAGGTCAAAATCACTACGCACAATAATATTTATTGTATCCATAAAAAAACTAAATTAAATTGACTATCACATTACAGAACATTTAAGGATTAATGACCTCAGCAACAAGGGGGATGATCGACACCCCGTCAATCTAAACACTGTCAAGGTCATCGAAGATCAATGTCAAGGACATGAAAAATAATAATAAATAAAGCTAATGGTCCTTTATAAAAAGTGGCTGAGGAAAAAGAATTAAATCAAGATTTAAGGGATGAATGTCAAAGATCTCGAGGTCACCGTTCTCCATTGATTGCCCTCCAAATGACCTCTGAAAACAAAAACAGCTAACTAGTCGCGCTAACGTCAAAAGTTCGCACCGAGATCAACCAACTTCCTTTCTGGTTATACGAAAAAGGCAAAAGCTCGTTTTTCATCCCTTCCCTATTCATCTTTCTCATCCCCCGTGCTTTTTCAACCCCGTCCGGCTTTTTTTTACCTTTTTTTCCACTTTCTCCGTATCTCGCTCGGTAGCTCGACGTGGTTACGCACTCAAGTTCGAAATCCACCCCCTCCGTTTCATCCCTTGGCCAACGTCACCGATACAGAAGAGAGAGAGAGGGGATGAGTCAGGGCGCGCAGGGGTTGGTTCGCTTCTTCGGGAAAACCACTCCTGAAGGCGCAGTTTGCGGCCTTAAGAGAATGAGCAACGTTAGCCCCGTGAGAACCACAACTCAATTCTCAAGCATTTCGGTTGATTTACAGAACCAAGACCTTCGGGTATAAACTTCCATCCACCTCTTCCCCCACGCCACCCTCCCCCCTCCCCCCTCCATCTTCCCTCCTCCATCTCTCTCTCACTTTGCTTTTCTTGGTCCCTTCTCTCCCGTCACACCCAGCTGAATGCTGTGAAGCAGGATGTTAAGGGGGTTGCATGAGTCTTAAGGGATGATTTTTCTTTTATGAATAAATTATTCTGCTCAAAATTTTAAGCACATGAAAGAGCAACATTTGAACAATATTTTGTAAAATTTTTATTGAAAAAATTCGAAAATTCAGCCGGAACAAAGGATTTTTGAAAAACTCCACATTTCAATTTTTCGCAGAGTTGTCGGCAAAACAGTACAATTTTTGGTACAATTTGCACCGCAATTTTAATATTGTAAAAGCCTTGTAAAATTAGTTGTTATAAAAAAAAAACCTTTGCTCAATCACTAGTCAATCTTATTTTGAAGAATTGTGCAAAATTTTAATCAGATCGGTGCATTAGTTTTTGAGAAATCGTGTCAACCAACATCAAAAATAGTGTTTTTAGGTCTAACCTAATAAAAGGAATTTTCAAAGGGTCCCTCCTAGACTTATTTATTTTATTTATTTATTTATTTATTTATTTATTTATTATTATTATTATTATTTATTTTATTTTTTATTTATATACTATTATTATACTTTTAGATTTAAAAAATTTCAAAAATGAATATTCGAAATTTTCAAACCCATCTAACGCCTTTAAAAATTATTCGGAATTTTTACTTGGCTGATAATTGAAAAAAAAATACAAATTTTGGAAATTTTTCCCGCAAAATTTTCCGGATTAATCTTTTACCACTTTAAAACGCAAAAAAAAAGTTTCGCAATTTTTCATCAGAAATGAAAAATTTTCAGGCGCATGATTTTCTTATGATATTTTCCGGACCGAAAGATTTTTTTGATATAATGATTTAGGCCTGAATCCTTAAGATCTTAAGATCTATTTTAAGATCTAACTCAAGATCAAACTTTGAATCGAACTTAAGTTGAAACTTAAGATGAATGTTAAGTTTGAACTTGAGTGTCATTATAAGTTCATACTTAAGTTCAAACTTGAGTGCGAACGTCAGACCGATTAAGTTCAAACTTAAGCTCGAATTTTAAGTTATTAAAATCTGTCTTAAGATCAAACATTCCATTGAACTCAAGTTGGAACTTGAGATCGAACTTAAGTTCTAATTTAAGATGAATCTTGAGTTTGAACTTAAGTATCATTATAAATTCATACTTAAATTTAAACTTTAGTGCGAACGTGAGATCGATTAAGTTCAAACTTAAGCCCGAATTTTAAGTTATTAAGATCTATCTTAAGATCAAACGTTTCATCAAACTCAAGTTGGAACTTAAGAACTTAAAAGCTTGAGTCGAACTTGAGTTCTAATTTAAGATGAATCTTAAGTTTGAACTTGAGTATCATTATAAGTTCATACTTAAGTTCAAACTTCGGTGCGAACGTCAAATCGATTGAGTTCAAACTTAAACTTGGTTTCAAGTTTGATCTTAAGATCCATCTTGAGCTTGAACTTAAGTTCGATCGAACTTCTTTCATCGCCTCCCTCGACCGCGTTTTATTTCTGCGCTCATACATCGAAATAAAGTTTCGACATTAGCTGTCAAAACAATTAAGTTCGATCGAACTTAAGTTCAAGCCTAAGATGGATCTTAAGATCAAGCTTCGAACCAAATTTGAGTTCGAACTTAGAATCAATCTGAAGTTCTCAGTAAAGTTTGAACTTAAGTATGAACTTGTAATGAGACTTAAGTTCAAACTTAAGATTTATCTCAAATTGGAACTTAAGTTCGATCTAAATAGACGCGAGCAACCTCACTTGATGATGTAAAAAAAATTGAATTGGAATACAAAAAGCTTTTGGCCTACATGTTTCGTACAGAAAGGAGGAAAAAGAAAATTCTGCTTTATCAATGGATATATCCACTCGTAGACGAACCCACTTCCTCTTTCTATTACCCCACATGTTCATGCTCTTTGCTGAGGTTGCTTTGAAAAATAATTTGCCCTGAACTCGAGGAATCCTCTTGAATGGCCGTTCGCCATTTTCCAACGAGAATCTCCCCTTTTTCCTCTTTTTTTTCTCAAAGTGCATCGCGTAATTGCGTTGCACTCGTTAGAAAACGCTGAAGAGAATCTCTTGGTTTCCCTTTCAATACGAAATATTCCACTTTCGACCAAACAAAATGGCGTAATTTACGAAGAATCGATGCGCGATATACCTGGAACGCTTTTCCGAGCTTTCGCAAAAATTGCGCCAACAGAGAAATTTCCATATTTCTACGAATGATGTGCATTACTGGATTTGCCTTTATGGTCATTATTAACATTGTTAATGTACGAGCGAATTCGGAGAACGAGAAATGACGCAGGTACAGAACGACACAAATTTATTTCGCGAAACGAAACGGATACGTACCACGATTTCCAAGTACAGTCTAATTTCTCGCAAGCTCAAATATCATAATCAGTCTCTAATCTTCCCCAACATTTATTTCCAAAAATATTGAGGAAGGGAGAAAGTTATTTTGCTCCAAATATCAAAATTTACCAAAGGAACCTCATACCAGAACTAATTTGGAGATGAAGGTCATTGTAAATTTCAAAGAATCAAAATAAAGCTCATTTCCGTCGCGGAAATTTTTATTTCCGCCCGATCATTCATTGGTCCACGAAGTCAACGACCAAGTTCAGCAGATAAATCCATAAACAGTGGCTAGTCGTATGCTTTTTTTCCATAAAGTTAGTTGACTTTGTGAGAGCTTTTGCGAACTCGAGAGAAGTTCGACTGTATCTGCATTTTACATACAATTTAGTCAGAGGGTCATTCGCATTTCAAATCTGCCGGGAATATCGATCAAACGGGGGTTAAGAAGAATTTCCGTAATTCATGGAAGAGTCTCCCGACGTTCTCATTTCAGCCCATTGGTCTCTGTATATCCTCGTTGACTTTTACGATATGAATGCAGAAAAGCTCGTCGATGCGAAAGCTCCAATGCAAATATCGCTTATTGATACAGTGAATATATACGTATAGACAGTGCACAGCATGATCGTGCACTTCGGTGTTTCAATTACTTCTTGACAGAGCCGTTATTGAATCCATAAAGCTCGAGTATCGAATTATTCTCGTACGTCTGACCACTGACTGACCTCGACTACTGAAAAAGCTATTTCTTCGAATTTCTCCAGTTTTTTGCCGCTTCGTCCGGCATTTCCGGTTCGTACTACTTACTTGATGATTGTTTCAAACCCTTTTGAAAAAAAATCATGAAAAACCGTTTAATTATTATTATTTTTCGTTATTTAGAAAACACCCTTTTTCTCTACTTTATTGAATCATTATTGTTTTCAACAGAATTCAGAACAACTTAAGCTTGTGTACAGCATGATTATGCACTTCAGTGTTCAATTACTTCTTGACAGAGCCGTTATTGAATCTGTAAAGCTCGAGTATCGAATTATTCTCGTACGTCTGACCACTGACTGACCTCGACTACTGAAAAAGCTATTTCTCCGAATTTCTCCGGTTTTTTGCCACTTCGTCCGGCATTTCCGGTTAGTACTACTTCCTTGATGATTGTTTCAAACCCTTTTGCAAAAAAAAATCATGAAAAACCGTTTAATTATTATTATTTTTCGTTATTTAGAAAACACCCTTTTTTCTCTACTTTATTGAATCATTATTGTTTTCAACAGAATTCAGAACAACTTAAGCTTGTGTACAGCATGATCATGCACTTCAGTGTTCAATTACTTCTTGACAGAGCCGTTATCGAATCTGTAAAGCTCGAGTATCGAATTATTCTCGTACGTCTGACCACTGACTGACCTCGACTACTGAAAAAGCTATTTCTTCGAATTTCTCCAGTTTTTTGCCGCTTCGTCCGGCATTTCCGGTTCGTACTACTTACTTGATGATTGTTTCAAACCCTTTTGAAAAAAAATCATGAAAAACCGTTTAATTATTATTATTTTTCGTTATTTAGAAAACACCCTTTTTTCTCTACTTTATTGAATCATTATTGTTTTCAACAGAATTCAGAACAACTTAAGCTTGTGTACAGCATGATCATGCACTTCAGTGTTCAATTACTTCTTGACAGAGCCGTTATCAAATCTGTAAAGCTCGAGTATCGAATTATTCTCGTACGTCTGACCACTGACTGACCTCGACTACTGAAAAAGCTATTTCTTCGAATTTCTCCAGTTTTTTGCCGCTTCGTCCGGCATTTCCGGTTCGTACTACTTACTTGATGATTGTTTCAAGCCCTTTTGGTGTAAAATCATGAAAAACCGTTTAATTATTATTATTTTTCGTTGTTTAGAAAACACCCTTTTTTCTCTACTTTATTGAATCATTATTGTTTTCAACAGAATTCAGAACAACGTAAGCTTGTGTACAGCATTATCATGCACTTCAGTGTTCAATTACTTCTTGACAGAGCCGTTATTGAATCCATAAAGCTCGAGTATCGAATTATTCTCGTACGTCTGACCATTGACTGACCTCGACTACTGAAAAAGCTATTTCTTCGAATTTCTCCAGTTTTTTGCCGCTTCTTCCGGCATTTCCGGTTCGTACTACTTACTTGATGATTGTTTCAAGCCCTTTTGGTGTAAAATCATGGAAAACCGTTAAATTATTATTATTTTTCGTTATTTAAAAAACACCTTTTTCCCAATTTTTTCTCTAATTCATCAAAAAAAAATTCCCGACAGGTTTCCAAAGACTGTGACTATTTTTTAACTTAAAGTATAGGTAAATTATGTTCCTTCCTGAATTGAGAACGAAATTTCTGTAATTCAATGACATTTTCCTTTCATTAAGGCAGTATTCTGGTCTAGAGACATGAATTTTGAGGCGTTTTTGTAGAGCTCGATAAAAAAACATATTTTTACTATTCTTTTATTACAGCATATATATTATCATTTTAACAATTAACAAAAAATATTCGAAAAAAAAACTAATTGATTTATAAGCTGGTAAAGTTGGGGCTAAAAAAGGGGTGTGCTGTCTGACACGATTGCAACCTTCCTATTCATCTGTTACAAAATTCTTAATTAGTAACAATGTCGTTATTGGCCCTACATCAGAGTAAACGAAAAAAAAAAATCGCAAAATAGCGGCTGTCTGAACAAAAAAAAAGGCGTTTTTCACCCCTTTTTTCATAGTTTTTAATTTTTTCACAATAGTAAACAAAATAATTTCGATACAAAAATGGTGGGAGCGATAAAGAATCCTACATTGAAGATTGGTAAAAAAATTTGAAGTAAATGCCATGTTGAGAGAGGTAGTTTTGAGAAAAAAGTCTATAGTTCGATTTAGTTGCTGCGTCACTAAAATAGCTATAACTCCGTAAATTATTGGAATAAAAAAAATTCTTTTCGAAAATATATTCTTAATGGTCCAAAATTTAATAATATCAAAAAAAAATATTGATTTTTTCAAAATTCCGTACCAAAATACCGCCTTAAGTAAAATCAAGAGTAGAGAGTAGCTATTAAATAAATAACTAATGTTTAAATGTAAATCAATTTTTTTTTCTTTCACCGGCTCAAATGACCAATCGCTGTATCATTAACTCATCGATATCCCCATATTTGCTGACGCACATATCCGATGTATCCGTAGCTTCATGCATAATTCATCGTCGGAAGGATGACGCTACGTATGGTTATACTACTGGAATATTATCTCGTCTCTCTCTCTCCTTGTATTCCTGGCCAATATTGATAACAAACCTCTGAGGCTATAAACTATCTTGACGTGAGTCATGCTCATCATCAGTAGCACACACACAAATCGGTTGACCGGAGCCATCGGTTGAGTTATTCCAGAAGAGACGACACATTGTCGAAAAATGGAACGCTTCTCTGAGTCTCATTGGAAAATCGATTGAAACGTCATTTCCAGGATCTCCTCGTCATTGCATAAAGCACATTAAGGGGGGAGTCACTGTGAGGGGATGAAAAAATTGTCAATATTTGGGAACTTGTCGCAGAGACATGTCTAATTATTAAAGGGTTGAGTTATTATTATTTAACTAAGTATATATGCAACTTGTTTCGGAGAAATTTTCATTTAAAAAAATTTCAAGTTGACAGAGATATGGATATTATCTTACCAAAAAAAAATTTTCACCGTCAATTTCCCCCTTAAACCACCTCCCGATTGCAAAATACAAATTAGGTTCCTAGGGGTGGTTTTGAGAAATCGAAGTCCATTTTCTTGACCCCAAAATCATGCCAATACTATTAATCACACGTCTATCAATTACCGACAGTCGCATCATACTTTTCGTTGAAAATCAAACGCTTTCATCGTGCAATTTGAAATCGGTACGCCATGAAGCGTGTTGGAGGGGTTGGAAGCATCGTTAGAAGTTATCTGTGAAATGTGCCTTGTTAACGTTGACGTGTCCGGGGTTAAAGTCGCTGCGTCAGACACGCCGGTAACTACCTTCTCCCACTCGCTTTTCAAACCCCGTTGAATGGGCGCTCTGGAGAGCTCCCTTTTCGCACAATTCTCCCATTTCTCGTCTCAACCCTCTTCCATTACTTTTCTCTCAATGTCCGACGTTGCTGTTTTCTTTTTTTTCTTCATCGTTTTCCTTCGTGCAGGCGCTGTTATTACGAGACCAGAAATGAGGAAAAGGGTGGAAAAAGCATACGAAAATTATGCTCAAACTTGAGCAGCTTTTATAGTCGTCTCGGGACTCCCGACAATGCAATAGGGGATGAAAAAAGGGAGGAATTGACGAAAGGAACTTGACAACGATTGAGACAGTATCAATGAGGAAGGGGGTGGAAAAAGCATACGAAAATGACGCTCAAACTTGAGCAGCTTTTATAGTCGTCTTGGGGCTCCCGACAATGCAATAGGGGATGAAAAAAGGGAGGAATTGACGAAAGGAACTTGACAACGATTGAGACAGTATCAATGAGAAAAGGGGTGGAAAAAACATATGAAAATGACGCTCAAATTTGAGCAGCTTTGATAGTCGTCTCGGGGCTCTCGAAAATGCGATAAGGGATGAAAAAAGGAGAAATTGACGAAACGAACTAGACAATGATTGAGACAGTATTAATGAGGAAAGGGGTGGAAAAAGCATACGAAAATGACGCTCAAATTTGAGCAGCTTTGATAGTCGTCTCGGGGCTCTCGAAAATGCGATAAGGGATGAAAAAAGGAGAAATTGACGAAACGAACTAGACAATGATTGAAACAGTATCAATGAGAAAAGGGGTGGAAAAAACATATGAAAATGACGCTCAAATTTGAGCAGCTTTGATAGTCGTCTCGGGGCTCTCGAAAATGCGATAAGGGATGAAAAAAAGGAAGAAATTGTCGAGCCGAACTAGATAATGATTGAGACAGTATCAATGACGCAAGGGGTAGAAAAAGCATATGAAAATGACGCTCAAATTTGAGCAGCTTTTATAGTCGTCTCGGAGCTCCCCAAAATGCGATAAGGGATGAAAAAAGGAGAAATTGACGAAACGAACTAGACAATGATTGAGACAGTATCAATGAGGAAAGGGGTGGAAAAAGCATACGAAAATGACGCTCAAATTTGAGCAGCTTTTATAGTCGTTTCGGGGCTTTCGAAAATTATAAGGGATGAAAGAAAGGAAAAATTGACGAAACAAACTAGACAATGATTGAGACAGTATCAATGAGGAAAGGGGTGGAAAAACCATACGAAAATGACGCTCAAATTTGAGCAGCTTTTATCGTCGTTTCGGGGCTCTCGAGAATTATAAGGGATGAAAAAAAGGAAAAATTGACGAAACAAACTGACAATGTTTGAGACAGTATCAATGAGGAAAGGGGTGGAAAAAGCATACGAAAATGACGCTCAAATTTGAGCAGCTTTTATAGTCGTTTCGGGGCTCTCGAAAATGCGATAAGGGATGAAAAAAAGGAGAAATTGACGAAACGAACTTGGCAATGATTGAGATAGTATCGATGAAGAATAAAAAGTTCAACGGTGCATCGTTCCATCAGACAATCGATTCTCTTTCGTCTAGACGTTTCGATACTAATGCCCGGATATTTGACTGGTAATTCGGTGTTTATGTCGCTATATAATTCAAAATACACGTGATCCGAATTACCCCGTTTATTGTCGTATCGATTCTCATGCTAAATTACTCTATACCGATGTATATAAAAATATGCATGGGGTAGTTCAAGGCAAATCAACAAATTTTTGTTCAAAACATTTGTTTGTAACTTTACTGACCTTCTAATCGAGAATCTTCTAATTTTTTTCAGTATTTTTGTTCCATCAACCCCTATTTTTTTTATACATATAATACATCATATTTATATATTTATTTATTTATTTATATTTCTATATTTAGATATTTTATATGTTCTTAAAACAAAAGCCCAAAAATATTTTTTTCGGAACTCAAAATTATAATTTTTTCATTACAGCTCATTTCCTGTGAATAAAATTTCCCACAAAATGGCGGGCATTGCATCAACGTCCCAATGAGCTTTTTTTTGAAAAAAATCAATTTGTCCTTCATTAACCTCTGATTCAAAAAATCATAAAAATTGAAAATGAATTTTTGAAGTCTCAGTATAGTCTTGGAAAAAAAAATCTGAGGGGGTGAAAAAAAGCTGAGTTGACTCGGAAAATCCCATATACGTCGAAATTCGTTGGGTAAAGAGATGAGAAGATGAATTGAGCGAAGGAAAGAAGGAAAGAATCGGGCATGAGAGAGGGGGATGAAATTGCAGCCCGCAGACCATATGGAAAGGGGGATGAGAAACGAAGTTGCGAAATGACATGGACTTGTGGGAGGGATGTTCCTCGACCTCTATCTAAACTGCTGCGAAACGACAGAGCGTGCGGCGGCAGTTAAGCGCGAGGAAATTGCAAATCGAAATGTTTTACGCTCTCTGGCAATGAAAGAAAGGTACATACATCCTACATGTATATATATACATATATTGATATATCGCAGAGCTGTAGTCGCCATTTCGATTACGTTTCCCGCCGTAAACTTTACCCGAGTGCAAAGGGGTGTACGTTCACTAATACATATACAGGGTGTCCCAGGGATGAAGGTCAATAATGGGAGGGTAGATTCGTGACGTAATACCGAGTAAAAAAGTCCTTTGCCATTTTTTGGTATTTTGAACGCCTGAATTGTTATTAGCTTTTTCAATCAGCCAATGAGATGCGCTCACGGACGTGAGCATGGTAAGCAACTCATTGGCTGATTAAAAAAATTAATAACAATTCAGGGCTTTAACATATCAAAAAGTGGCAAAGGACTTTTCTACTCGATATTACGTCACGAATCTACCCTCACGATATTGACCTTTACCGCTGGGACACTATGTATATATGTATAGTTGATACTTGATAGTCTGAGTTCTGAAAATAGACCAAGACTCAGGAAAATAAAAAATAGATTTTTTGAAATTTCCAGACCCACGCCACCCCTTAATCCCCCTAAACGCAATTAATGTTAACGCAGTTGATACGATGGAAGTCAGATGACGTCAGTCAATGTCTTCTCAAATAGGCAGTGCTACTGATATTGATTCTACGAGAATGTGTATTCCTGACACGAATCGTCGGATGAAACATCATGGACGCGACGATCGTTGGTGCTGAGACAGCGAAACGTTATGATACAGAGAACGAATTATTGCGAAACGTTGGAGAGAAAGGAAAACTGTGGATCGAGGGGGAAAAAAAAGAGACGAACCGAGGGAAATAAAGTTGAAAAAAAAAGAGAGCAACGAGACGAATGAAATATCTGGCTGCTGCAGCTTTATTCTTGGCAGTGAGGGGATCTTTGCCACTGGCACAAAGCTAGAGCATTGCAGTTTTCGTCCGAGACACGATTCTGGAAAATCGCCTCTTCATCAGATAATCTTGCTTCTACTTCTTCTTCTTCTTTTCCTCATTCTCCGCGTCTATCTCGATCACGATATTTCGAGCCCCTATCAGACCATATATACATTCAAATCGTCGAATACATTTGACTGTAAACATATTGAGAAGATAAGAAATTGGGCATGATCGATAGAAAATTCTGGTCTGAAATTTTCTGAAATTTTTTTTTCTCTGCAAATCCAGATCTTTAATAAGACAGATGATCTTGAATAAGACGATCTTGATAAGATGATCTTAAATGGGTCAGGTGATCTTGTCTGGGACAAATGATCTTGACTCTTTAAGACAGATGATCTTGAATGAGTCAAATGATCTTGAGTGGGACAGATAATCTTGAATAGGACGGATGATCTTGAATGAAACAGATAATCTTGAATACGACAGAGGCTCTTGAATGGAACAGATGGACAGATGGTTTTCAATAAGACAGATGATCTTGAGTGGGACCGGTGATCTTGAATGGGACAGATGATTTGAATGGGACAGATGATCTTGAATGGGAAAGATGATCTTAGATGGGTGAATGAGACAGGTGATCTTCTATGGGACACATGATTTTCAGTGGGACAGATGATCTTAAATAGGACGGATGATCTTCAATGTGACAGATGATCTTGAATGAAACAGATGATTTTGAATGCGACAGAGGCTCTTGAATGGGACAGATGATCTTGAATGGGAGATCTTAGATGGGTGAATGAGAGAGGCAATCTTGAATGAGACAGGCAATCTTGAATGAGACAGATTATCTTAAATGGGACAGATAATCTTGAATAAGACAGGTGATTTTGAATGGGACAGATGGTTTTCAATGAGACAGATGATCTTGAGTAGGACTGGTGATCTTGAATGGGACTGATGATGATGAATGGGAAAGATCATCATGGATGGGTGAATTGGACAGGCAATCTTGAAAGAGATAGATTATCTTAAATGGGTCAGGTGATCTTGTATAAGACAAATGATCTTAACTATTTAAGACAGATGATCTTAAATGATTCTAATGACCTTGAGTGGGACAGATGATCTTAAATAGGACGGATGATCTTCAATGAGACAGATGATCTTTAATGAGACAAATGATTTTGAATGCGACAGAGGCTCTTGAATGGAACAGATGATCTTAAATGTGACAGATAATCCTGAATGGGACAGACGGTTCTCAATGAGGCAGATGATCTTCAATGAGATGGTCAATCTTGAATGAGATGGGCAATCTTGAATTCGACCAGCAATCTTGAATGAGACAGATTATCTTGAATGGGTCAGGTGATCTTGTATGGGACAAATGATCTTGAGTGGGACAGATACCTTTGAATGCGACAGAGGCTCTTGAATGGGACAGATGATCTTGAATGCGACAGCGGTTCCAGAACCAGATAAATGATCTTGAATGGGACAGATGATCTTGAATGGGACAGATGATCTTGAATGGGACAGCCGATCTTGAATGGGACAGATGATCTTGAATGGGACAGCTGATCTTGAATGGGACAGATGATCTTGAATGGGACAGAAAGGGCTCTTGGATGATATTAATCTGTATTTTTCTGCCAAAAACGATCATCAAAGGATCTGAAAAGCTCCTCAAGGGTAATTTTTCTGAATTTTCGCTTCTTCTTCTATTTTTCTTCTGCGCCATTTTACCCGGTATTGGCAGATCTCTATCTTTTCCATGTGTTTTTATTCTGGCAACATCGTGGACGGATATTGGACTCAAAGGAGTAATGCACGAAGTACAATTCGCGGCAAAGTTATATGCGAAGACGTGAATACAGTTGAACAACTATGTAATACTGTTTGCGTGTCTGTGTGCATTTGTGTGCGCTTATAAGGATGGATGGAAGCCTTGAATGAGGACCACAGGGATGAAGACGTCTTTGCGCGCACTTCAACCCTCTCTCCCTCGTTTCCTCAAACGTATATCTTGACTTTGTGATCAACATCCCAAAGTTTCGACTTGCCACGTACATCTTATATTATATATCAACCCCCCCCCCTCCCCACCCCACCCCTCCGATGAGCTATATATATATAAATATATACCGCTGAACCGGAAACACCAGCCCTGAGGGGTGAATTTCGAGCGCACCAAGTGAAATACCAGACTCCATCCATATATATGGGGAATTCCAGGTCAATTTCACCGGTGTCTGACACCCAATCCTTGGACAGCGAATTGCTATGTTGCTAATGCACTTCCGGTTCCGGATCGAGGGTCCCAAAATTTTTCTACATTTTTACTCTTATTTTTTAACTTCATCCCCTAACTTGTAATAACCGTATCAAAAACCAATGTCCCAAATCACATTGAAATGCATGCTAAAATTGCAGAGTTCTGCATTATCGACTGAGAGATTTTTTCGTGAAATTTAAGATCCAGGGTCAGATCAAGGTCGAATTTAGATAGAGTGCCCCATATATATATGTATTTATACATACGTATGTCCTCGAGAATACCGCTTCATGGAGAAGATGCGAAAGCTCTTGCGTGTTCTTTGGAGCGAAAATTTTAATTCCGGACTCCGTCGGTAAAACGCTCTTAATTGCCAACCGTTTAATCTACGTTTGGAGGTAAATTTCGCGAAATTACAAAGTTACACTGACTGATGAACGTGGGAATTTATTTCTTACACTCGATCAAAATGGCCGAATGTAAAGTTACTATTTTTAGTTTCGAAATTTTTATATATTTTTTTAATTTTAGTTCATTTTTAAAAATATTTTATTAATATTTTTATTATTATTATTAATTTGATATAAATATAATAAGTAATTTATTTTATTCAAAATTTTGAACAGATATAAAAAGACATTTGAACAATATTTGATAAAAATTTTAATGGACATTTTTGAAAATTCTGCCGGATTTGGTTTCGGAGGTTTCTAAAAAAAATGTGGTGGCCAGGATAATTCATGATAGCTTCATCAAAAATTAAAAAATCAAATTTTGTCTGTTGGTAAATGAGTATAGCTTATGATTGAACGAACGATTTTGAAAAAAAAATGAAATTTGAATTTTTTGCAAAGTTAAATGCAAAACAGTACAATCTTTTGTACAATTTACACTTGTAAAATTAAATGTAATTGAAAAAAAAACTTTGTTTAATCACTAGTCAAGCCTATTTCGAAAAAGTGTGCAAAACTTTAATGAGATTGGTGCTTTGGTTTTTGAAAAATTGTGTCGTCTTCAAAAATAGTGTTTTTAGAAAAACGATGAAAATTTTGAAAGGCTCTCTCTGCTAGACTTTTGCTCCGGTTGACTTGAAACTTTGGGAAAATATTCTAAACATATCGTACTTCTAGATAAAAAAATAAAAAAATAAATTTTTTGAAATTTTCAAAAAATTCAAAAAAATTGCTAACCCTCAACAATATGATATACTATTATAATAATTGTTACAATTGTTATAATAATTGTCTTGTATTGATATAATAATATAATTGTTGCAATAATTGTTATAATTATTGTTGAAAAATATAACTGGCGAGAATTCAATAATTTTGTGGTTCAAAGATGTTAATAACTCTTTCTCTCTCCTAGTCTTTTATCTCGATTGACTTGAAATTTTGAGAAAATATTCTAGACATATCGCACTTCTAGATAAAAAGAATAAAAAAAATAAATGTTTTTTAATTTCCAAAAAATTAAAAATTAAAAAAATTCAACAAATTTTAAAAAAAATCAAAAAAAAACATCAAAATTCAAAATTAGATAGAATTCAAGAATTTTGTGGTTCAAAAATGTCAATATTTTGAGAACATCCATTATCAAATTTCATCCATTCCAATCAATAAACAATAGCTTTGTTTTGAAATGTTTTTGTTTGTTTATTCGACAAAAATTCAAAAAAAATAAAAAATTCAACATTCAAAATTGGCTAGAATTCAAGAATTTTGTGGTTCAAAAATGTCAATATTTTGAGAACATCCATTATCAAATATCATCCATTCCAATCAATAAACAATAGCTTTGTTTTGAAATGTTTTTGTTTGTTCATTCAACAAAAATTCAAAAAGAAAACACAAAAAAAATTCAAAATTCAAAATTGGCTAGAATTCAAGAACTTTGTGGTTCAAAAATTTCAATATTTTGAGAAAATCCATTATCAAGTATCATCCATTCCAATCGATAAACAATAGCTTTGTTTTGAAATGTTTTTGTTTGTTCATTCAACAAAAATTCAAAAAAAGAAAACAAAAAAAAATCAAAATTCAAAATTGGCTAGAATTCAAAAATTTTGTGGTTCAAAAATGTCAATATTTTGAGAACATCCATTATCAAATTTCATCCATTCCAATCAATAAACCATAGCTTTGTTTTGAAATGTTTTTGTTTGTTCATTCAACAAAAATTCAAAAAAAGAAAACAAAAGAAAATCAAAATTCAAAATTGGCTAGAATTCAAGAACTTTGTGGTTCAAAAATTTCAATATTTTGAGAACATCCATTATCAAATATCATCCATTCCAATCAATAAACAATAGCTTTGTTTTGAAATTTTTTTGTTTGTTCATTCAACAAAAATTCAAAAAGAAAATACAAAAAAAAATCAAAATTCAAAATTGGCTAGAATTCAAGAACTTTGTGGTTCAAAAATGTCAACATTTTGAGAAAATCCATTATCAAATTTCATCCATTCCAATCAATAAACAATAGCTTTGTTTTGAAATGTTTTTGTTTGTTCATTCAACAAAAATTCAAAAAAAAGAAAACAAAAAAAAATCAAAATTCAAAATTGGCTAGAATTCAAAAATTTTGTGGTTCAAAAATGTCAATATTTTGAGAACATCCATTATCAAATTTCATCCATTCCAATCAATAAACAATAGCTTTGTTTTGAAATGTTTTTGTTTGTTCATTCAACAAAAATTCAAAAAAAAAAATCAAAATTCAAAATTGGCTAGAATTCAAGAATTTTGTGGTTCAAAAATGTCAATATTTTGAGAACGTCCATTATCAAATATCATCCATTCCAATCAATAATCAATATAGCTCTGTTTCAAAATTTTTTTGCTTATTAAATTTTTTCGATTTTTTTTTTTCAAATATCGATCATTAAACTTTGCACATTCTTAACAAGATAAATTCGGTTGAGATGTTATGCGCGAGAGTCTCAAAAGCTTCGCAAGCTTCTTCCACCTCGTTCGTCTTCAGTCATGCGGCAGCGAGTATTCCGCCAAGCATTCGTGCTTCTTCCGAAAATTCGAAAACATTTCTGGAAAGGCCCGAGACTGCTCCAAGGGGATTTTTCACGTCTCTGGATATGCATCGTTGCACGTTTTATCGTATGGGAATGCGTGTAATACGGTTTTGCCGAAAGAAAGAGTGAAAGAGGGGAAAGGAGAGAAAGAGGAAGAGGGAGAGAGAGAGAGAGAGAGAGAGAGAGAGAGAGAGAGAAAGCTCTGAGGTCTCGACGCCAAAAACTTTGGCCAACTATTCCCATATCCGGTCGCCATTGCTCGCGATATATAAACCCAAAAACGAGGGAGGCGTGTTTAATCATTCGAATTTCCGGCCAAACGATATATCGAGCAAGGTACGCGACGTGTTTGCGCGAGACGCGGAGCCACGGAATGTTTTACGCCCCCTTAATATTTATATTGAGGAAAAACTCCTTCCGGTATTTCACAATTTCATTGCACTTCACCGACGAGTACCTCGATATGATTTTTCATCTATGAATCCTCGGAATTATATTTTAGAAGTCAAATAATGGTTGTAAAGGACTTGAAAATTAGTAATTAGTAAGTCAAAATCAATAATTTGCACTTTTGCTTCCTCATGGACGAAGCTTTGTTCTCGTTGAGCATTTTTTTCGAAATTTTTATGTCAGTATGTTCAAAATTGTCTGAAACGTTGAGAGGAATCACATTTTTAGAAAATGTGCTTGCATTCCTCCACAAATTCAAAAACTCAATTTCAGGACCAGTATTTTTGAATTCAGAATTTCGTAATTAAAGCTTTGCATTTAGATTATCTTCCTTCTTCTTTTTCTGATTCCTTTGCCAAAACTGTGAAAGCATCGCAGAGGAGGATTTGCAAATATGAAAAAATACTGAGGAAGCGATGTGCAAATTTCAAATTTGCAAGCTTTTCATCTTCATATGCTTTATGATTATTAGGAGGAGAAAGAAAACTTGCGATTATCCATGAAAAAAGAACTTCTGAAAATTGGTAACTTGGTAATCCAGAAAAATTTGCAAAAAGCTTGCAAATTCGAAATTTGCACATCACTTTCCCATCATTTTTTCGTAAAAACAAAGCTTCCTCTAAGAGGAAGCCAAAACTGTGAAAGCTTCTTGCTAACAGAGGAGTATTTGCAATTGCAATAGATACTCAGGAAGCGATGTGCAAATTTCAAATTTGCAAGCTTTTCATTTTCATGATTTATGATTACTCGGAGAAGAAAGAAAACTTGCGATTATTCATGAAAAAAGAACAAATTCTGAGAATTGGTAAATAGGTCATCTAGATAAATTTGCAAAAAGCTTGCAAATTTGAACCTTGCACATCACTTTCTCATCATTTTTTTCTATCAACAAAGCTTCCTCTAAGAGGATGCCAAAATGGTGAAAGCTTCTCGCTAACAGAAGCATTTGCAATTGCAAAAAATACTGAGGAAGCGATATGTGCAAATTTCAAATTTGCAACCTTTATTTTCATGATTTATCATTATTAGAAAGAAAAAGAAAACTTGCGATTATCCATGAAAAAAGAACTTCTGAAAATTGGTAAATAGGCAATCCAGAAAAATTTGCAAAAAGCTTGCAAATTCGAAATTTGCACATCACTTCCTCATCATTTTTTCATATCAACAAAGCTTCCTCTATGAGAAAGCCAAAACTGTGAAAGCTTCTTGCTCGAAGAGGAAAATTTGCAATTGCAAAAAATACTGAGGAAGCGATGTGCAAATTTCAAATTTGCAAGCTTTTCATTTTCATGATTTATCATTATTATGAGGAGAAAGAAAACTTGCAATTATATATAAAAAATAAAAAATTCTGAAAAAGTGGTAAATGGAAATTCAGAAAATTTGCAAAAAACTTGCAAATTCGAAATTTGCATAACACTTTCCCATCATTTTTTTCGTATCAACAAAGCTTCCTCTAATAGGAAGCCAAAACTGTGAAAGCTTCTTGCTCACAGAGAAGAATTTGCAATTGCAAAAAATACTGAGGAAACGATGTGCAAATTCCAAATTTGCAAACTTTTCATCTTCATTATTTATGATTATTAGGAGTAGAAAGAAAACTTGCAATGATCCATAAATAAAAATAACAAATTCTGAAAATTGGTAAATAGGAAATCCAGAAAAATTTGCAAAAAACTTGCAAATTCGAAATTTGCACATCACTTTCCCATCATTTTTTCCTATCAACAAAGCTTCCTCTAATAGGAAGCCAAAACTGTGAAAGCTTCTTGCTCACAGAGAAGAATTTGCAATTGCAAAAAAAAACCAAGTCAGCAAATTGCAAATTTTCAATTTGCAAGCTATTTTTTCTATTTCCCAATTTATTTGACCCCATTAAAAAATACTAATGGTGAGGAAATCTCAGGAAAACATCAGAGACACTGAAAATTGGCCAAAAGTATATCTTCAGGGGGAATGTAAGCCATGTAAATTTGCGGTATATGGTAATTCATGACGTTGACGTAAATGGGAGTCGAGCAGAACGAGTGTCTGTTGCGTTGGACCCGAATGTCTCCGAAAAGTTCAATTTCGCGCTGCGAGAGACAAACGGAGCCAACCCTCCGCCGCCTCACGACTCATTTCCCATGCGCGACCATAAATAACGTTATTTATTTGCGAATTTGTTTTTGCACGGTCGCCTCTTGCGGCGTGCAATGCATTCGCGATACGAGACTAAAATTTGGCCGGAATGCGTGCGCGCGCATCGAACCAGAGACTTTCAGGTATTTCAACAATGTCACGATGCTTTTGCAACTGTACACGCGTTGTTGAACTCTCACTCGTACGATTATTCGTACACGTCACTCGTTATATTGCGCCCGAATAATTTTAGAATTTTAACGACGTCATGCAATGTCCTTTGCAGTTAATTCCAATATTTTCGTTCCATAATTCCAAAAGAATTTTACGCATTCAAAGGAAAAGGCAGTTTCAACAATGCGCGAATAACAAAGAATTTTATTTAAATAATTATTTAATTAAATTTAAATTTAAATAATAATTATTTATGTAAATAATTATATAATTAAATTTAAATTTAAATAATAATAATTATTTATTTAAATAATTCATTATCATAATTATTTAAGTCAATAATTTACAAAAAATTTATCAAGGACTCAGTTGCTAAATCTGAATGAGAGTTTTTATGAATAAATTTTTTATGGCTTCGAATAATGAACCAAAATAATACGAACAAATTTTGGTATAATATGTATTAACTCGTCAAAAACATTTTTTTAAGAGTTTTCGCCGTATTGTTTTAAATCAGCAGTGAATTTTACATCAAAATATTTTTTTTTTAATAATAAAAAAATAAAATTCTTTGGTTAATTCTCGACCATATTTTCAGAAATCTCAAAATGACGAAATTTCAAGCGCTCCTAATTTCACTTTCGATTCATCGATTTGAAAAAAAACTTTACGTAAACATCATGGCTAAACTTAGAAATAGCCTTTTGGTTCATTCTAATGATTATATTTTTGTAGAAATGAGAGCACTTTGAAAATCGCCGAAAAAAATGCCTCGAAAAATTTGCAAAAATCGATGGTCGAATTTCAAAAATTTGCCAAAAATCGAAAAATTATCGGAATCGGATGAACTGAGCGAAGTTTTGAAGGTTGAATGATTACGAAGAGAATGAGCTCAAGTTAAAGTCGAAATCTCATCTAGAAAAAAAATTACAGTCATTTTAGTGAACTGGTTAAATTTGGGCCAAAATGCAAAAAATAAATTAATTTTAATTTTTTTTTTTCGGGCCTTATATCGATGTATTTTTCCCCTCTGAACACGAATCTACCAATATTTTTTTCAAAAGATCCAAATTTTCATGTATTTTCATTAAAAACCCTTTTCTCAATTCTGGCCCTATTTTCAAAAACCTCAAAATAGCGAAATTTCAAGTGCCCGTAATTTTACTTCGATTTGACCGATTCCAAAATTTCTTTTTCGTACTTAGAGGCTGTCACTAAACTTAGATAATGCCGTTTAGTTCATTTCGATAACTTAATTTTTGTAGCAATGAGAGCAGTTTCAAAATCGCTGAAAAAAAAACCTAAGGGTATGCCTTAAAAAATTTACAAAAATCGATGATCCAACTTAAAAAATCTGCCAAAAATCGAAAAATGATCGGAATCGAATGAACCAAACGGGGTTTTGAAGCTACAACGATAACAAAGAGAATGAGCACAATAGAAAATAAAAAAACCTTTTAGAAAATAAATTACAGCTATTTTTTAAAAATAGTTCAATTTCAGCCAAACCAAAAAAAAAATTAATTTTTTTCTTGACCCTAAATCAATGTATTTCCTCTCACTGAACGCAACTTCACCAACAATGTCCCCGAAAAATCGAGAATTTCATAAATTATCATTAAAAACACGTTTTTGTGTTTTTGGATTCCTGGGAATTGCATTTCCGTACAGAATTGTTTCCTACTTCCAAATATGCAATTTAAGGAATATCAGAATCTGAAAGAACTCTCTTTGTGGGAAACTCGGCCAAGATTGGAAACGAGTGACCAAAGTAATGAGCCCAAATTTTCATTTCGCACGATTTTTGCTTCCCTTATGTGTCCCATTTTGCCCCGGTCTTCACCAAACACGTATAATATACATAAATATATACCTGCATATATTAAGGGGGAGATTCGAGAACGCGATCGTTCAGGATCGCATATCGCATAGCATATCAATCTCGTTGCATGCATGCATGAAACCTTGCGCCGTATTTCGCGGAATTGATGCGCTTTCAGTTGCACGAGCAATTTTGTCCCGACGTTTGAGGCGCATAGAAACGTTACGTGCACATCTATATCTCGATATAAATCGACGTTCGATCGTTGCCCGTGCGAGCGTTGAATATCAATCTTAAGCCAAGCGAGGAGATAGATAATAACGATGAGAGAGTAATTGTAAATCACATTTGGTCACGCAATTCCATGTTATAACATCAAGAACCGTTGACCCATCTGATTAGAATCATTTCTGGCATTCGGTCTCCCTCCTTCCCTTGCGTTTTTTTTTTTTGTATTTTTATTCGACACTAACTTTGCGACTTTGACAAGAGATTGCCTAAATCCTTCCCCATGGATGTAAACTAGGGTGGTCCTTGTGTAGAGCTCGGACGAATTTTTGATCAGACTCCCCCCAAATCGACTCCAAATAATTCAAAAACAATACCCTAATTTTTGCAGATTTTTATCTAGATTTCCCTTCCCACCGAGAGGTTACCCAGGTAGGAATTGACGATGAAAAAAGGGCTCGCCAAGCCCTGAAACAAGGCTCACATTTTTTAATTCAGGCTGAGCATCAGCCTGATGAGCCTCAATGAAGCCTATGACCCGTGCAGAATTATTTATTTTTTCCTTATATTTATCAGTTGTTACGATGAAAATCAGTTCCATATTCATAATTAATAGTTTCCAAGGGTCAAGTAACGAAAAAAAAAAATTTTAAGAAAAAAAAATTTCGCCCCCAGTGGGGTTTGAACCTGCGATCCTCGTTTTACGCATATCCTCAAATTCAACATGAATTAAATTTATAAAAAAATTGATAATTTGAAAGTTCATGGATTTTTCCGACTGATTTAGTTTTCTTGGATATTCGCGGACCCTAGAATACGTACGAGACCAGACTGGGATTTGAAACCTACCTACCTATCGAGCCTAACTAACGACCTAAGACTGCAACGCTATCCACTACACCACCGACTACTTTTGATATACTGATGTAAATATCATATTTATCGAACCCAGGCCGAAAAATAAATACGTGCCAAAATAGTATTAAGAATTTATTTTCATTACTCTAAGGCCATTTTTTGGTTCAACTTGTCTTTTAACTTAATTTAAAAAAATCAAATATTGAATCAGATGAATAATAATAACAATAATAATAATAATAAATATTATTAATATATTTGTTATAATAATAATAATATTAAATAATAATGAATATTATTACTTAATTTATATTGTTATTGTTACCATTTATGTATTTGTATTATTTATAACATATTTTTAATTTATGTATATGCATGTGTATGTATATCATATTGAACATATGTACTAAATTTTATTTTGATTATCTTATTCTTTGAAAGATACTATTTAGATATTATTCAGATACACAATTTCAAAATATTCTCGCATTTATTGCTAATTTTTTTTTTCATAAAAATACAGAAAAATATTATTTTAAACTCAGCTAAAAGGCTGACGATGGAAACAAGCTTGTGCGAGCCTTGTTTCACCGAGCCTAAGTGAGACAGACCTGGGCCAGGTTTCATTGCATCGTTTAGAGCAGCCTGGAAAGAAGACTGGCTGCTTTTTTAGCCTTAAAATGCACCGGCTGAATAAAGCCTGAAATAACCCTGAGTTTAGGCTAAGCAGCCAGTCTTGGTTCCAGGTTGCTCTAAACGGTGCAATGAAACCTGGCTCAGGTCTGTCTCACTCAGGCTCGGTGAAACAAGGCTCGCACAAGCTTGTTTCCATCGTCAGCCTTTTGATTTCCTACCTGGGTAGATTTCCCCATTTCCCCAATCTGTCCGGCTAAATTTCAAAGCTAAATTTCACCTTAATGACCTTGAAGCAACTTTCTTCATCCTATTCCAGGGTAGTTATTATAATTGCCTACTTACATACAAATTTTTAAGTCCCTAATAATTATAGTTACCGAAATAAACAAAATCTAAAAACCGAATCCTCTTTATTTCCTATCCCATAGGAATTTCGAAAAATCCGGCCTCATTCCTGATCCACATTATAGAGAAACCGCTGTTCAAAATTTCAGTTTTCCATTCCAAAATTGCCCGATGGATTACATTCCCTCTATCAATGCAGCAACGTTTAATTTTCTCGCTCTTCCGGCAATTTCCTATTGCAACGTGAACAATTCGAAACATGGCTATTATTTTCCCCATGAATTCAATGATACGTCAAGTACGTCAATTTACAACATACCAAACGAACGGTCCGCACCGCTTGTTCGATATTACACCGGCGGCAATGACGATAGGCCGCGCCAAACCGCACATATTTCATGACGTACGATGCGTTACGTGCGATGACTGCTGTTGGAAAATCAGAGAGTGGCTTGGAAAAGTCACTTTTCCACATTCGCAATTGCATCGGAATCATGATCGAGCTCATGTTCGGGTCGTGGGCGTTATAACTGGCGCGCTTCATTGAACCCAGTTGGATCGATGATTTTAATGCGTTGTACGATGGTACAGAGATAGCGGTATGCACAACAAGCCTTGGAAGCTCCGGAGTCGGTGAAGAGAGTTGAAACAATGCGGAGGCATCAATAATAACGCTACGTGCGCAAAATCAATTAGATCAATTAGCGTTTCGACGTTCCTCTATCCGCCTCCCCCTGACTCAAAACCGCTACCCAAGCGAAATCCACCCCTTGTTCGTGTCTCGCATCGACCCCCTTCATTCTCGCTCTCGCCCTTTTGACCTGCGATACATCTATGAATCATCCAAATCAATTCAAATGCTCGATGTTCCGCATCATGCAAACTCTCATTCATGGACATCAGGTCGGTTAGTCACATTGATAATGGTTTGCGAGAAGCTGCATATGAGTTATATCGCTTATTTGTAACTACGCTCGTCAATTTGACCTGGAACATTGATCAGCGGACTCCCCCGTCGTTGTATAATTTTTATTCATAAAGAGGGGAGGATCTACCCTGTTTAATAGTGGAGTCCAAAGGCTTTGGATTCGTAGGTCTGAGTCCAAAGTACTTGCTAATCGTAGGTCCAAGTCCAAAGGACTTGGGAATCCTAGTTCTGAGTCTAAAGTTCTTGGTAATTCTAGTTCTGAGTCCAAAGAACTTGGTCCAATCGTAGGTCCAAGTCCAAACGACTTGGGTTTCATAGGTCCGAGTCCAAAGAACTGGGGAATACTAGTTCTGAGTCTAAAGTCCTTCGTTATCCTAGTCCTAAGTCCAAAGAACTTGGTCCAATCGTAGGTCCAAGTCCAAAGGACTTGGTAATCCTAGTTCTGAGCCTAAATTTCTTGGTGATCCCAGTTCTGAGTCCAAAGAGCTTGGTGCAATCGTATACCCAAGTCCAAAAGACTCGGGAATCATAGGTCCGAGTCCAAAGGACTTGATAATCCTAGTTCTGAGTCCGAAGAACTTGATCCAATCGTAGGTCCAAGTCCAAACCACTCAGGAATCGTAGGTCTGAGTCCACAGGACTTGTTAATCCTAATTCTGAGTCCAAAGAACTTGCTAATCCTAGTTCTTAGTCTAAAAAACTTGGTAGTCGTAATTCCGAGTGCAAAGAAGTCGTGAATCATAGAATATTGCCACATCCTGTTGATGAACGTCAACAAGAACATTCGGTCGTTGTCGGTTCCGTCGAAACTTTGCCAAACCCATGTTTTATCCACTCAATGCATATTCTACAGATATACGGTTGAACCAACAAAACTTTGTTATGGTTGTCAAACGCAGACTGTCGCTTCGAATCAAGACGACTTCGACTGCGTTGATGTTCCTCCCAAAAGCTTTGACTCTCGCTACTTCATGATGAAACTCTGTGCTTACAGAGCACTTGGATGACATACTCGAAGGCAAATGCAGCTCTCGGTGCCACTTCCCCACGCGGTACACACCCATAGCTCCGAGGAGTCCGGAATTCCAACCACCTTGCCGGGATCCTCGTTGGAAATCCCACCCCTGTGCCATCAGACTTATCGGCAAACGTGCGCCGTCCTCCCTCCCATTGTGCGTCTATGGTTACCCAAGGAGAATCGATGAGGTGCACTCCCTCTGGAGAAGCATTTCACGATCCAGCTGTCCCATTATTGGCCCCACGCACACAGAACCTCGGAATCATCTCTCAGAAGATAGTTTGCGAGACGTTTCAGGTCATTGTCATTGACAGGAACAATTCGCATACCCTGGTGGATTGAAGTCACATTAATCAGATTGGGAAAAACTGTTCCATCAGCACCAAATTGCATTTTAGACTAGTTGACTAGAATCCGTGCGAATGGGATGGACTGACCTACTGACCTCTCATTTTCCAACAAATTCTAAGTGATCAGAATGACCTCTACCAGCCTTCAGAGGAATCCTAATTGATCAAAATGATCCCCTGATCGGGTAGTACAGTACCAGTCCTCTGGTGGTGCCTAAATTTCCCTCAGTGAGTTAACGGATGATGGACATGTAATACCAAATACTGCCTGCCCTCCCTGACCTCCAATTTTGGGTGCCATTTGACTTTTTCCCCGTGCAACGAGAGAGTCTGAGCTTCTGACGATATTTTTTTCACTATTTCGATTGTTCCCGCTGTCTCTATCGCGCAGTTAATCAACCGCAACTCGATTGGAGAATTAGCGAACATCCCGAACAAACCCGGAATTGCGGAGGTATCCCAGAGAGGCTCCCAGGCAAAATAGGGGGTTCGTTCCACAGGCGAACACGTAGCACACGTTTCGTGGCGCCTGAATGCCCGAACCCGTCATACAGCAAGGTATATGAGGCCGCAACGCTACCGCTCCTCTTCATACGTATAACGTACGAAGAGGAGCGGTAGCGTGGCTGCGTCAGCCCAAAAGTAACGTAGTTAGCCTCTTGGCTATCGCCGTAATCACATTTCGCCATGCAAGAGACCAACACGGCTCTCTTTTCAGCTACCCCCGAATGAGATTATGCCCCAGAGTCGACGAGGCTTTAAATGGGGAACAAAAAAAGGTCCTTGAATAGAAGCGTGTGTCCTGTCCAGCGCAAACTGAAACCTCAATAGGAAGAAGGATTGGACAATGGGGCGGGAATCGTTGTGGATGAAACGAGACAGAAGTGCATAATGAAAAGTGGATAAAGGGGAGGCGAGAAAAAAATTCACATTCCCTTCCACATAGGGAAGGACCAAGATAGGGGTTGTACACAATCATGAGGAGCCTCAACGAGCGAGACTCGCCTCTGACTCTCATTACCATCCACCGAGGCAGGTCACATTACGTATTCAGTCCTCATGCGCGTTAACCCTGTGCGGGGACTCGCCCAACTTGATCCAATCTTGGAAAACGACCGGGGCAAGACTGCGCGATGGATTCACCCTAACCGAAGGGTGCAAGTCGACGAGGACGAGTCACGTTACACCCGAGGAAAAAAATCCTGAAAGGGGTTGTTTGAAATATTCGCAGTACCAAAATGTTTACAAATATTTGTGTCTTTTGCGCGTGGTTGTCAATGCCCATCTTTTTAGTCCTGCAGACTGAAGACCTTTAACGGCTAGTGGGACAAATACGACCCACCTACTTTGAAAACGCAGAACTTCAATAAAAATGAACACATCGACATTGTTAAGGTCGCAAAAGATGAAAGATGCATCTAATCATGAAAAAATCGGAAAACGCAAGGGTTGCACCCCTTCAGTCTCACACGCTGTAAAAAAGAGCGGGAATTGCGAAAAAATGAAAAATGAGCATAACTTTCAGGCAAAATTTTTTTTAGAGTCGCGATCTCTAGTGAGTGCTTTGAAATAACATCGAAAGTTTGTAGTTAGAATATCCAATTGAAAAACTACCCCTAACAGTAACGAAACATCGAAAACCACCCCTACAAATGGTGATACGCCCAAAAATGAACTTCCATTGATGTTCCGTTCATATATAATTCTGAAAACGCCTGGAAAAGGCGTATCATGAACATCCGATTCAAAAACTACCCCTAACAGTAACCAAACATCGAAAACCACCCCTAGAAATGGTGATACGCCCAAAAGTGAACGTCCATTGATGTTCCGTTCATATATATTTTAGAAAATGCGTGGAAAATGTATATCAAGAACATCCGATTCAAAAACTACCCCTAACGGTAACGAAACATCGAAAACCACCCCTAGAAATGGTGATACGCCCAAAATGAACGTCCATTGATGTTCAGTTCATATATATTCTAGAAAACGCATGGAAAATGTGTACCGAGAAAATCCGATTCAAAAACTACCCCTAACAGTAACGAAACATCGAAAACCACCCCTACAAATGGTGATACGCCCAAAAGTTAACTTCCATTGATGTTCCGTTCATATATATTTTAGAAAATGCGTGGAAAATGCGTATCAAGAACATCCGATTCAAAAACTACCCCTAACAGTAACGAAACATCGAAAACCACCCTTACAAATGGTGATACGCCCAAAGGTCAACGTCCATTCATGTTCAGTTCTGAAACACTCGTATTTCGATTCAGATCAGGATAAAATAACAGAAAATGCGATAATAACATTTCATCCCTTGAGGGGTCAATTTCTCTGAATTGAGAGGTAGTTCATAAGGGTTGATTGATTCGTAAGTTCTCCAGAAACGCACTGCGTGTTCTGGAATGACTTTTCCTCAATTTCTGGCAGAAATTAACGATGGGAAATAAAATTAAGATGCTTTCAAGTGATTGGGGTGGTTTTTTTATTTGGGGGTCGTTTCTAAGGGTAGAAAAATTCTGAAATAATTTTTTTTCTCACATTGGCTTGAATTCAGATTTACCATGTTCGTCCTTTGCCAAACTCTCCAAAAAAAACTCTGCTGTTGAAGAATTAAATGGCCTCAAGTACCATCAAGTTCCCTTTTGCAGATTTTCGTATATTTCCATGACTTTTGATGCTCAGCATTCAATTTTGACATGTTTTTAAAACATTTTTGTCTTGTTAATTGACACTTGACATTTTTTATTTATGACAATCTTGTTTTACATCTTAAAACGTAAGCTAACGATCAATATTTTTTTTTTGTTGCAGGTGAGTTCTGGCTCGAATTACTTTGTTACTGTCAGGACGATTTGGTGAGTAAGGATAACAATGAAATTGATGAAATTCATGAAAAGGATCGATTCCGAAGTCACTCCAATTAAATCAAATTTTAATCTACCGAAAAACATGAAATTTCAAAATCTCGCACATTACATGAAAATTAATTTAAATTTATTTCTAATTTATTTCAAATTCAAATTTGTATATTATATATCATTCAAATTAATTTATTAATCCAAACATTTTCGTATGAATTCAAAATGTATCGGTATGAAGCTTTGGATAACGACCCACAAATTCAGTTGTTGCTGTTGTTGTTGTTGTTGGTTTTTTTTTTTTTTTAAGGCTTTTTATAAACAGAAGGGAATTCTTGCCCTCTTTTTCTCACTGCTCGAAATTTTTTAATATAAGAAATGGGAGTTTTGTTGTTTTTTTCAAATTTTCAAATTCAAGCTAACAGTCCATTTGTTTATAAAATTCGTCAAATCGTTGCAAAAAAATCTGAAAAAAATCCTGAGTCCTTTTGAGAAGTACTACAAATCCATAAAAAATTGGGGATAAAATTGGAGAGGAAAATGCCCCCTATAAATATCGGGAAAATTGCCGTACATAAATATTGGGTTCGAAAAATGATTTTTTTCCACATCCAAATTTGAATATCATGATGAACGAAAAAAAAACAAACAAACATACTGAAAGGTTTCCCTATTTTTTTTTTTTATTGCGCAACAATTGCCTTTTTTTATAATTTCATTATCTTGAAGACAGTGGTAAAAAAATTAATTTTCCGGCGTGATCCTGCTTGAAAAAGCTCTTATTCCTGAAAAAGGCACTCGAATCTCGATGAGGAACGAATCTGAAAGATAAAGCCCTTTTCTAAATGTAAATATTCGTGGCTCATGCGAGTTTCGCAAACTCGCTATTTTCGCGCTGGAAAATTCCGGCTCTCTCGATCAATTTACACATTTTCCTCGTAAAAAGTGAGACTAAACCCTCCCGGAAAATCCATAAACGTGTTTATATGTAGCAAGGGTTACTTTGTATCCGCGGAAGGGGAACTCGATCGTTGGGGGAAAAGCCATTTTCCCCCAACGAAATCGTTAGAGAAAACAGGCAAAGAAATGTAAAGAAAATGAAGGAAAATAAATACGAACTTCCGGAAGATTATTTCGGGATAAGGGTAGGAATATGTGAAGCCCAAAATGGAGGGTTGAAAACTGCAACCGGAAAATTTTAATAATAAAGAAATAAATTCTAATTGGGAAAGCACTAACTGAATTTAGGAAAATCTACGAATTTAGGAAAATCCATCTAGGAATTTCGGATCGTTATAGATATTTTTCATTTATTTCAAAATAATTTTTCATATTTTCAAAAATAGAAGAACAATTTGGGCTGTTTACAATTTCGGAATTTCTCGGAATTTTTTTTTTTTTTTTTAGATATTTTTAATTTATTTTTAATTCCCAGTGTGGCAAAAACTTTGAGGTTAGTAAAAAGTTTGGCAACTTTCAAATTTCCTTTCTCTTCTTCGACAACCCATCAATATTAAAAAGAGCCCTCCCGAACCAATTTATGCCCACCCTCGTCGTAATTCCCCCAATCTCCGCTATATTTTACGAGGAAATTTTTTTTCGTCAGGAGAGAACGACGGATTAAGGGATGAAGATCTACATTTCGATGTTATGTTTTATCCAAAGTATATACCGTATTTTAGCGATCGAGTCTCCTTATCGAAGGGGACGCCGGAATCGAGTTTTGATAACGCTTGGAATACTTTTACGAAAGGAAAATAGCGGAGGGTGGAAAAATTTAGATTCCACCCCCGACCACTTTTTGGCGCTTACTTTGCTGGCTTATCGAAATTTGTGGCAATGATTGGGTCTTCGTTGTGCTTTAGAAAAATATATATAGAGCAGCCAAGATGTTGCCGATTCGAGGAGAGAAGAAACAGTCTGTTTCCGGAGAGGGTGGAATAATTCTTCTGGATTTCTCGTTGGAAATTCATTCACGAGGGTTGTTTAAATTTTTTCCACACAAATATTCTACGAAACAAACCAAAAATTCTGCCCTATTTTGGGACCTCGACATTTCTGCAGAAATTTCTTTATCGATTAATTTTGCTCCCCTCAATTGATTAATGGATTATTTCTTTTGATAGTGCTTTGCGTTGAAATATTTTTTTAATAGGCAACATTTATTTTGTTTATAAAAATGTAATTTTTATTGCGAAAGCGTTTCAGACGTTGAGACTATTTTGCAGAGACATTTCTGCAGAAATTTCTTTATCGATTTATTTTTCCTCTCCTCAATTAATTAATGGATTATTCCTTTTGAAAATTGCTTTGGGTTGAAATATTTTTTTAATAGGCAAAATTTATTTTGTTTATAAAAATTTAATTTTTATTGTGAAAGCGTTTCAGACCTTGAGACTGTATTTCGCAGAGACATTTCTGCAGAAATTTCTTTATCGATTTATTTTTCCTTCCCTCAATTAATTAACGGATTATTCTTTTTGAAAATCGCTTTGGGTTGAAATATTTTTTTAATAGGCAAAAATTATTTTGTTTATAAAAATTTAATTTTTATTGCGAAAGCGTTTCAGACGTTGAGTCTGTATTTTGCAGTGATATTTCTGCAGAAATTTCTTTATCGATTTATTTTGTCTCCCCTCAATTAATTAATGGATCATTCCTTATGAAAATTGCTTTGGGTTAAAATATTTTTTTAATAGGCAAAATTTATTTTGTTTATAAAAATGTAATTTTTATTGCGAAAGCGTTTCAGACGTTGAGACTGTATTTTGCAGTGATATTTCTGCAGAAATTTCTTTACCGATTTATTCTTCCTCCCCTCAATTAATTAATGGATCATTCCTTATGAAAATTGCTTTGGGTTAAAATATTTTTTTAATAGGCAAAATTTATTTTGTTTATAAAAATGTAATTTTTATTGCGAAAGCGTTTCAGACGTTGAGACTGTATTTTGCAGTGATATTTCTGCAGAAATTTCTTTATCGATTTATTTTTCCTTCCCTCAATTAATTAATGAATTATTCCTTTTGAAAATTGCTTTGGATTGAAATTTTTTCTTAATAGGCAAAATTTATTTTGTTTATAAAAATTTAATTTTTATTCCAAAAGCCTTTCAGACGTTGAGACTGTATTTTGCAGAGAAATTTCTGCAGAAATTTCTTTATCGATTTATTTTTCCTCCCCTCAATTAATTAATGAATTATTCCTTTTGAAAATTGCTTTGGATTGAAATTTTTTTTTTAATAGGCAAAATTTATTTTGTTTATAAAAATTTAATTTTTATTGCAAAAGCGTTTCAGACGTTGAGACTGTATTTTGGTTCAGTTTCTCGTCAGAGGAGTTTTAACCGGTAAAGATGCAAATTCGCTCGAACGACTTCTACGCGAATACAGATTTACCAGCATAGTTCGTAGACTCAGGAACGTTATTTTGCAGGTTGGCTGGAAAAATAGACCGAGAGCTCGTGAAAACATTGGCTTTGCATACTATTAATAAGCCCCGGGTTGAATTAAGCGCTCTATTTATCAAATGGAAACACTGTTATTTCGCTACTATCGTGAACAAAAATGCCCTCCAATCGTTTTATTCTCCTTTGACATTTCGGTCAATCAATCGAGCAGAGAAGAAGAAACAAAAATAGAAAATTCACTCCCATTTGACAATTCTACCATATTACAAGTCTCTGGCTCTCAATTTCCGCGATCCCTTCCTTACCGACCGCAGGGCGACTCTGCTTTACCGTCGAGGCGAGCGTCGGTAAGTTACCGGCCGAGTTACAAAAATGCTGAGACCAGCGCTATTTAATTCTGTTTTCAAAAAAGTAAAACGTTTTGATGTTTTTAATTATAAGTAATCGGAAATTCAATCAATTCGTCAATTATCAATATTTTTTGACACGTTACTTTAATTTAAAAAAAAAAAAATTCCTGATATTTCAAACGAACGATTTGCCACAGATTTTTGTCGATCATTGATTCCCATACATTTTCAATACCCCGAAATTCCATATTCCATTCTCGCCCCCGTGAAAATCTCGATGGAATCCCAAACGACTCGTACTTGCACTTTTATATCGTGAATCCTCGTCCTCCCCCCCAAAATACCGTTTCTGATGGATTTTCCTTTCACCTCGAAAATCCCAATCCTCCCTCTTTTGCGCATCCCTTCCGCAAAATCTATTACGTTTTATTGCCCTCTTTCTGATACATAAATTTTTATTCAATTTGACTTGGCTCTATCGGTATGGTAAATAGGGAAAATGGAGAGAGAGAGAGAGAGAGAGAGAGAGAGAGAGAGAGAGAGAGAGAGAGAGAGAGAACGAGAGAGAAAGGGAGAGTGCGAGAGGGGGGGGAGGGAGGGAGGGAGGGAGGGAGGGAGGGAGGGAGGGAGAGAGAGAGAGAGAGAGAGAGAGAGAGAGAGAGAGAGAGAGAGAGAGAGAGAGAGAAGGGATGAGGGTAAAATGCAAGGGCTGACGTTTTTCGATTCGACACTTTGCGTAAGAATGTTGCAATTTTGCTCTTTCACCATTTTCCCGCATGACAAATTTATCACGGATTTAGGAAAACGTTTGTACATCCCTCCCAATTTAAATTCCACTTTACAAAATTTCCAAGTTTGACTTTGCACAAGTTTAGCATGGAGAAATTTTTCATACAGAAATCATCGTTTTTGGAATTGGATTGGAAAAAAATTTCATCCATTCGCCTCAAAATAACAAACGCAATCCTTGGAGCGGAATTACAGGGATTTAAGGGCAAAGCATCCAAAAGACATTTCAACTGGATGAATAGAGCATGAAGAAATTTTTTTCAACCCTTAAGGAGGTATTCTGGTTTAGAGACATACATTTTGAGCGTTTTGTCGAGCTTGATTTAAAAAATATATTTTTTTTTACCTTTCTTTTCTTTAAACATATTTATTAATGTTTTGAAGAAAAATGTCTGACCATTGATTGACCTTGACTACTGAAAAAGCTATTTCTTCAAATTCCTCCAGTTTTTTGTCGCTCCTTTCGGCATTTACGAGTCATACTTTTTACTCGATAATTGTTTCAAGCCTTTTTGATAAAAAATCATGGAAAAACACCCTTTTCCCCCTTTTTTCTCTACTTAATTGAATCGTTGTTTCCAACAGATTTCAGAAGAACGTAAGCTTTTTTCGAGCTTAAAGTGTGGGTAAATTTTTTTTTTTCTGAATTGAGAACGAAATTTCAATGATTCAATAAAGTTTTTTAGAATACCCCCTTAAAGTGACGCTCTGACGTGAGGGGCATAGTTGCTGCGTCATTAAAATAGCTATAACTCGGTGAATTATTGGACTTGAAAAATATCCTTTCAAGGATATATTCTCAAAGATCTAAACTTTAAGAATATGCGAAATTTTTTTTTTATATTCTAGACCAGAATACCCCCTTAAAGTTACACTCCGACGTAATGGGCATAGTTGCTGAGTCACTACAATAGCTATAACTCCGTAAATTATGAGAATTTGAAAATTTCTTTTCAAGGATATATTCTTAAAGATCTAAACTTTTAGAATATGCAAAAAAAAATTTTTTTTCTCATTCTAGACCCGAATACCCTCTTAAAGTTACGCTCCAACGTAATGGACAAGGTTGCTGCGTCACTAAAATAGCTATAACTCCGTAAACCATTGGAATTACAAAATTTCCTTCCCAGGATATATTCTTGAAGATCTAAACTTTAAGAATATGTAAACAAAATTTTTTTATTTTTATTCCAGACCAAAATACCCCCTTAAAGTTACGCTCTGACGTGATGGGCATAGTTGCTGCGTCTCTAAAATAGCTATAACTCCGTAAATTATTCGAATTTAAAAATTTCCTTTTCGTGGATATATTCTTAAAGATCTAAACTTTAAGAATATGCAGAAAAAAAAATTTCGAAATTCTAGATCCGAATACCCTCTTAAAGTTACGCTCCAACGTGATGGGCATAGTTGTTGCGTCACTAAAATAGCTATAAATCCGTAAATTATTAGAATTTGAAAATTTCTTTTCGAAAATATATTGTTAAAAATCTGAACTTTTAGAATGTGTAAAAAAATTGTTTTTTCCCAATTCTAGACCAGAATACCCCCTTAAAGTTACGCTCTGAAGTGATGGGTATAGCTACTGTGTCACTTAAATAGCTATAACTCCGTATATTATTCGAATTTAAAAATTTCCTTTTCGAGGATACGTTCTTAAAGATTCTTAAAAATTCTAGACCAGATACCCCCTTAAAATAATGGTCCCACTAATTATCGTAAATCTTGTGAATTTTTTTCTTCTACATTCTGCTTTGGTTCAAGATTTTATTCCTATCCCATTTTCTTCGAGTTTTTCTATTGCGTTTTTTTTTCTTTTTCCTATCCGAAAGGAATGCAAAAGGCATCGGGCACCCCCACGAACAGACACACTTGGTTCAACGGCGTCGAACGTTTTTACCCTTCCTTCCGAAACTCGTGTATCGTCATCCCCCTGCAGACGGTGAAATGGGGGTCGTAACCCACGGATGTATCGCGAACACTAGAAAAAGAGAGAGAGAGGGCGGGGGGTGAAAGATCGCGAGGGATGAAAATAGGGGATGTGGATATAAAGGAGGGACAATATAGAACGATGGAGCTTCCCGTGTGCGCGACTTTATTGCCACTTCCCAAAGTACCGGGATTACTATACAAGTTTGTTTGCCGACGGCACTTTTAGGAAAGTTAACGCGCCCGCACGCACCCCCATATCCACAAAATACATATATATATTGACTTTATATGTATATTGATATATACATATAAATGAATACAACCTACTCGAGCAATAAGAAAATCCAGTAGGAAAATGCTGAAAAAGTACCTCAGAATATGACTTTTACATTTATATGTGGGGTATTCCGGGTCAACCCGACCAGGGTGAACGTTCATCCCTTTAAACATTCTATCAAATGCAGGAACTGATTTTTTTGTTTCAAATTTTAGCAGAATTCTTATTTTCTACCAAAATAAGAAGCTCGGGTCTAGAAAACTATTTATTTATACGCACAATTTTTATTACCGACCGAGTCTTGAAATTCCTATGATTCCTACTATACCGACACCCCGATTTTCCATCCCAATCTGCATTGCAAGTATTCGGGGAAGACGGCTATGAACGTGAGCTTTTCTCGTGTGTCTCATAAGATATCTATTTTCTTGGAGAAACAAAAAATTGACCGGAATCTTTATTACCGACTGAGCCTGTTACACGCATCCGCGCCTCTATACAGCTTGATATTCGGCATTAAGGAGAGCTTTAAAATGCCCGGGAAGTTCGGGAGTTCACACTGTAAGGAAGCTAAAAGACAAGCTTTAGCTCCGACCTCCTTCTCTTCTTTACTGCCTCGAGCCCTCTGGTCAGGGGTCGTTCACCAAGTGGTGTCAAATCGGCAATACGAATCTGGCAAGAGACGCCAGAGGGCGATGTAAAGGCGCACGAAAAGAGGAACATAAGAGAGAGGGAGTGAGGAAAAAGAGACAAGTGCTCACACACTCATATATATATGGTCCATTCCATGCCAAATCGACCAATAGTTGGAATCGACCCCTTTCAAGTTCGATGAAATTTGGTCACAAGTTTCCTTTTAAAATAAAACGAAGTTCTTCCAATGGAACAAAATAAAAAAAAAAATTTTTGAAAGTTATGCAAAATTCAAAATGTCACCATATTTTGATTTTTCAACTTTATTTTTTAAATATCTCGAAAACTATTATAGTGACGAAAAAATCATTCTGGGTTCATCTGAAAGAGCATACTTGGAGCTACGAAAAAAAAATATTCCGAAATAAATTTTTGAAAAATGATAAATTTGGAGAATTTTCGAAAATCGTGAAAATCTACGATCAACATTAAATTTTTTACTCGATTTTTTTATATAATATCTTGCACTGATCTTCAAAGATCCTGACATTTTCAGAATTTTCTTTCTCAAAAATATGGATTTTTGAATATTGGTAAAGGATATGTTTTTTACTTCCAAGTTAAGTTTAGCATTAAGTTGAGCAATCATGTAGTTTTGTAATTTTGAGCAGTATAAATTACAAGATTGCTCAACTTTACTTAACTTAAAAGGAGGTAAAAAAAAACAAAATGTTTAGCAAAATTAAAAAACTCATATTTTTGAAAAAACAAAAAACGCAATTCTGAAAATTCCAGAATCATTTAAGTACAATACATTTAAAAAAAATGAAGTCAAAAATTTAATGTAATTCTTGGATTTTCACGGTTTTTAAAAATTCAAAATTCTCCAAATTCATTTTTCAAAAAAAAATTCGGAATATTTTTTTTTTCGTAGCTTCAAGTATACTCTTTAAGACGAACCCAGAACGATTTTTCCGTAACTACAATAGTTTTCGAGATACTGAAAAAATAAACTTGAAGAATTGAAAAAATTGTAAAATTTTGAATTTTGCGTAACTTTCAAAAATAAAATTTTATTCTTTTTCCGTTGGTAGAATTTTGTTTTATGATAAAAGAAAACTTCCGAGCAAATTTCATCGAAATTGGAAGAGTTCGATTCCAACTATTGGTCGATTTTACATGGAATGACCCATATATATGTAAAGAGAAAAAAGCTCGGTTCACGAGTGCCAAGGAGTATTAGATGGCTCGAAGCCAGCGGCTCCTTACTATTCTGCAACTCCTCTTCACACCCTCTCGAATCCTCATCCACACTCTCCTGGTCTCATATCCCTTGGTTTCTCTCTCCAATTCCATTAAAAATTTGGAGGCAAATTTGGAATTATTAAAAACTTGGAGGCATTAAATTGGAGTCAAATTTGGAAAAATTAAAAACTTGGAGTCATTAAATTTGAGGCAAATTTGGAAAAATAAAAAATTCGGAGTCATTAAATTGGAGGCAAATTTGGAAAAATTAAAAATTTGGAGGCCTTAAATTGGAGGCAAATTCGGAAAAATTACAGATATTAAAATAAACGAGACTTTTTTTAAAATAATAATTCCAGGCCTGGAAATCTGGGGATTAATTGATAATCGCTGTTAGCAGATAAATTAGGGTGGTCCATATTGCCCCAACTATCTCTATTGGATGGTTACATGGATGTAAAAAATTTCGCTGAACTTTGGGAGTTAATATTGAATCAGTTCAAGCCGTTTCCAACGATTCTGCGTATAAATAACATCCTTTGGCATCTCCACGTCGCGGCTTTACGTGTAATTTGTAATCCCGGTCCAGGGCTCCGTTGTAATTAAAAACGTAATATTCAACTTGTGGATAATACATTACAGGGCAAAAAAGCGATATGCACACGTGCGCGTCGCTACATTTTGCCGGAGAATATTTAATAATAAAATAGGGGTGGGTATCGAAATCGCTGAATCTCTCGCTCCAACCCTCCAACCCCAACCCCCGAGCGATAATATCGAATTTTCATTTATAACAAGACTCTGTGCCAACTTTGCCAATACGAGTTTTATTGCAACTGCAACTTTCAGCAACGTTTTCAGGGGAAATGCCAATCCAGTGCCACGATAAAACCTACCCCTATCCTAACTTCCCTTCAAAGGGAGGGTAGTTTTCATGAGGAACCTTTTTTTTTATTTTTAGGGCTACTTTAATCATACTTTACAAAATATTACGATGCAGTAAATTATTTGCATCAGACTATTTCATTGGTTTAAACTTTTTTTTTTAACTTTTTTTTTTACTTTGAAAGTCAAATCAGAGGGCAGCATTGGAATTTGGACCTCTGCACCCCTTTCTAGGGGGTGCATCAATTTGAAACGTTTATAGTGTTGGAAATTTTTTTTTTTTTTACAATTTTGAAAACGTACCAGTTTGTTTTATGTAGAAAAAAAATAACATGAGATATTTGCAAATTTGACAAATTATATGATCCACCCTTTGAGTAAATTTTTGTATTAACTTCTTCTGATGCAAAAAATTAACTTGAACTCTAATTTTAAATATTATAATGAACAAAAGAGTTTAAGTAAATTTTTTCTTTTCCTGATACAAAGAATTAATTTAAACTCTAGTTTTTAATATTGGTGAACACAAAAAAGCTTAAGTAAATTTTCTTTTAACTTGTACTGATACAAAAAATTTACTTGAACTCTAGTTTTAGATATTAATGAACAAAAGAGTTTAAATAATTTTTTTTATTAACTTCTTCTGATGCAAAAAATTAACTTAAACTCTAGTTTTTAATATTAATAAACAAAAAAGTTTAAATAATTTTTTGTATCAACTTCTTCCGATGCAAAAAATTAACTTAAACTCTAGTTTTAAATATTAATGAACAAAAAATTTTAAGTAAATTTTTGTATTAACTTCTCCTGATACAAAAAATTAGTTTTAACTCTAGTTTTAAATATTAATGATCAAAAGAGTTTAAGTTAATTTTTGTATTAACTTCTCCTAATAATAAAAATTAACTTTCCCAGAAAAAGCTTTATTAAGATCGCATAAAATTGGTTTGAACCAAATAAGTTTGTTCACAAAGTTGTTAACCCTTACTTGTCACACTGGGGTCATTTATACCCCAGCGAAAAAAATTCTTATAAAAAATATACCATTTAATATTTCAATTTGCAAATTTTTTTACTACTTCTTAAGAGGTTACTTCCCAAACTTATACAGGACTTATAGTAAAATATCAAAATTAAACATGATAAAAAAATTATAATATCCAAAAAAACTTAAAAAAAATACGACTTTTACGAAAAAAATCATAACTTTTTTATTTTTCGACAAAAATTGTTAAAAATTTAACTGAGCTTGCTTAATATATAGAACTACAAGAAAAAAATAGTAATAGTAAAATATTATAACAGGAAACAAATTGGCACAAAATTTTCGCACTCGACCTTACTTGACCTTTAATATTTTAATTTGCAAATTTGTTTACAAGGTCTTAAGAGGTTACTTCCCAAAGTTATGCAGGACTTATAGTAAAATATCAAAATTAAACATGATAAAAAAATTTTAATATCCAAAAAAACTAAAAAAAATTACGACTTTTACGAAAAAAATCATAACTTTTTTATTTTTCCACAAAAATTGTTGAAAATTTAACTGAGTTCGCTTAATATATAAAACTAAAAGAAAAAAATAGTAGTAGTAAAATATTATAACCGGAAACAAAATTGCACAAAATTTTCGCACTCGACCTTACTTGACCTTGAGATACAGGCAAGACCACTCGACTTTGGAAGGGTACTACATAAAAACTTATTGTCTTAGAGTGATGCTATAAGCTTGGAGGAGTAGTGGCATCCTCGAACTAACGACAGATGTCGCTACAGGTCCCATTTTTCAAAATTTAGGTACTTAAAATTGAGAAAATTTAGGCCTGGGGTATTTTGTACCCCAGTCTGTCAATTAAGGGTTAAAGTCAACACAACTAATATGGTAAAAGTCCGTAACATTGTATTCTCAAATAAATAGTAGGGACGTGCAAATATTATTCGAATCGAAAATTCGAATTATTCGAAAAATTCAAACTATTCGAATAGTTCCCCCTTCACCCCTGCCCCCAAAAAATGAATATCTTCAATTTCATCATAAAAATCGTGTTATTAATGATGATTAAGCTATTATCGAAACTTCTGAACCAAGAAAAAATCCAGCTGAGGCAAAAAAAGGGAAAAAAGAAAAAAAAATGTCATAAAATAGATAAACCTGATAACCGCATCTTCGGCTCGTACCGTGCGATAACATTGAACAACGATATATATTTATCGAGTCAGATGAACGTGACCACCGTTATGCCGACCAATCACAAAGTCCCAGCGTTTTGCGCCCAAGAACCGTACAATTCTTCTCGATTTTGCCCCTCACCCCCCCCCCACCCGCCCGCCCCCCATCCTTTGATAAACAGCTTTTCTCTTTTCTTTTCCCATTCCGTCAATTCTCCTTTTCCCCATCTCCAGCCCTCGCAAAACATACCAGCATCGTTTCGCCCAAGATCCATTGAAAAACTACCGCAGAGCATCGACCACCCCCCCCCCCCATCGCCCCTCTTTACCGACCGGGCGCGCATCACCCTCCCGACAATTCAATAAGCTCGGCGGAGTGTGGATTTTTCTGATTAGCCGGCAAAGTTGGACGGGTCGGTGGCGCGTGACCGTCCTCCTCAATAGGCTCCTTCTTTCTACCCCTTATATATGGGCCATTCCATGTCAAATCGACCATGAGTTGGAATCGACCCCTTTCAATTTCAATGAAATTTGGTCGGACGTTTTTTTTTGTCATAAAAGGAAGTCCTGCCAAAGGAAAAAAATTGAATTTTTTTTCGAAAGTTTTGCAAAATTCAAAATTTCACCACTTTTTCAATTTTTCAAGTTCATACTTTAAATATCTCGTTTACTGTCATAGTTACGAAAAAATTGATCTCGGTTCGTGTTAAAGAGTACATTTGGGGCCACGGAAAAAAAATATTCCGAAAAGAAGTTTTGAAAAATGATGAATTGAGAGAATTTTGAATTTTTGAAAATCTTAAAGATCCACGATCGACATTAAATTTTTGACTCCATTTTTTTAATATAATACCTCATACTGATCTTGAAAGATCCTGAAATTTTCAGAATTACTTTTTTTTTTAATATGAATTTTTGAATTTTGGTAAAAAAAAAATGTTTACCTCTAAGTTGAGAAAAGTATAGCAATCGTGTGATTTTGTAATTTTGAGCAGTATAAATTACATGATTGCTCAACTTTACTTAATTTAGAGGGAAAACAAAATTTTTCTCACCAAAATTCAAAAATTCATATTTTTGAAAAAACACAAAAAGCAATTCTGAAAATTTCAAGGTCTTTGAAGATCAGTATAAGGTATTATATTCAAAATATCGAATCGAAAATTTAATGTGTATCGTGGATTTTCACGATTTTTAAAAATTCAAAATTCTCCAAATTCATCATTGTTCAATTTTTTTCAGAATATTTTATTCATTTATTTTAAACAGTAAAAATCACAAGTTTGCTCAACTTTACTTAACTTAGAGGTAAAACAAAAAAATTTACCAAAATTCAAAAATTCATACTTTTGAAAAAACAAAAAACACAATGCTGAAAACTGCAGGATCTCTTAAAACCACTATAATGTTTTAAATTTAAAAATTGAACCAAAAATTTAATCTCGATCGTGGATTTTCACGATTTTTGAAAATTCAAAATTCTTCAAATTCATCATTTTTCAATTTTTTTTAAATAATTTTTTTTTCGTAGCTCCAAGTATTCTTTGAGACGAATCCAGGAGAATTTTTTCGTACTATAATAGTTTTCGAGATATATAAAAAAAAACTTGAAAAAATGGTGAAATTTTTAATTTTGCATAACCTCCAAACAAAATTAAAAATTTTTTTTTTCCTTTGGTAGAACTTTGTTTCATGATCAAAGAAAACTTCTGACCAAATTTCATCGAAGTTGAAAGGGGTCGATTCCAACTAATGGTCGATTTTACATGGAATGACTCATATGTATATACAAACCGTGGAAGATGCCTCCACGAGCTTCCTCGGGAAAAGCATCGGGAACGCTTGCGCTTTGTCTTATTTTGAAACTTGAAACGCCAACGTGAAAAGAGAGTGAGAAAAGGCGGGAGCTGGAAATTGCGGGAATTGCTATAGGTTGGAGGTTGGGGTTGGCCCGTGCTCCTTCTGGCAATGTTCTGCTTGCTCGCCCATCCACGTTTCTCGCGTTGAAGAGACGCCTTCATATCGGCGTCGAAGAAGAAGCCAAAGCTCTGTGTCCGTGCGTCATGAAATGAAGAGAAAAGGCTGAAGACAGAACGAGGGTGGAGATGGGCAAAAATGAGAGACGGAATGATGAGGGTTGGAGGATGCACTCAACACTTTTTGAACACCCATAGAAACAGAGAACAGCCGCGGGGGCGCAGTTTCAATCGGCGTCGAAGCGGCACTCCGTGAGCTGCTTACGATCTACCCCAGAGGTAGATGCTATCCCCTAAGTCGAGAATCTGTGACGACTGTCGAACGAGAAGACACCCTCCTCCACCTTTGCCTCCATCTTCTTCTTCATCTCCCCCCCCCCCATCGCCGCAAAAACAAAGCTGCAGCAGCAGCCACTACAAAAGAATAAAGACAAACCCCTAAACCGCACAAAGGGGAACAGAGAAACCTGATGAGACACCACAGGAAGACGCAGGACTGTATTCGCTGAGATGGGAAAGACAAGGACCAGTCTGGCAGAGTCAAGTTTGAAATCCATTTCGTTCTTCTGCTATGCCCATTCCACCCTGAAACAGGCCGGTGGATTGAAGAAAGATGGGGATGAAAGAGGGCGAACGCGGGTCTGGGTGGCCCGGAGCAAGAAGAGGAATTCATGAGTGCCAGAAACGAGCTCTGCGACGGACTAAAAGAGACCCCACGTTGAAATTCACAGCTGAATCCAGCAGATACTAAAACACATTCTCACTCTCCAAGACTCATCTCGCAGCGGGTAACATCCTTGAAAGACAAGAAGCATCGAGCAAGAAGCATCTTTATATATCAGAGGGAAACCCCGAAAAGCTGACGTTTCGCTTACGTGCGAAAACTGGCAAGTGCGGATCCGAATACATCGTATTCTCACAGAGATGAATTTATCATCCGAGCATCGAGAGCCCATTGAAAATGGTGAGAATTGGTTGGTCCTACGAAGAAAGTAGAGATCGGTGGTGATATGGCGCCGGAGCCAAGACGTTGGATCACGATATGAGGATGTTGAAGGTAGGGTGGCCTTAGGCTAGGGCGATTTTCAGGAAGAACATTGATGGTCCATAATCGATTACTCAAAATAAACACAAAAGCAGAAGTAATTATCCAACTGGCTTGGCAATGGGACTGATAATTTCAATTGGTGTCTTGGTAAACGACCATAGAGTTTTGGGCAGTCCAAGGCATCTAATCTAGGCTGCCTTCCCCTATTTCTTATTCACTAACCTTCTTAGGGCATTCATCATAATTCCATCAAATCCGTCAGTCACCAATATCTCAGGTGGAACATGAAGTGGATTTAGGATATCACAATATTTAGGAAAAGTCTTGATAAATGGCCAAAGAGCTTTTGGCAGTCCAAGTCATCTAATCTAGGCTGCCTTCCCCTATTTCTCATTCACTAACCTTCTTAGGGCATTCATTATAATTTCATCAAACCCGTCCATCACCAATATCTCAGGTGGAACATGAAATGGATTTAGGATATCACAATATTTAGGAAAAGTCTTGATAAACGGCCAAAGAGTTTTGGGCAGTCCAAGCCATCTAATCTAGACTGCCTTCCCCTAATTCTTATTCACTACCCTTCTTAGGGCATTCATTATAATTCCATCAAACCCGTCCACCATCAATATCCTAGATGGAGCATGAAATAGATTTAGAATATCACAATATTTAGGAAAAGTCCTGATAAACGACCAAAGAGTTTTTTGCAGTCCAAGTCATCTAATCTAGGCTGCCTTCCCCAAATTATTATTCACTACCCTTCTTAGGGCATTCATTATAATTCCATCAAACCCATCCACCTCCAATATCTCAGACAGAACATGAAATAGATTTAGGATGTCACAATATTTAGGAGAAGTCCTGATAAACGACCAAAGAGTTTTGAAAGTCCAAGTCATCTTCCAATCTAGGCTGCCTTCCCCCAATTCTTATTCCCTACCCTTACAACTCAGATGGAACATAACATCCATTTGTGCTTGGGTGTCACAATATTTATGAGACCCTACATCAACTTTATATCCAACTGCAGTGTTCTCCAGATTGACACTGCTAATTGTCAGTTCCGTTCGAACTGGAGGTCGATCGAATTGATGGCATCAGACCGTTCCCGTATATTCGCTGCAACATGTGCCAGAGTCCGAATGGTCACGGCTTCCCGGTGGACTATCTCACTCTCATATACGGGAAATTGCCTCTTCGTTGGCCGTTTATCTCCAGCAATATCGTCACGTGTGCGAATCTATCTCCTTTCGTCCTCCTTCGATCATTCCTCTGTTTCTCCTCCTCACCAGACGCGACACCCCGATATTGCGGATATTAAAACGAGGACAGCCGGTAAAACAATCTCGCGGGACAATTTCAAAATGGCGTTGACCATTTGGCTCGCTAATACCAAACGGAAACGAACGGCTGGGGGTGTCTCGCGTGGATAGGGAGGATATCGACGCTGCTTTGATAATATCAAGGTAATCATTGTGATCAATATCACTGATCGACCCTGCCAATGCTGACAGTGACCTTTGGAAGCGTTCCAACGACGTTGGAGTCATTACCCAGCCCTCCATCTCGTTGTCTTAGATGTTATTCCGGTAGTCTTCCGACCAACTCCACCCACAATTTTGTCCCGGGTACAACTGACCTGTATCAACCTGAGGGAAATTCCGATTCACCAACACTGACAACGCCAAGTCGAATTGAGAACGTCGGTTCCCGTTGGCAATTAATGGGGATGTAGGGTCTTAATTAGTCCAATCTTGAGTATTGTATCCGTTGGAGGGTTCACGCTGGTATTGGACCAAAGTAGGTGATCGTCCGGCGAGGGTCAGCTGAAAGGTCCGATGGTACCTGAAGCTAACCAAGCTGTTCATTGCAAGTTCGATACGCCTTCGAGCATTTCGACGTCCAACACGAAGACCTAGATGTCCTCAGGCAACCTACCCAGTAGATCCAATCATAGAACCTTGCCATCTCGACAACGCGGATCCTCAATAACATTCCACAAAGTCTTACCTTGTTTCGTGTACCTGGTAACACTTTCACAGGGTTACTCATCTGCTTTCACTCTGGATCTGACACCATCCTCCGATATGCCTCTCATCCCCGGTAGAACTCCGCTGCTGCTGGGAATAAGACACCCCCAATCGACCTATCTCCACCCACTTTCCTCTCTCCACTGTCTGATACGCGTTTCCCTTGAGGGATCGAATACTGTCCCTGCACGTACGTTCAAGTACCTGGCGAGAGGCTTAATGACGAGAACCCGATCCTTTCGCGACTGGCATACCAAAACCATTATTAGGAAGCGGACTCGACAGAACTCGATCTCTTCTGTCTTCCCATCTCCTGTCAGGATGAGCTTGGCTCCAGTTGACAGTCTCCCTTTTCCTCTTCGTCTCTATCTCTCGATAATCACTAGACGCATGCACGAGGTCTCGAATTAATTGTCTTATTCAAATTCCCTTTGCGTTATATCGAATTACCGTCAAACGTAGACTGAGGATTGGATTAGCGTTGTTGGATGTCATCGACACGGGATTCTTGATCAATGCAAGAAGGCTTAACGATTCAGCCTAATGAGCCGTTGAATTTATGACATAAACCGATTGTTTAATTGGGGAATTTAATTAGGGGATGTAATGAGCTAACTTTCTTTTTCGTTGATCAATATCCGATCAAATAGAATCAAACAAAGAAGACACTGGCTACGTCATCTAACTTCTGCTAGTTGTGCTAGTTCTGCTAGTTGTGTTGACATTAATTGCACTTCCTGTACCAACGAAAGTGTTTGGATTTGCAGTTATTCTGTCTTTCAGTTGGTTTTGTTAACTTGGGTGGTTGGATTCAGTGCCAAAAGTGTTAAAGGTAGGCACAGGTCACCTGCCTTGCCCTTGATGATGAAAACAATTTTATAATTTGTCTAAATTGCAAGTAACTTCATGTTATTGTGTTTTTTCCATATTTGGTGAACTGGTACGTTTCCTGAGTTGTTGATAACACTTTCTTAAACACAATAAACGTTTCTAATGTCCCAGGTGGATTTAATGATTTTTTTTGCTTGGGAATTCAGCATCAAGTCCATAAAAGATACCACAAAATATAATTTTTTGAGGTTAAAATTTTGCCGGAAAGATGAATTTTGTTCGTGATTAATTTTCCTTGCATTCAAACGATGCAAAGGTCGACATTAATGTAAATTATGATTGAGACGGTATTCTGCTTTAAAGACATACACTCAAGTCCAAAAGTTTGGAAACACTTGCCCCGATTCCGCTTCGCACAAAAAGTTTCACTGCTCTTTCAAAAATGAAGATATTTAAATTCAACAAGCGGCGTTTCAAAGGGGACCTATCCAGCTTCGTTTCGCTTTTTCCAAAAAAAAATTTCGATTTTTTTTTAACCCGGTACGTCCTTTGAAACATGTCCGTTTTTTGGTTTTTTTTATGGCGTTGAAATTTTGACGCACGACCCATGCAAATTTTTTAAAACTGTTTTTCGCATGAAAAACTTGTAGAAGAGAGTATAAACTTCATTTTCGTTTTTCAAAAAGTTTCGTACAATTTTTTTGGCAACATTTTCGCAAAAAAACGACCATACTTATAAAATGTAGCGTAACTCTAAAACTACTGGGTTTTCGTGAAGTCACTAAGAGGGTAAAAAGTTGCGTACAATTATTCTGGATTTAATGAAATTTTTTTTAGAATTTTTTTTTTAAATTTTTTGTTCAAAATTTTTTCCTGTTAACGAGATATTTTTTTTATCTTAAACAATCGGGTCTCTTACCTCATCTGCCCGGGTTTGCCGATAAAAAAACCCATGTAAATGAGGTTTTTCGATGAAAAAGCCATGTAGATAAGGTAAGAGGTAGATTGTTTAAGATAAAAAAATATCTCTTCGACAGGAAAAAATTTTGAAAAAAAAAATTTGAAAAAAAAATCTGAAAAAATTACATTGAATCCAAAATAATTGCAACTTTTAACCCTCTTAGTGATTTCACAAAAACCCAGAAGTTTTCGAGTTACGCTTCATTTTATAAATATGGTCGTTTTTTACAAAAAAATAAATATTTTCGCGAAAACAAATCGTACGAAGTCTTTAAAAAACCAAGTTGAGCTTGTACACCCCCCCACAAGTTTTTCACGCGAAAAACAGTTTTTAAAAAATTTTCATGAGTCGTGCACCAAAATTTCAACGCCAAAAAAAAAGCCAAAAAACGACCGTGTTTCAAAAAACGTACTGGATTCAAAAAAAATTGAAATTTTTTTTTTTTAAAAGCTAAATGAAGCTGAATATGTCCTCTTTGGAACGCCGCTTGTTAAATTGAAATATCTTCGTTTTTAAAAGAGTAGTGACCACGATTCAGAATATCAATATTCCATTCCCACCAATTTCGATCCTTGTGATTATCAACGGAGTTCAAAAATATGAAAAATGGCCTTTATTAGCAGATTCGGAAATGCATGTGCGATATGAAGTCTGTAACGATGTCCGCACGTGCGAAACGTACGTTCGTGCAAAACAGCTGACACTATTCGGCAATGATTTAACCCGTTTAACCGGATCACTCCGTTCCACAGAACAGGCATTAGGCTTAAACTCTATATGGGGCATTCCACGTCAAATCACGCGGTCATCGGCCTGACCCCCTCGAATTTTGATGTCCAATGAATTGTGGGTTTCGTTTGACCCAAAATATGACCTCACATTTTTATAAATTTTTATTTCATTTTTTAAGGGTTGCCCTTGCTAAAAAATCACTAAATTGAGGGAAAACATAAAGAGGGGCCTTTTTCAAATTAATGAAATTTTTTCACACAAACTAGGGCCCAAAACAGATATTTTCGTCATAGTTCGATAATGGGCCAAAAGTAATTACTATTTTTTTTTTGCATTTTAATTTTTTTCAAAATTATTTCCCATTTTGATTGTTTCTTGTAGTGAGAATAACAACAAAAATATTTTTCTAGTCAAACTTGATTTTTTTTTCTCGATTCAAGAGTGGGACGAGAACATTTTGCGAAAATTTATTAGACGACCTGAAATAAAACGGATGATTCAAACACAATTAAAATTGAAAAGGTAATTACTTTTGGCCCATTATCGAACTATGACGAAAATATCTGTCGTGGGCCCTAGTTGCTGTGAAAAAAAATTCAGTAATTTGAAAAAGACCCCTCTTTATGTTTTCCTTAAAAAAGTGTTGGGCAGCAGCAAATTACATGGTGTAATTAATTACAATTAATTAATTACATGGTGTAATTAATTACAAATAAATTACAAATTCCAGCTCTAATTTGTAATTAAAAAAAAACAAATTACCAATTACAATTGCAATTTGTAATTAAACCGAAATCCATTACAGATTAAAATTGTAATTTGTAATTGAATCGAAATGCATTACCCATTACAGTTGTAATGTGTAATTAAACCGAAATCCATTAACCATTACAATTGTAATTTGTAATTGAACCGAAATTCATTAACCATTACAATTGTAATTTGTAATTGAACCAAAATCCATTACCCATTACAATTGTAATTTATAATTGAACCGAAATCCATTAACCATTACAATGGCAATTTGTAATTTAACCGAAATGCATTAACTATTACAATTGTAGTTTGCAATTGAACTGAAATCCATTACCCATTACAATTGTAATTTGTAATTAAACCAAAATTCATTAACCATTACAATTGTAATTTGTAATTGAACCAAAATCCATTACCCATTACAATTGTAATTTGTAATTAAACTGGAATGCATTAACCTGCAATTGAACCAAAATCCATTACCCATTACAATTATAATTTGTAATTGAACCGAAATCCATTAACCATTACAATTATAATTTGTAATCGAACCAAAATCCGTTACCCATTACAATTGTAATTTGCAATTAAACCTGAACGCATTAACCATTACAATTGTAATGTGTAATTGAACCGAAATCCATTACCCATTACAATTGTAATTTGTAATTAAACCGAAATTCATTAATCATTACAATTGTAATTTGTAATGAATTGATTAAAAATTCGCCCAACTATGCCCTCAATCTAATGATTTAGCTCGGGCTTCCCCTAAAAAATGAAATAAAAATGTCTAAAATATTGAGGTCATATTTTGGGCCAAACTAGACCCACAATTCGTTGGACATCAAAATCCGAGGGGGTCAGGCCGATGACCGCGTGATTTGACGTGGAATGCCCCATATATACTCCAAATGGAGGTACAGGGATGGCTGCATAGGCAGAAACCGTTCGTCCTCTTCCTCCCTCCCTGTCTGTACCCCTCCCTGTTACACATGGACACACTTACACCGAAATGACACCAAACCTATTGGCTGCTCTGTACAATCGTCACGTACAGCCAGCGACAATTTATGACGATTGGAATGGCGACCAGTTCAGCCATTATACGCCGCCCGGGCAACGACGTTGGACTACTAAGGGAGAAATCGGCTTCCCAATCCAAAACTGTGTTGGAGATAGGGAGGGAGGAAGGGAGGGAATGGGTAAGCCAAATGACGTAGTGGCGGTGCTATTGGGAAGGAAAGAGAGGGAAAAAAAGGTGGAGACCTCAGTTCCAAACTGGTTCAATTAGCGGAGAACTGTGAAAAAGGATTCGTCCTTGTAGCGAAAGGAAAACGCGAGAGACGGTAATGAACTTCCCTGCCGGGGCCAATTGGAATTATCGATGAATTTCGCTTGGCTGCCATTTCCCTCTCCCTCTCTAACTCTCCCTCTGACCATCTCTTTTCCTATCACCCTTTATTCCAACTTTTTGCCCATCACGCTTTTGTTCCAGATCTCTGTCTCGCAGTGAATTAATAAAAAAAAAAAAAAAAATGAAAATGAAAGATGAAGCGAAAAATGTCCTTACACAGACCTTGCAGGATAGAGGTTTTTTTTGCCAATACCGCGGTAATGAACATTTCCCTAGCATGAAATGAATTTTTCATCGTTATGAAATTATCGCGCCTCATCGTTACCCTCCCAATAATGGGGAAATCGATTCCCCGATAATGGATTGTAATGCGGAGGCGTTTTACCATCAATTTCATCCTGGCGAAGTAATACCGGGGTAAAACTCGTGGTTATTGATTTATTAATTATTAAAATCGATTGCGGAACTCGGGAGAATGCGGGAGACGCGAATTGAGCTTGCTCAGTCGGTAAAGTCACCGAAATTTCAAAGGTCCCTACTATACCGACCACAGTCCGGTTCTTCTTTACCACGGCAGTTTCAATTATTTTTCTAATAGAAAAAAACGTTTTGAACGCTTTAAAGGCTGGATAAACTTTTCATCGTTGCATCGTTGCCCTCCCAATAATCGGTATATCGATTCCCCGATAATGAATTGTAATGCGGAGGCGTTTTACCATCAATTTCATCCTGGCAAAGTAATACGGGGATGAAACTCGTGGTTATTGATTTATTGATTATTAAAATCGATTGCGGAACTCGGGAGAATGCGGGAGACGCGAATTGAGCTTGCTCGGTCGGTAAACTCACCTAAATTTTAAAGAGCCCTACTATACCGACCGCAGTTCGGTTCTTCTTTACCACTGTAGTTTTTCTTCAATACATTTTTTTATTTCATCATTTTAAAGTCATCGTTTGGTGGGACATTTACCACTGATTTGAAACCAAAGTTTTTGCTTAAAAAAATTGACAAAAAAATTGTACAAAAAAAACATACAAATTCACAAATCTTTCAGCCTAAAGTGATGATGAAGTAGCGAGAGAGGATAAAGAAAATTCCTCACGATACTTTCTGGCTGATTGTCCTCAATGTGCTTATATTCGCGAAGGGTTAGAGCCGCTGGTTGTTGGTGGATGCTCTTTGGAAGAGGGTTGAGAGAATTGCGCTCCAATTTAATGGAACTGGAGCGCGGTTACGCCCTTTGCGGGACGTGCAAGGGATACGCCATGGGGAAACATGAGCAAAGGTCAGAGTGACTAAAATTACACCCAAAGTGAGTTAGTTAAACGAGTCTTGAATGTCGAAATGCGAGCGGGAGACCTCGCGGACCAACGCTGTTAAATTATATTTTCGTTGACGCTGGAAACGGAGGGTTCGTGTTAATTCGATCTCTCCCCTTGGAATTCGATTAATTTTCCACCATTATGACAGTAAAACGATGAATCATTTGCCACAGTTTTCTTTCAACACGGTGGAATTTTTTTTTATAAAGATTCTGAAGGTTAAAACAAGCATATTTTCTCTATTTTTTTATATACTAAGTAAATTATATTATTTAAAATTTTTATTGAAAAATTTGTAAATTAGGTCTAGCCTAATGAAGGGAATTTCCAAAAACTCTCTCCTAGACTTTTACTCCGACTTGAAACTTTGGGAAAATATTCAAGAGATATTTTACTATTTATTTTTTTATATAATAAATAAATTATATTATTTAAAATTTTAATTGAAAAATTTGGAAATTAGGTCTAGCCTAATGAAGGGAATTTTTAAAAGCTCTCTCCTAGACTTTTACTCTGACTTGAAACTTTGAGAAAATATTCAAGACATATTTTACTATTTATTTTTTTATATAATAATTAAAGTATTTTATTTAACATTTTCATTGAAAAATTTGGAAATTAGGCTTAGCCTAATGAAGAGAATTTTCAAAAGCTCTATCCTAAGCTTTTGTTCCGACTTGAAACTTTGGGAAAATATTCAAGACATATTTTATTAGTTATTTTTTTATATAATAAATAAATTATGTTATTTAAAACTTTCATTGAAAAATTTTGAAATTAGGTCTAGCCTAATGAAGGGAATTTCCAAAAACTCTCTCCTAGACTTTTACTCCGACTTGAAACTTTGGGAAAATATTCAAGAGATATTTTACTATTTATTTTTTTATATAATAAATAAATTATATTATTTAAAATTTTAATTGAAAAATTTGGAAATTAGGTCTAGCCTAATGAAGGGAATTTTTAAAAGCTCTCTCCTAGACTTTTACTCTGACTTGAAACTTTGAGAAAATATTCAAGACATATTTTACTATTTATTTTTTTATATAATAATTAAAGTATTTTATTTAACATTTTCATTGAAAAATTTGGAAATTAGGCTTAGCCTAATGAAGAGAATTTTCAAAAGCTCTATCCTAAGCTTTTGTTCCGACTTGAAACTTTAGGAAAATATTCAAGACATATTTTATTAGTTATTTTTTTATATAATAAATAAATTATGTTATTTAAAACTTTCATTGAAAAATTTGGAAATTAGGTCTAGCCTAATGAAGGGAATTTTTAAAAGCTCTCTCCTAGACTTTTACTCCGACTTGAAACTTTGGGAAAATATTCAAGAGATATTTTACTATTTATTTTTTTATATAATAAATAAATTATATTATTTAAAATTTTAATTGAAAAATTTGGAAATTAGGTCTAGCCTAATGAAGGGAATTTTTAAAAGCTCTCTCCTAGACTTTTACTCTGACTTGAAACTTTGAGAAAATATTCAAGACATATTTTACTATTTATTTTTTTATATAATAATTAAAGTATTTTATTTAACATTTTTATTGAAAAATTTGGATATTAGGCTTAGCCTAATGAAGGGAACTTTCAAAAGCTCTCTCCTAGACTTTTACTCCGACTTGAAACTTTGGGAAAATATTCAAGACATATTTTACTATTTATTTTTTTATATTATAAATAAATTATATTATTTAAAATTATAATTGAAAAATTTGGACATTAGGTTTAGCCTAATGAAGGGAATTTCCAAAAGCTCTCTTCTAGACTTTTACTCCGACTTGAAACTTTGGGAAAATATTTAAGACATATTTTGCTATTAAATAAAAAAAAAACAATTTTTTTTAATTTTCAAACCAAGCCTACCCCTTAACAACAATGAGATTTTAATTAACGTTATGCATTATTCAACGAACCACGCAGAATTAAATCGCCTTAATTGAAGAGAAGGATTTTCCGATCGTCACATTGGAAAATGTAACACGTGCGAATGGATCGATGATAAATAAATATCGCAGGCTTGTGCAGTCGCGTTCTCCGGTCAATTAGAACGAGAGAGAATGGGAGAGACAAAAGGACAAAATGCGAGGTATGAAATGAAGTTTCCTGTTCGTTGATGCAAATTGCCGCATTAGCCGATAATGAGAGGGAACGAGGCTAATATAGTTATTCAAAGGTAAAAGGAATATCGGGATAATTTATTCGGCTTAATCAAGCGCATTCGGGGTTGAACAACCGCACGAAACTATTTTACCAATGACAGTGACAAATTTAATAGCGAATCTCTCATCCCCTCGACATTGTCAACGTCGCAGTCCTCCCTTCTCTTTTTTTTTAACATCGATGTAACGTATCGATGAAGCCAAAATGAATGCGAGATTAAATTGTGGAAGCCCCAAATCGCCATGTCAATCCTATCAGGGATGGAAATTCCTCCTCGTAGAGAGAAACATTTGCAATTTTTTTTCCCCAATTCCCAAGTCCTGTAAACTCTCTCAATTCGATAGGAAAATTCTGCTATCAAATTGTGATGGGAAAAAAAATCCAACAAAAATAATGCTACCCTTATGAGGAAGCATCACAGTCATTTAGCCTTCTGTAAGGCAGAGAGGAACATTTGCAAATTGTTTTCCAATTCCCAAGTCCTGAAACTCTCTCGATTCAATTGGAGAATTCTGATATCAAATTGTGATGGGAAAAAAATTCTACGAAAACAATGCTACCCTTATGAGGAAGCATCACAGTAATTTAGCCTCTGCAAGACACAGAAAGAAATATTTGCAATTTTTTTTTCAATTCCCAAGTCCTGAAACTCACTCAATTCCATGGTAAAATTCTGATATCAAATTGTGATGGGAAAAAAATTCTACGAAAACAATGCTACCCTTATGAGGAAGCATCACAGTCATTTAGCCTTCTGTAAGACAGAGAGAAACATTTGCAAATTGTTTTTCCAATTCCCAAGTCCTGAAACTCTCTCGATTCAACTGGAGAATTCTGATATCAAATTGTGATGGGAAAAAAATTCTACGAAAACAATGCTACCCTTATGAGGAAGCATCACAGTAATTTAGCCTCTGCAAGACACAGAAAGAAATATTTGCAATTTTTTTTTCAATTCCCAAGTCCTGAAACTCACTCAATTCCATGGTAAAATTCTGATATCAAATTGTGATGGGAAAAAAATTCTACGAAAACAATGCTACCCTTATGAGGAAGCATCACAGTCATTTAGCCTTCTGTAAGACAGAGAGAAACATTTGCAAATTGTTTTTCCAATTCCCAAGTCCTGAAACTCTCTCGATTCAACTGAAGAATTCTGATATCAAATTGTGATGGGAAAAAAATTCTACGAAAATAATGCTACCCTTATGAGGAAGCATCACAGTCATTTAGCCTTCTGCAAGACGGAGAGAAACATTTGCAAATTGTTTTTCCAATTCCCAAGTCCTGAAACTCACTCAATTCCATGGGAAAATTTTGATATCAAATTGTGATGGGAAAAAAATCCAACAAAAATAATGCTACCCTTATGGGGAAGCATCACAGTCATTTAGCCTTCTGTAAGACAGAGAGAAACATTTGCAAATTGTTTTTCCAATTTCCAAGTCCTGAAACTCTCTCGATTCAACTGGAGAATTCTGATATCAAATTGTGATGGGAAAAAAATTCTACGAAAACAATGCTACCCTTATGAGGAAGCATCACAGTCATTTAGCCTTCTGCAAGACGGAGAGAAGAATTTGCAAATTGTTTTTCCAATACCCAAGGCCTGTAAATTCTCTAAATTCGATGGGAAAATTCTGCGACCAAATTCTGATGGGAAAAAAAATCCTACAAAAACAATGCTATGGAAGCATCACAGTCATTTAGCCTTCTGCAAGAAACCGCCATATTGGATGCTCCGATTGGAGAAGAGTCGTGCTGCGACAATTGCGATTTCGAGTTTTTTTAATGGACTCTGCGAAACAACGAGTCCTCTGGAATATATGATGTCCCTTTGTCCGGGAATTGCATGATACTCGGGCGGGAAAATCCTGAGGGAACGCCGGGTAGACATTACCCTTAACCGCTTTTGCCGCTGAACGCGGCGTTTCCCGATAGAAATTATTCCGCGACAATGGGGAACTCCGGCTCTTCTCGGGCTGCCTTTGGATTCGCCAACAGCATACGAATGGTGCTGACAACAATGCGAATTCAAGAGATGAGAGACGAGCAAAGCTTGGGGAGAGTTCACTTCGCATCGTGGGCCATAGTCGGGTACCAACCTAAACCCAAACCCAAACCAACCCCTTCGCGGTACCCTAGATTCGAGTCTCTCGAATGCTGCAGCAGGGGAAACGGTTACCTCGGTCCCGGACCTCGTTTGCAGAATCTCGCGTTTCCACTGAATCCCATCCCCAGAAACGCGGACGGCAGAATTCTCTGTCTCTCCTCAAACTCCCTGAACGAACCCACCGCGGCGCCGGGTTGGCCCGAATCTCCTACCCATTATTTATTAGGGAAGTGAAGTCTAGTGCTGGGTATGGTGTCCTCCACAGTTGGCCCCGGTGCACCAACGTTGTCTCCTGGACTCATAAATCGAGTGTTTAGCCGGAGTTTTATCCCGGCCAACGTGTGCGACTGCTCTTGATGTACAGTTGGACCCCGAACGTGCGAATGCCTCGGTCCAGGATCGGGTTAACACCTCTGGGTGAAACGTAAAGTTTCCGGGACCAGCCAAAATTGGTCTCCCATTTTGGTGTTGGATCGAGTCGTCTCGTTGGCAGCTATGTTTCAATTGTCTTCCTGGTCCAAGACATCTGGAACTTTTTTTTGGAAACGATCATTTTTTGAAAAAGAAAGAAATTCTTGAGAATTTCAATTTCAAAATTCAATCTTGAGAAGAAAATTCTTCATTTGCTGGAAAATAATTACCAACTTCGATGGAATTGGTAACCTGTTGCATAATAATTACAACCCGGGAAGTTGTGGTTCTAGAACCACAAATCAGGAACTAAGTCCATTTTATTTGAAGGAAAAATATAAATTCCGATGGAATTGGTAGTTTATAGGGGTGTGCGAATAGCATCCGAATCGATTATTCGAATTATTCAAATTATTTGAATTATTCGAATTATTTGAATTATTCGAATTATTTGAATTATTTGAATTTTTCGAATTATTCGAATTATTTTTTGCTCCTAAACTTATCGATTTCGATAAAGAAGTTATGTTGTTCTATTAAATATTTAACTTAATCATAATAATTTTTTCATAGCTCACTACTGAAGTAATGAAAATTTTAATGAAACACAAATTTTAAAAGAAAGTTCATTACCAAACTTTTAATGAAATGTAAAATTTGAAATACATCATTAAAAAAATTAGCAAATAAATTCGATTCGCTGATTATTAGTCAAATATAATTAAGTTTTTCAAAAGTTTTTATTTATTTATCTCTTCTCGAATTATTCGAATAGTTCGAATCATTCGAATTATTCGAGTAATTCGAATAATTATTTTTTGCTTTTAAACTGATCGATTTTGATGAAGAAGTTATGTTTTTCTATCAAATATTTAACTTAATCATAATAATTTTTTCATCGCTCAATATTGAAGTAATGAAAATTTTAATAAAACATAACTTTTAAAAGAAAGTTCATTACCAAACTTTTAATGAAATGTAAAATTTAAAATACATCGTTAGAAAATCTAGTAAATAAATTCAATTCGCTGATTATTAGTCAAATATAATGAAGTTTTTCAAAAGTTTTTATTTATTTATCTCTTCGCGAATTATTCGAATTATTCCAACCATTCGAATTATTCGAGAAATTCGAATAATTATTTTTTGCTCTTAAACTGATCGAATTTGACGAAGAAGTTATGTTGTTCTATCATATATTTAACTTAATCATAATTATTTTTTCATAGCTCACTACTGAACTAATAAAAATTAACTAATTAGAACTAATTAAAAAAATTAACAAATAAATTCAATATGCTGATTATTAGTCAATTGAGTTTTTCAACAGTTTTTATTTATTCATTTAGTCTTGAATTTTTTGAGAATAATTCGAGAATTCGATAATTCGAATAATTCGAATAAATATTTCTTGCTCTTGAACTGATCGATTTCAATGAAAAAATTATGTTGTTCTATCATATATTTAACTTAATCATAATATTTTTTCATATCTCACTACTGAAGTGATTCGAATAGTTCGAATAATTCAAGAATTCGAATAATTCGAAAATTCGAATAATTTGAACTATTCGAAAAATCCGAGAATTCGATCATTTGAATCATTCGAACTATTCGAAAAATTCGATAATTCGAATAATTTGAACTATTCGAATAGTTCGAATTATTCAATTCGATTCGTTTCGAATAATTCAAAAATTCGAACATTGCACACCCCTAGTCTTAAATCATGGAAAAATCGGAAAATCCGATGGAGTCCTGCAGCAGTGCTGCCTGACGGCGTCAGGAAGGTGACCTCATGTCCATCCAAAGGTTGCCCCAAGTCACCTGATGAAATTCCCCACATTACTTCCTTCCAAACAGACCATTCCCAAATTTTGCTGACAATTTCGACCCATATCTATCAGTCCCTCATTCGCCATCAATGAAATTAGTAACTCGCCCAAATCAGTCGTCAATAATGAGGGGTTGATAGACTGCAACCTGAGACACTTACCTCTGGCACGTGCCGTTTGGGATTTTTCTTTCCGCTACCGTATCGTGTCTCACAAGACACGGCAACGCACTCTCCTTCTATGCATTGCTCTCCCAACGTCTTTCGAGGCAGCTGAGCCAGCCCGGAAATAGATCCCGGTAACCGGAGAACTTATTTCTGGAAATATGGCGGCAAGTGTTCGCCCCGACTATTTTTGACTTGGCTGCTGGGCTTGATCGTTCAAGTTATCGTTCGCTCGCGTTATGTATCCACTCTGGCCAAGCTCTAAAAGTCAGTCTCCTCTGCCTCCCCGTTTTCTTCTTACTCCCTCAACGATTCCCCTTCTCTCCTCATCTGTCTCTCTCCCTCAGTCTCTCTCTCTCTCTCTCTTCGTCTCTCAATTCTGTCGCTTTTTTTCTGTATTCCCTCGCAAGAACCCAACGTCTCTTCGTGAACACACGAGGCTCGCATGTGCTCCGCTCGTCGCATACCCTCCTCGGATTGGAAGCGGATACCAGATGTAGGTGCTCTTTGCCAGGCCCAGCGCGAGAAACATCAGCTTAGAGCCAGGCCAAACCAGCCGGGTCTGCAAAGGCACGCGTACATCGCGTACGACCGAAAGATCCGGGCTATTTATGACCCGACGTCTGTTATTTCGTCTCCCGAACCGTAGACCGAGACTAGGCGGACGTGAAAATTTACCAGCTTTCAAGTACAATCTTTCAACGTCCTTTGCTCAGCAGCTAACCTAGGACCAAGTAAAATTGAGGTATCAGAACATTGAGAACACATTGGGGGAACGATGACGACAATTGGGTAGGTCTTCTGGATGCCTCCCGAAATATTAACCGATCTGGAATACCTACTTTGGTTAAGTGGTCCACCAAGCCAGAACTATAATCCAGCGTCCCCTACACTTCTGGATAGGTCTTCTGGATGCCTCCCAATATGTTACCCGATCTGGAATACCTGCTTTGGTCAAGTGGTCCACCAAGCCAGAACTATAATCCAGCTTCCGCTACACTTCTGGATAGGTCTTCTGGATGCCTCCCAATATGTTACCCCATCTGGAATACCTGCTTTGGTCAAGTGGTCCACCAAGCCAGAACTATAATCCAGCTTCCCCTACACTTCTGGATAGGTCTTCTGGATGCCTCCCAATATGTTACCCCATCTGGAGTACCTGCTTTGGTTAAGTGGTCCACCAAGCCAGAACTATAATCCAGCTTCCCCTACACTTCTGGATAGGTCTTCTGGATGCCTCCCAATATATTACCCGATCTGGAATACCTACTTTGGTCAAGTGGTCCACCAAGCCAGAACTATAATCCAGCTTCCCTCACACTTCTAATCACTGGTATTAACCCCAAACGCGCTCCTTCCTTCAACATCGTCGATCCTGTCTTGCGGTCGATACTATTCCCACGAAATAAGCTGATAAACCTGAACGCAGCTCCATACTTCTTTACATTCCATACGTCGTAATCACTATGGGAAGTAAGGAAGCACGGAACAGTCGCCCGGCCCCGACGCCAAAGAATGGGGAATCCATTTCACCGTCGCGAGGTGTCCTTACCGGTACGAGGTGTCCTTACCGGTACTTCAGGCCACGTTGCACGCAACAATCGCACGAGGACTCGATACCAATCACACTGAATGTTCCAGAATATTGAAAACAACTGAAAATACAATCTGGAGTCGATCGGCAACTGGGTACTCTTTCGGCAATTAACGATAATGGACGTAGCTTATTCCTGTTGGTACCTTGTTGATGATGACTTCCCGGTCTCTTCGGTCTCGATTGATCGACGCAAACTCCTTGATGTCCAACGATGATCCACCGATTCGACGGATTGATTATTCGGTACTGAAGACGTTCCAGAGTTGGTAATCGATTGTTGAGTCCATTAGAATTCCTCTAAACTTTGGGGGGGTGTCGATGCAGCGTAGGAAATCAGTGATGACCGTTTCTCGTGACGATTCGTCCCGAAATGATGCATCCTCCGTCCCGTTCGATAGTTCTCGGTCCACGAGCCTTTCCCTCTCCTCTCTTTCTGTCTCTCTTGGTGGTGCTGTTCTCCGCTCATATGACCGCGGTCTTGGCTTCTTACTGAATGTCTCGACCCGATCTCGGTCTATACGGGAACTCCTTCGTCACGAGCCCTCTAAAAATGGCCGCGCAAATCCCATTGGCCTCCTTGTCGCAGCCCCCCCCCCCCTCCTTAAATCCAACAGAGAGAGAGTGAGAGGAGAGGAAGCGAGACTCGAGTTCCAAGACATGTAAGCTTACACTTGACTAACAATTTGAGGGAGGGGAGACTCATGTGCCCTATACTCTTATAGCGTGGCTCGCGCCAAATTTGTCTTTACCCGAAAATAGGCGTCCCGCGGCTGCCGCCACATGGCGACTATTCCTGGTTCGGTCTATCCCTCCCCCCACCCCCACCCCCCTCCTACGAACTGATAACTTACACGCACCTAATCAACCTATGCCGCGAATGCTTTCCCCCACTTTCTCCCTCCATTCCCTCCCTTCCTCTCTGACAACCCCTTCCCTCTGCTTCACTTTTTCTTATTGTTATTTTCTTTCTCATAGCGTTGTTAGCTTCTCCGTGAGTCTTCGTAAAGACAAGTGGAAAATTTTGTGGGAAGTGGGAAAAATAAGTTATCACTACTTTTTTCACATTGGCCGATTGGTCCCAGTGGAGGGGAGGGGGTGGGTCTGCTAGCGTACATATATATATGTGCATATATATATGGGGCATTCCACGTCAAATCACGCGGTCATCGGCCTGACCCCCTCGGATTTTGATGTCCAATGAATTGTGGATTTTGTATGGTCCAAAAAATTTCATTAATTTAAAAAAGGTGCCTCTTTATATTTTGCCTCAATTTAATAATTTTTTAACTAACCCCTAAAAAATGAAACAAAAATTTCTAAAAATTTGGGTTTTGACATTTGGGGCCTTATAGAATTAATATCAGCACTATCTATTTTAATTTCACTATCGTATATGAAACGAAATTATTTTGGATGCATTTCTGGGGAGACACTGAAGTCATCGAAAGGATGGGGTCCGTAGGGCCCATTCTTGTGGGCCCAACTTTCATGATTTACGATTATTCTGTCTTTTTGGTTTTAGTGCCAAAAGGAATGATGATGAAGACAATTGATTGAGATTGTGAAAACAATTGTATAATTTGTTTAAATTCCTTAAATTAATAATAATAATTAATTAATTGTTTAAATTCTATATTAAGTGAACTGGTACTTTTTCTGAAGAGAAAATTTATTTTTTCTCAATCTACTTTCGTTTTTGGAAGTACCCAAGATTTTAATTTTTTGTTAAACATTCCCAGATTGCCATCAATTTTAATTTTTATCTTTTTTCTTGGGTAAAAAATCGACTATAAATAATTTATCGCAGATTTATGCATTATTTCAGCAAAAAAAAATAGAGCAAATAGTTAATATGCTATTGGTAAATAGTTAGTAGTTTGAAAAGCATTTTTTTTTGATAATTCAAAATGCTTTTTTCGTAACCTTATTTTCGAAACGATTTTATTGAAAATAGAAGAAAAAAATGTTAATCAAAAATTTCAATTACTCAATACAAATAATTCATCCGTCTCTCTTTTCCCTCTCATTCGTCCCTCTCATTCATTTCTCGTGTGCGTTTTGCGAATTCACAATTTTCTTTGAATCGTTGCCAGATTATCGCGCTCTGTGATATCAAACATCGAGGAATGCGACATTATTAATCGAGCGAAGAGAAACGAGTGCCAGGTGCTCGTGATACAAACAAAAGAGGAAAAAAAAACATTTCACATTATTGCGTATAAACAATATGAGACAGAGATGGCGGACACTGAAAAAAAAATGTACCAGGATTTGTTAACTGTTAACAAATGTTGATAAGTGTTAAAAAATGTTAACGAATGTTAACAAATGTTAACGAATGTTAACAAATGTTAACGAATGTTAACGAACGTCAACAAATGTTATCGAATGTTAACAAATGTTAACAAATGTTAACAAATTCTAACGAATGTTAACGAATGTTAACAAATGTTAACAAATGTTAACGAATGTTAACCAATGTTAACAAATGTTACCGAATGTTAACAAATGTTAACAAATGAAAATAAATTACTTTTCACCAGTTGATAAATTAAATAAATACTTTCTAACAGTTAATACATTATTTTGACACGAATAAAATATTTCTTAACGACTAACAAATTTTTTAACGGTTAAGGAATATTTAAGTAAAAGTGCCAACTAAATATATTTCTTTACTAGAAATAAACTGTTTTCTCAGTGAAGATTCGAGCAAAATATCATTCAAGAACTTAATTATTAAAGTTATTTAATTATTAAATTATTAATTATTAAGTTATTTGACTATTAAAGCTTGAGCTTTTTTTCAAAACCTAATTAAACAATGAATAAACTTGACACTTGACACTTTTTTTATTTTAGAACCAAAAAGTCAAATTTCGGGCATAGTGGATTTTTCCCTCCTGCAGGGAAAATCGACAATATTTTGCCTTTTCCAAAAACAATGATTTGTCAAAATTGAATGAATCGTCATTAAATGACTTTCTAAATATGATTCCGATGGATTTTTCCTCGATCATTGGCATCGGAATTCCATTAAGCGTATATTAAGGCAGCACAATCTAAAATTGGAGCCAAATAATTCGTTTTCTTTTTGCATACCCAAGCAACGCATTCCCGCTCTTGTTTATTTTGTACGAAGCCTTCCTGACGCTTTTACATGTGTTGCTCCTCCAGTCCCTTTTTTTTCCTCTTAAAAAATTTGTTTCTCAACCCCAAGAATTTGCCATTTTGACAATGGACAAATTTGTCACGATAATTCTCGATTTTCCATTTCATTTTTCTCGATTTTCCAATTCATTTTGCTCGATTTTCCAATTCATTTTGCTCGATCTTCCAATTAATTTTGCTCTATTTTCCAATCTAAATTCCAAATCTCACGAACGAACGAACGAGCAAACGCACACAAATTAATCTCTCGTCTCGGAGAGAAGTGCAACCGAGGTGATGCACCAAAGTGCATTATGCATAGAGGAGTCATGTCACTATTTTTGGCAGAGTGACGCGGGTGTCGCCTTTCCGCGGAGACATCGGTAGAAAAATATAGAGTTGAAAAAATAACAGAAAAAAATCATTGAGTCATACTCAAAGCACAGAAAAAAAAAATTATTACAATTTGAGGAATTTCAAAAGAAAATCATACTGTATCGAAATTCACCCAGATTGTATTTTTTTTATTTTGAAAAAAAAATCTATTTTATTATGCAGTTATTATTTTTATATTAATTGTTATTGTAATTATTTTGAAATTTTAGGATTTTAAAGTCACTCAAATTTTGTTTTTAAAGAAATTTCAATTTTATTTTGTAATTATAATTTTGATACCTTATTATTATTATTATTATTATTATTATTATTATTATTATTATTATACCTTATTCATTGTGAAGTATTATTTTGCACCATTTTGTAAAGTATAAATTTAATTACTCATAACTTCGAGCATTTTAGTTAAATTTAATTTAATTACCCATTACTTCGAGCATTTTAATTGAATTAAATTTAATGAAAATGTTCAAAGTAATGGGTACTTCAATTTAATTTAATTTAAATGCTCAAAATAATGGGTAATTAAATTAAATTTAATTTAAATGCTCGAAGTAATGGGTAATTAAAATTGAATTTAATAAAAATGCTCAAAGTAATGGGTAATTAAATTAAATTCAATTGAAATGCTCAAAGTAATGGATAATTAAATTTAGTTTAATTAAAATGCTCGAAGCAACGAGTAATTAAACATTCAATTTGGTGACGAATGTATTTGCTGCTGCCCAACTCTGAATAAGAATAGCAACATTGCATCTTGGCTTAGTTAACTATCCATTACTTTGAGCATTTTTATTGAATTAAATTTAATTGAAATGCTCAAAGTAATGGGTAATTAAATTTAATTTCATTGAAATGCTCGAAGTAATGGGTAATTTAATTAAATTTAAATGTTTCAAGTAATGGGTAATTTAATTGAATTTGATTAAAATGCTCAAAGTAATGGGTAATTGAATTAAATTAAATTGAATGACTCATTATTTCGAGCATTTTAATTGAGGTAAATTTAATTAAAATGCTGAAAGTAATGGGCAATTAAATTTAATTTCATTAAAATGGGTCATTCAATTTAATTTAATTGAAATGCTCTAAGTAATGGGTAATTAAATTCAATTCAATTAAAATGCTCGAAGTGATGAATAATTAAACATCGAATTTGGTAACGAATGCATTGCAACCCTGAATTAGAGTAGCAACATTGTATCTTGGCTCAGTTTGTCAAACATCTTAAGGGGATCTTTGTACCTCACTCACCCCTACTTTCAGAGTGAAAACATCAATTCCCCTTCCTGTGTCTCTCCCTGTTGCTTGTATCGGGTTACGGAGGGCCATTCTTGCTCTCTCTCTCTCTCTCTCTCTCTCTCTCTCTTTCTCTCTCTCTCTCTCTCTCTCTTTCTATCTTGTTGAAAATAGCCTTATGCTCGAGTACATCAGACGGCAAAGACTCTAAGTAACCCCGACGATCCCGAAAGGGACGAATGGTAAAAAGAGAATGAGACGAAGGAGGGAGAGAGAGAGAGAGAGAGAGAGAAGGGGAGAGAGGACTGTGAAAAGTTCAGCAAGAGAAGGACAGACGGAGGAGAGAGAGAGAGAGAGAGAGAGAGAGAGAGAGAGAGGGAGAGAGAGAGAGAGAGAGAGAGAGAGAGAGAGAGAGAGAGAGAGAGAGAGAGAGAGAGAGAGAGAGAGAGAGGAAGAGGGAGGGAGGGAGGGAGGGAGGGAGGGAGGAAGAAGGATGCAAAGGGTCTCTTTTTGCATCTAAAATTTAAAGGAGGGACTCAGGTACACTTTTTCTCACTTCCTCCTGCAGTCTTCACATGAAAATTCGCAAAAAACAAAGACAGAAAAAAAAACGCACTAAAATTCACCCCTATACATTCGGCAAATTCGCCCCGTAAAAAAGTCACCCCATCTTCTTCATTGATTTACTTTGAGCAATCGTCATCGTATCGGGGATTCTCTCGAGCATTTCCATTTTCTTCGATCCTGAAAAGTGGATCGAACGTGGCAGCTATTTTTGGAATTTTCTTGCCCTATAAAATGGGTTACTCCCCTGGAGTGTCACGATCCTCGTAGGAGACGTAAAAACTACTATTATATATATATATATGGGTCATTCCATGCCAAATCGACCAATAGTTGGAATGGACCCGTTTCAATTTCGATTATATTTTGTCAGAAGTTTTCTTTTATTATAAAACGAAGTTATGCCAGAAGAAAAAAAAATTATTTTTTTTTCGAAAATTATGCAAAAATTAAAAATTTTACAATTTTTTCAATTTTTCAAGGTTATTTTTTTAATATCTCGAAAACTATTATAGTTACGAAAAGATCGTTCTGGATGCGTCTTAAGGAGTATACTTGAGGCTACGAAAAGAAAAATATTCCAATAACATTTTTTGAAAAATCGTGAATTTGGAGAATTTTGAATTTTTAATCCGGAAATTTTCAGAATTGCATTTTTTGTTTTTTCAAAATTATGAATTTTTAAATTTTGGTAAAAAATTTTTTTTTTTTATCTCTAACTAAGTAAAGTTGAGAAATCATGTAATTTTATAATTTTGAGCAGTAAAAATTACATGATTGCTAAACTTTACTTAACTTAGAGGTAAAAAAAAGAAAAAAAACGTTCCAACTATTGGACGATTTGACATGGAATGACCCATATATACACATATAGACGTATATTTCTGGTTCGTATGTCTCCCGATGCGTCTCGTCGAGTTAAGATCACGTTGGTCATACCGACTGTCCGAAAATACTGGAAAGAGAGAGAGAGAGAGAGAGAGAGAGAGAGAGAGAGAGAGAGGAATAGAAAGAGAAAATGGTAGGAATATCATAAAAGCGAGGGGATGAAAGAGGAGCCGGGTAGTTTAGGGGTAAAAAATGGTAACTCTGGGATAAACGCTTCTGGCTTCTGTTGTGTATCTTTGATTTTTCCTTTCACTTTGCTCAACTCAAAAATCATGAGCTAAGAATTCCTAAAATTTCGAAATGTGTCAACAATTAATATAATAATAATAATAATAATAATAATAATAATAATAATAATAATAATAATAATAATAATAATAAAAATAATAATAATAATAATAATAATAATAATAATAATAACAATAACAATAAAAATAATAAAAATAAAAATAATAATAATAATAATAATAATAATTACAAAATAAAATAGCAATTAAAAAAAAATAAAATCTGGGTGACCTTAAAATCCTAAAAATCTCACAATAATTATAATAACAATTAAAATAATTATAATTATAATTACAAAATAAAAAAGAAACTTTTCTGAAGACACAATCCGGGTGACCTTAAAGTTCCAAAAAATCTTGAGGTTCTAAAATTTAAAAATAATTATAATAACGATTAGTACAATAATAATTGTTATTACAAAATTTGAAAAAAAATTATTTCAAAAACAAAATCCGGGTGACCTTAAAATCCTAAAATCTCAAAATAGTAATAATTACAAAATAAATATATAATAATTATAATTATAATTACAGAATAAAATAGAAATTAAAAAAAAAAAATCCGGGTGACTTCAAAATCCTAAAAAAAACCTTAAAATCATAAAATTTAAAAATAATTATAATAACAATTAATACAATACTTAATTTTCACATGCACCTGTTCATTTGTAACAGTTTTTGGTTCTTTTTTTTTCACGAAAAAGTAAAATTTTCTAAACAAAGCCAATTTAACTGGAAACGTGGAAAAAAATTAATCCGTACAGTTGGTGAGAAAAAACACGATGCCCGGATGATAATGTATACGCGGTGCAAAAAAAAATAGTATTAAAAAAAAAAGTATTCAAAACGCTGGCCATAAACTACGAAGCTTTCAGAGTCAACTGTTGGAGAGTCGAATATATACAGAGTAAAAGAAATGCGTGCAACGAGAGATGGAAAAAGCTGCGCGCTGGTTATGCGACATATTTTTTATTTTTTTTTATTTTTTTTTTTCGTTGCATTTTTTCTCTCTCTCCATTTTTTTTTTCGCTTCGTTCCATGACAAATCTAGGCAGCTTTATTTTGCTTGCAACGAGAGATAACTCGGCCGAGAGAGAGAGAGAGGGGGGGGGGGGAGCTTGCAAGTCGAGAGACCAAAAGCGGGTTAATGCTATTTTTCTCTCTCCTCTCGCGAGTGCAAAAAAAAAAGCTGCCAGACAATTGGTATCGCCGCAGAGCTCTGTCCACATTCATATATCCTCGCTTTTAAATTGCTGACAATGAAAAGGGCGTAACTCTGTGAAAGGAAAGCTCAACGCAGAGGTCAACTGGTCACCTTTCTCCATTGAGCTTTTTGGGATACATGAATAGGAAATGGCCTATACGAGGAATTTTACTCCGTGATAAATGGAGGCAGATTCGAAATGAAATTTGAAAAAAAAATATCGTCCATTTTTTTTTCCTATTTCGATTTAGTTGAATTATCGATTCGTTTAGAAATAAGAAATAATAATAATAATTTGGGGTCGCTGAATCCGAATCCGAGGTTGGTTTAACCCCAGCACGTCAGGGTTATAACCAAAAAATAACACCCCAAAATCGAGATTATTTTTTTATTTTAATATTTCGAAAACTATTATAGCTACGAAAAAATCGTTCTGGGTTCGTCGTGAAGAGTATACTTGTGGCTACGAAAAAAAAAAATATTCCCAATTTTTTTTTGAGAAATCATGAATTTGGAGAATTTTGAATTTTTGAAAATGGCGCAAATCTACGATCAACATTAAATTTTTTGTTCAATTTTTTTTATGTAATACCTTGTACTGATCTTAAAAGATCCTGAAATTTTCGGAAAGGTGTTTTTGTTTTTTCAAAAATATGAATTTTTGAATTTTTAAAAATCGTGTAAATCCACGATCAACATTAAATTTTTTGTTAAATTTTTTTTGTACAATACTTTAAAGTGATCTTCAAAGATCCTGAAATCTTCGGGATCTTTTAATTTTTGAAACAAAAAAAACACCTGAACATTTCAGGATCTTTTGAGGATCAATCCAAGGTATTATATAATAAATATTTAAGCAAAAATTTAATGTTGATCGTGGATTTACACGATTTTTTAAAATTAAAAAATTAACGGTTTTTAAAAAACAAAAAACATCTTTCTGAAAAATTCAGGATCTTCTGAGATCAGTACAAGGTAATATATATAAAAAAAAAAAAAAGATTTATTAAAATTCAAAATTCTCCACATTTGTCATTTTTCAAAATTTTTTTTCGGAATATTTTTTTTTAGTAGCCACAAGTATACTCATCAGAACGAACTCAGAACGATTTTTTCGTAACTATAATAGTTTTCGAGAGATTTAAAAAACAACTTAATTTTGGAGTGTTTTTGAGGTTATATAGGAATATAGGAATAATAATAATAATAATAATAATAATAATAATAATAATAATAATAATAATAATAATAATAATAATAATAATAATAATAATAATAATAATAATAATAATAATAATAATAATAATAATAATAATAATAATAATAATAATAATAATAATAATAATAATAATAATAATAATAATAATAATAATAATAATAATAATAATAATAATAATAATAATAATAATAATAATAATAATAATAATAATAATAATAATAATAATAATAATAATAATAATAATAATAATAATAATAATAATAATAATAATAATAATTCAAATCTTATTTGAAATTTTTTTTGAAATTTTTTGCCATTGATGTTTGTACAGAGAGCCCTGCTAGAGAGGTTTTTACGAATGGGGTTGATGGGGGTGCGTTTTAGGGGTGGGTGAATAAAAATAGGGTCGAATTACGGTCTCCCGGGTGCAGAAAAGCGCCCTAATATTTTGACAGTAAAATTTGAGTCTTCCGCTCGAAAAAGCCAACGACATGGCGGCTATTGCAACCCATACGGTTGCATTTTTTTTTCTTCGCCCTCCCTTCTCATCCCTTTAGCCCATTTCGACGATACACCGTGTATATCGAATTACGGGTCCACGATTTTAGAAATAACTTTGTGACTTATCCGGCAATGATTTTCAAAGAATTTTCAAAAAGATTTTATAAATTTTTTCAAATAGAAAAAGAAAGGGAAAAATAATGTAATAAATGTATTATTATGAATGTATGGGGCGTTCCACGCCAAATCGGACGCCATTTAGCTTTTGTATTTCCGATTTTTTTGAAAAATTTTTATGTTTCAGTATCGGTTGAAAGAGGCCTCCATGATTTTTTTCAATTTTTTTTGTCGAACCGTTTTCGAGATATCGATTTTTCAAAAATTACGTTACTTTTTTGGTTAAACGTCCATAACTTTGCAAAAAATGGGCCAAATGGGACCTTTTTTGAAAAATTTTTGTCTTTCAACGTACTTTTGATTAAGAAAATTGAAAAAAAAAATTCAAACCGTATTTCTATAAAAATTACAAGTTTTACATATAAATTGCTGATTTACAAAAAACACGTACTGTTCGATTTTCTCTAAAAAATGTGTAAAAAACCTCATCTACACGAGTTTTCTGATTTAAAAAAACCATTTAGATGAGGTTTTCCGATGAAAAAACCTTGTAGATGAGGTAAAAGCTTTTTGCAAAAATTCAAGCTTTTTGCAAAAATTCAAAATTTTATAAAACGCCATAACTGATTTTGCAAAATTGTCAATAATTGTCATTGTAAATTATCATGTTAAGAAATCTTTCTCAATGAGAAAACGATAATGTAAAATAGATAAAATAATGATAGAACCTCGATAAAAAATTAATTCCAAAAAATAATCAATAACAAATCAATATTCAACCCAAATCAATTTTTTTTTTCTTTAAATATTCCTGTCATCTCCTATTTAAACGTCAGGGCAGCATCTGTTCTCATCTCAACTTTTCAAATGCCAAAGAAAAGCCATTTTCATTGGGAAAATATGAATCTTGATGAGAACGAGGCTAATGAATTCTCTGAGCCCTCGCAGCCGTCAATGTTTTCGAATTGACCTTTTTCAATGACCATGCAGAGAAACAGGAAGTTCAAGGCTGATATTTGGCCGGGAATGTCCGTCGCACGACCCTGGGAAGATTTTCGTTTTTTCCCAACACGTGCTGACCGTTGGCGCACACATGGTCCGGATTCAAGAGGAAAGAAAAAGAAGCATTAGGGTCGGTCGCTCAACTTTCTCAATTTGAAAAACGAGCCCAAGATCGTTCGAAAAGAGTGTTTTTCAATTTTTCACGCTCATTCCAATAATAATTTTTTTCAAATATTGTATGACAATGCATACAAATGTCATATTACATGCAAATGTCAAAAATTGCATTACAATACAATACAAATGTCATTACAACATATTACATACGTTGAAATGACATTTTTTTGCAAATATTGTACTGTAACACATACAAATGTCAAATATAGCATCACAATACAATAAAGATGTCATTACAATATATTACAATGTAATATTTTGTAATGATTTTTTGTTTCGAACATTGCACTACAATACAATGCAGATGTCATTACAGTTTGTAACGATATCGCTGTTCTATGAGAAACGTGGACGCCTGAAAGAAGACAACCCACCTTACGTCAAGCGAGGTGGGAAGCCTACTATCGGGCGCCGAAATGAAAATTGAAATTACAGAGGTCATATCGCATACAAATGTCAAATAATACATTACAATACAATACAGATGTCATTATTAATATATTACATACAATGTAATGACATTTTTGTTTCAGATATTGTATTCTAATGCATACAAATGTCAAATAGTGCATTACAATACAATACAAATGTCATTACAATATGTTACATACACTGTAATTACGTTTTTGTTTCAAAGATTCTATTACAATACATACAAATGTCGTTGCAATGTATTACATACATTGTATTAACATTTTTGTTTCAAATATTGTACTACAACACATACAAAGGTCAACTTACATACAAATGTCAAATATTGCTTCACAATACAATGCAAATGTCTTTACAATATATTACATACATTGCAATGACATTTTTGTTTTCAAATATTCTATAACAATACAGACAAAGGTCATATCGCATACAAATGTCAAATATTGCATTACAATACAATAAAGATGTTATTATTAATATATTACATACACTGTAGTGACAGTTTTGTTTCAAATATTGTATCCCAATGCATAAAAATGTCAAATATTGTATTATAATACAATATAAATGTCATTACAATATATTACAGACAAATGTCGAATATTGTATTATAATACAATACAAATATTATTACAATGTATTACATACATTGTAATAACATTTTTGTTTCAAATATTGTATTCCAATGCATACAAATGTCAAATATTGCATTACAATACAATACAAATGTGATTACAATATATTACATCCATTGTAATGACATTTTTGTTTTCCAATGTATCAAAGCTCATCGCTAAATGTGAGAAACAAAATTTTCGTTCATCTTCCACAAAAAAATTAATGTAATTCAAAAAATGAAAAAGCCAATTTCGAAAATGTCCTACTTCTCCATTTTTTTCTTTCCATCATTCGTCCAGCTTTTGACGATGTAAAATAAAGGAGACTCGAATGTGACATACCCGATACAACTTATGACTAATAATTTACGTCTTTTTCCATTTTTCGTTCCATTTTATCCCTCGTCGATGTCCTCCTACTTCACTATCGTATATTTTCTCTCCCATATATTTTCCTTTAAAAAGACCTTTTGCTCGACAAACCGCAAACTATCCCTCCTCTCTCCCTCTCTCTCTCTCTCTCTCTCTCTCTTTCTCGCATCCGGAAAATTCTCACCAACGCCAGAAAGAGAGAAAAATGCTCGCCTCGAGCTATCGTCATATTTTATTGAAGTCATTTCCATCGCGGTGGCGCGCACAGAAACTTCCTCGACTTTTTGCAATAACTTTTAAAGAGGGCGAGAGAGAGAGAGAGAGAGAGAGAGAGAGAGAGAGAGAGAGAGAGACAGAGAGAGAGAGAGAGAGAGAGAGAGAAATTGGAGGTCCCCGCGTGCATGGAATTAATATATTTTTTTTCATCCCGAAAGGTGTCTTTTTTTTCTCTTGAGATGGTGCAAGAGAAATATGAGAGAGAGAGAGAGAGAGAGAGAGAGAGAGAGCGTAAAATACGTACAAGGTTTTTGCGGTATTGAGCGCATAAATTATACCGGGCCTTCTCGATCCAAAGAAGTTCTGCGATTGAAGTGTTTTTTTTTCTTCTTATTACTTCTCTTCGTCCTCCATTTCCAGCTGATTTTCTATTTGACTCCCATAACTCTCTCTCCTTCTCTTTTTATATCGGCCATTCTTCACTATTTCAGCCATTTTTATTCATTTCAATTATTAAAAATTTATCAATTCAATTCAATTTATTAATTCAATTCCCTAATGCACAATAATCCTTATACAAGGATTATTGTGGATTAATAAATAATAAATAATAATAATATCATTATTATTATTTAATATTTTTAAATTAATTAATTCAATTCAATTAATGCACAATAATCCTTATACAAGGATTATTATGTATTGGGGAATTGTATTAGGAATGTGCAATCATCCTTGTATAAGGATAATTGTGCACTAAGGAATTGAATTAATAAATTGAATTGAATTGAATTTTATTTTAATAATAAATAGTAACATTGAAAACATAATAATAACAATGATATTATTTTTTAAATATTATTATTTCATCCTTCTCACGAGGAAGGACGAAATCCAAGGATTATTTCAGACTTCAAAATTCTATTTATTGTTAAACTACTCCGAAAATGTTGAAGAAAGTTGCTGGATCCAGTGAGAAATACGCCATAGGTGAAATTTTCACATTCACTCTCAATTCAAATGTTTCAATGTTTAAACGAATTAACTTAACTAAATAACTTAATTTTTATTTCAAGTTAAATGTTAATTGACTTAAACTAATAACTTAAGCCATTCCTTAGACTCATAACTTTATAGACTAATAAACTAACTTGATAGATTAATAGACCAACTTAATAGACTTGCAGACCAATAGCCTAAGTTAATTAACTTAAAACATCGAGTGAATTAACTCAACTAAATAACTTAATTTTTATTTACGTTACAATTAATGTTAATTTTACGTCAAATGTCAATTAACTTAGACTAATAACTTAAGCCATTCCCTAAACCATTACTTAGACTAATAACATAACTTAATTAACTTAACCAATTAAGTTGACTCCCTGAAAACAGAAAAATTTTAACACTTTTGCGATGAAAATCCACTCTCTGACTTTTTGTCCAGAGCCTCTGATATTGGAATTTTTCGTTATTTCATTGAGTTCTGCAATTGAGTTTTTTTTCCTCTTTTTGCATTGATCAAGGCATCTATGCACTCCCCTGTTTTTATTTCCTTTGAGCGAGGGACCTCTCTCGGCGTCATCGACTCCAAGTAACTCGTAACAAGATGTATTATGTAATCGTGAGTGCACTTATCCAATGCCGGGGCTCTTCTCGTCCCGTATGCTCAGCAAATGTCTACTTCGATCGTGGCACTCCAAACTCGAATGGTACTTGAAACTTCTGAGTAAAATTAGGAAATGTTCCCGATTAAATAGCTCCACATCCGTGGACCGTTATCCCGGAGATTCTGACGATGGCCGGGACATCGTCGAGGAACTCAGCTTTGGGTTTGAAATTCTCTAGAACGAAGAATTCTTTTGTTTCTGACGTTAAACGTCTTTCAGTTTAGTTAGAGGGTTAGTTAGAGGTCGTTTGATAAAACAATGAGTAACAAAAAGTTAATTAACTTAATTAGTTAAGTCAATAACTTGACCAAATGAGTTAATTTTTACTTACGTTAATATCAATGTTAATTTTTATGCTAGATGCCAATTTACTTAGACTAATAACGTAAGTTAAGTTGAATAAGTTAACTTGACTAATCAGCTTAATTTTAATTTACATTGAAATTAATGTTAATTTTTATAAATGCTAATTTACTTAGACTAATAACTTGATCCATTACTTAGACAACTAACTTAACTTAAGTAACTTAACTAAATAACTTAAATTAATTGACGTTACCAATTAAGTCAATTTTAATTTACGTTAAAATTCATCATACGTTAGTTAGAGGGTTAGTTAGAGGTCGTTTGATAAAACATTGCCTAACAAAAAGTTAAATAACTTAATTAGTTAAGTCAATAACTTAACTTGACTAAGTAACTTGATTTTAATTTACGTTGAAATTAATGTTAATTTTTATAAATGCCAATTTACTTAGACTAATAACTTAACCCATTACTTAGACAACTAACTTAACTTAAGTAACTTAACTAAATAACTTAACCAATTAAGTCAATTTTAATTTACGTTAAAATTCATGTTAATGTTTACGTCAAATGTTAATTTACTTAATCTAATAACTTGAGCCATTACTTAGGCCATTATTTAGACTAATAACTTAATAGACTAGTAGTGTGATAGACTAATAAACTAACTTAATAGATCAATAGTCTAATATATTAACTTAGACTTATAGACTAATATGTTAAGTTAACCAATTTTGTTAGTCAAGTTAATTAACTTAACTAATTAGTTTTTATTTTTATCCAATTTAACTAGGATGGAATCGAAGTTTATGCAGAAATATTTAATGTATAAAAATGTCGTTAGAGATGTATTTATGGTAGAGAAATAAGTGGCGGAGTAAATGTACCGCTGGCAATCCTTGTCCCTCCCTCCCTCTCTCTCTCTCTCTCTCCATTGCTCTTATTTTCCCTTCCTTTGGACTCTCATGAATATATGCAAATGCACTCGAATGTTGCCGTTATTGCATTAATAACTATAAATTGATTACCCTTGGCTGGCAATTATTATTATGCTCCATTCGACCAGCCGAGTGTTGGCTCAGAGGCGACCATGTAACGGGGCTGGGAGGGAGGACAACGACAATATTATTACACGTCATTACACCCTCGTTGCGTATATATATGCATATATTAATATATTTATATTTAATGGCAGTTTCCAGGATTATTTCTAATATAAATTGGCAGGTTGCAGGACTTTTGTTTGTTTCCAGGACAGTCCTGGAAGTTTCTTGAAAGAATTCCTGTAATTTCCTTAAGGAAATAATTTCCGTAAGGCAATTTCCTTAAGGAAATAATTTCCGTATGGAAAGTTTCTTAAGGAAATTTCCTTTGGGAAATAATTTCCGTAAGGAAAGTTTCTTAAGGAAATTTCCTTTGGGAAATAATTTCCGTAAGGAAAGTTTCTTAAGGAAATTTCCTTAAGGAAAAAAAACAAACCTAAACCAAACGCGTAGAAACTCGGTTTCTACGTAGAAATTTTACATAGACTTAAGGAAAAAATTTCCGTAAGGAAAGTTTCTTAAGGAAATTTCCTTTAGGAAATAATTTCCGTAAGGAAATTTCCTTTAGGAAATAATTTCCGTAAGGAAATTTCCTTAAGGAAATAATTTCCGTACGGAAAGTTTCGTAAGGAAATTTCCTTTGGGAAATAATTTCCGTAAGGAAAGTTTCTTAAGGAAATTTCCTTTGGGAAAAAATTTGAAATAATTCCTCTGAACTCAACCAAAACAAACGCACCTTTTTGCTACCTTAAAGTTTTTCATGAATCCTTTTTGTTTTCGTGTTATACGGGATTTTTCAAATTTCCTCTTTTTTTCATAAAAAATAGAATAACTTTTGAAAAAAAAATCGCTCAAAGTTTTGAAAAAAAGGGAATTGAAGCTCAAACTTTCCCCTTTATGAATCCAATCGTAAAAGTGTATAAAAAAATGCCCTCTCCAATCGTACTTGACTTCCTGTTTATTCAAAATATTTGAGTTTACTTAGCGAGGAAAATGCTTCTATTTGGCATGGAAAATCCTAATCCTTTAGCCTAATCTAGGCTGATAGAGCTAATAGGCTAATAGAGCCTAATAGAGCAAGCAAAAAGACGATTAGGCTAAAAAAAAGTCTGATAAAAAAGGATTAGGCTAAAAAGATGATTAGGCTAATAAAAGGATTGAAGATGAGGATCGAGAAATTTGGTTGAATACTAAAATATAATTTATATATACATTTCCTTCATCTTTAATCATCTTTAGCCTATTCTTTAATTATTGATCCTTTTTTAGCCTAATCATGTTTTTGCTTCATCTATGAGAAAGCTAAAAAAAATATTATGCTCTATGAGGATGCAAAAGATTATTAGGCTAAAAAAGGCTGATAAAAAAGATGATTAGGCTAAAAAAAAGGATAAAACATGAGGATTGAGGAATTTGTTTGATTATTAAAATATAAATTTTCGCCTCAATCTTGAGATGCTAGAAGAGGCTTAAAATATAACGTGGTGCAAAATTCAAAATCGAAGAATTTGAATTTGCTGCATTCAATCGAATTCCGAATGAATTTTCACAAATGCAATAATGCATTGATCAAGAGAGTCCCTTTTGCAACAAGCAAAACGTCGTTCGTTATCCTTTTTTACGGAATAAAACATGTGTCTCGTGACAAAACATGTGTGGTATGTCTGATGATCAAATAAAAAATATATATGGGGCATTCTAGGTCCGTTAGTCCAATATCTGACGATCCTTATATATTTTTTAATAATAAAAAAATATCATTGAGGACCTTCTATTCCAGAAGTAAAAAAATCCTCGAGTTTGAACAAATATGAGTCAACTCAAGCCCTACTTTAATTTAATTTGAAAAAAAAATATCTTGTTTTACATATATTTTTATATTTCAGGGACTATTTATGACCATTTTTTCCAAAAAATTGAGATCTCGACAAAAAAATTGACGATCCGTATACAAATTTATTTTGAAGATCTATTTTTAGGTGGAAGAAAAAAATTTAGGGGGTTTGGGTTTTGGTTGCCCTGACACGAAATGCCCCATACACGTGTGGAATAAAATAGGGATGCGACAGTTCGTCGTCTTCGACCCCATGAGGCCTCCTTCTCTTCCTCTCAAAGAAGGGACCTCCTCTAACGACAGCTGCAGAACTTCGACATATGTATATATTAGGGTGGGTCAAATAAAATGACTAATTTTTTTTGCCTCAATATGATGAAAAATATATTGTTTGGCATCTCAAAAAAAACCCTCTGCAAGTATTAGCCCTTCATATTTAAATTAAGAGGTCCCTCATCGGAAATTTTTATTTCCCATTTAAATAACATAAGAAATTTTTTTTTTTAACTTTGGAATTTTATTAGACTCTAACCGTCAAGGTTAGGAGAGTTTTTTAGCACATTTTTGTAGAACATTTGATGCTCTAAAAGAAATACAAAAACGTCTTAGAAGACAAAAATCAATATTTAATGATATAATTAATTGAAAAATAGTGAAAATATTGACTTTCAGAGATTTTTTTTCGAAGATATGAACCATTTGTTAATGTTCAATAAATATGGGTTTGAAAGAGTACATATCTGGGCACCTTGTATGAAAAATTCAGAATTTTTCGAATGATCTGTTTCCGTTTATCAGTGATGAAGTGAATTTAACACTAAAAATAGCGTTTTTAAACATCCCGAGCGCCCTCTATATATTGTCGAAACATCAAATTGTTGCACTGAGACCTTTATTTCAATGATATCTTTGGTTTTTGAGGGTAGCCAACAGTTTTCAAAATTTTCGATTCACCCTAATATATACATACGTATATATTATATGTATATCTTTCGACGTTCTTGTCTTTATAATAGTCTCTTGGCTCTCGCAAACGACCAAGATCGATCTCGGCTCCCGAGGGGCATTTCGGTCCATGGGGCATCATCCCTGCATCGTTTCATGCAGAATTTGAATTTCTCGGTTAGCTTTAAACTTACTCTTTTAGTCCTTAAGGAGGTATTTTGGCCTAGGGACAAAAATTTGGCGCCTTTTGTCGAGCTCGATAAAAAAATAATCTATATTTTTACCATTCTTTCTTTACAACATATTTATTAATATTTTAATAATAAACCAAAAAAATTTTGAGAAAAAAAAAATGAAAATTTAATAAGTTATAAGCTGGTAAAGTTGGGGCTAAAAAAAGATGTGCTGGTTAACACGATTTTTTTTGTCTTCAAATTATCATGAATACCAATTTTCGTTACTGTATAGTCTTTTTCTTGTTTAGAATTTATTTTGACACTTTTAAATAAAACTTGAAAAAAAAAATTAGTTTTCAAAAATCGAAAAAACAATAGTAGTTATAGAAGACCCACGATCGGACCAGTCTTAAAAGTTGTTAAATAGATGGATGTTTGAAACAAAAAATTAAAATAAAAAAATAAAAATATACACTCACTTTTAAAAATGCGATTCAAAGTTTAAAACTGAAAAAACTCATTTTAAAACACGTCGAATATTTTTGTCGTATTTTTTTCTGAAAAGGCAACAAAAAATAAAAATTTAAAAAAACTTTTAATTTTGCCATTATTAAAGAAGTTATGACCAAAATAACGAACAAAGAGCGGTTTTTTGTTAATTTAATATCTTTTGAACCAGTTATCAAAAAAATCTCAAAATTTAACAGCAAGAGTCTTTTGATGGGTACAAAAAAATATAAAAAATTTGAGGAAATAAAAAAAAAGTTTTTCAAACTGTCCGATTTGGGGTGGAACGCCCCATATACTAAAATAGCTCCGTAAATTATTGGAATTAAAAAATTTTCTTGCGAGGATATATTCTTAAAGGTCTAAACCTTAAGAATATGCAAAAAAAATGATTTCTTTCAAAAGTTTAGACCAGAATACCCCCTTAAAATTACGCTCCTGAGGCATATTACGGGCATAGTTGCTGGGTCACTAAAATAGCCATAACTTTGTAAATTATTGGAATTAAAAAATTTCCTTTCGAGGATATATTCTTAAAGGTCTAAACCTGAAGAATATGCAACAAAATGATTTTTTTCAAAATTTTAGACCAGAATACCTCCATAAAATTACGCTCCTGAGTGACGGGCATAGTTGCTGCGTCACTAAAATAGCTATAACTCTGTAAATTATTGGAATTAAGAAATTTCCTTTCGAGGATATATTCTTCAACATCCGAACTTTAAGAATATGCCAAAAAAAAATGATTTTTTCAAAATTATTGAACAGAATACCCCCTTAAAGTTACGCTCTAGTTGCTACATCACTAAAATGACTATAACTCTGTAAGTTATTGGAATTTAAAAAATCTTTTTTGAGGCTATATTCTTAAAGGTCTAAACCTCAAGAATATGCAAAAAAAAATCAAAATTCTAGACCAGAATAAAAAGGGCGGCAGAAAAATTGCCAAAATGATTGCTAATAAAATGAAGAAAAGTATTTAAATCTTGATGTAAATAATAATATAATAATGTTAATAATGTAGTAAAAATATAAAAATATAATAAATGGTGAAATGGAACACGATTGTTATTTCTCGTGGTTAAAATTTAGGGGAAAGCAGGTCAAAATTGCCATCCTAAGAAAATAAAGATGGTAGATTTCATAAATTCAGAATTTCAAAAACGGAAAAAACACTTTCAAATTTTTTTTTTAATGAAAATTTGAAGTCAAAAAAATTTGGATTAAAATTTGATTAAAATTTTAATTTCTGCTTTTGATATTTATTTTTCAGTGCTATGAGAATTTTACTGTCAAAATTGCCACGACCATGGATCGTCGATGAGAAAAAGGACGATGGTTACACGGCTCTCCATCTCGCTGCTCTCAACAACCACGTCGAGGTTGCCGAATTATTGGCCGGAATCGGTAAGGCCGATCTGGACTTGCAAAATGTTAATTTACAAACGGCCCTTCATCTCGCGGTCGAACGACAGCACACACAAATTGTCAGGGTAAGTCATTCTTCAGTCAATTATTCTTTCCATTTTTTTCATTTTTATTAACTTCTTAACTTTTTATTAATTAATTAATTATCCTTTTATTAACTCCCTTTTACGCCTAATTACTCCTTTTATTAACTTTTCAATTATTAATTAATTCACTTTTTATTAACATTTTAATAAGTTCCTTTCTTGAATTAAATTAATTTTTAAATTGAAATAATCCATCAATATTCAAAGTTCAATTCTGTCGAATAATGAGAGAATTTTCCAGATTTTTTTGTCATCTCTTCTTTCCATTTTTCCCACATTGTTATTAATTCCCTTTCTTGAATTAAATTAATTCTTAAATTGAAATAATTCATCAATATTCAAAGTTCAATTCTGTCGAATAATAAGATAATTTTCCAGATTTTTTTGTCAACTCTTCTTTCCATTTTTCCCATATTTTTATTAATTCCTTTTCTTGAATTAAATTAATTCTTAAATTGAAATAATCCATCAATATTCAAAGTTCAATTCTGTCGAATAATGAGAGAATTTTCCAGTTTTTTTTGTCATCTCTTTTTTCCATTTTTCCCACATTGTTATTAATTCCTTTTCTTGAATTAAATTAATTCTTAAATTGAAATAATCCATCAATATTCAAAGTTCAATTCTGTCGAATAATAAGATGATTTTCCAGATTTTTTTGTCAATTCTACTTTCCATTTTTCCCACATTTTAATTAATTCCCTTTCTTAAATTGAATTAATTCTTATATAGAAATAATCCATCAATATTCAAAGTTCAATTCTGTCGAATAATAAGATAATTTTTCAGATTTTTTTGTCAACTCTTCTTTCCATTTTTCCCACATTTTAATCAATTTCCTTTCTTGAATTAAATTAATTCTTAAATTGAAATAACCCATCAATATTCAAAGTTCAATTCTGTCGAATAATAAGATAATTTTCCAGATTTTTTTGTCAACTCTTCTTTCCATTTTTCCCACATTTTTATTAATTCCTTTTCTTGAATTAAATTAATTCTTAAATTGAAATAATCCATCAATATTCAAAGTTCAATTCTGTCGAATAATGAGAGAATTTTCCAGATTTTTTTGTCATCTCTTTTTGCCATTTTTCCCACATTGTTATTAATTCCTTTTCTTGAATTAAATTAATTCTTAAATTGAAATAATCCATCAATATTCAAAGTTCAATTCTGTCGAATAATAAGATGATTTTCCAGATTTTTTTGTCAATTCTACTTTCCATTTTTCCCACATTTTAATTAATTCCCTTTCTTAAATTGAATTAATTCTTATATAGAAATAATCCATCAATATTCAAAGTTCAATTCTGTCGAACAATAAGATAATTTTTCAGATTTTTTTGTCAACTTTCTTTCCATTTTTCCCATATTTTAATCAATTCCCTTTCTTGAATTAAATTAATTCTTAAATTGAAATAACCCATCAATATTCAAAGTTCAATTCTGTCGAATAATAAGATAATTTTCCAGATTTGTTTGTCAATTCTACTTTCCATTTTTCCCACATTTTAATTAATTCCCTTTCTCAAATTGAATTAATTCTTATATTGAAATAATCCATCAATATTCAAAGTTCAATTCTGTGGAATAATAGTGAGAATTTTTTAGATTTTTCTTTCAAATAAAAAATGACAATTGCCCGTGACAATCGTATTTTTTTTCTACAAAATAATTGCAACGTCTCAAAGAAATAATAATTTTTCGGATAATTATCTAAATTTAAAAAAAAACAATTTAAAAAAAAAATTATTTTATGTGATGAAAAATAAAACAAGTAAATGAAATGAGAGATGGAAATCGGTATCACATTTCATTGATAATAATGCGATTTTTTAAACTTTAAAGGATCGACGAACGGTGGCGAAAACGGTCCATTTAGCCCGGCCCGATTACGTCTTCTGAAAATAAACGTGCCCGGTTTATTTTCGTGGATTTTAGTTTCACGTGTCGCACAATCGTCCGCTCTTGTATATACACGAATTTTCTCGTTGCCAGCGAGGCAATCCGTCAAATTCGACGATCCTTCGCGTCTCCGTTTACAAAAAATTCATTCAGTTTAAATTTGAAAAGACTAAAGATATTACTGAAACCCAAATTTAATTTAATAAAACCATTCATATCGAATATTAATAAAGAAATATTGAGAAGAGTAGCATTTTTTATCATCATGAAATGTAGAGAAATATTTTTCAATCGTAAAAGATTTAATTCCGTCATAACTGATTAATTAGGACAGTAATTAATTAATCAATTGTGAATTAATTGATTATCAATTGATTTATTAATTATAAACGTTAATTACACTAGATTAACCTTAATTAATCTTGCTAAATGTTTTATCGACGTTAAATAATCTTCATTACGTTCAATTATTTATTTTTTAATTAATTAATTAATTATGATTTAATTTATTTATTAATTATCAACGTTAATTACAATTGATTAACCTTAATTAATCTTCATTAATAAACGTTTAATCATTAATCTTTAAATTAATGAATCAATTTTGATCACCGTCGATTAATTTTTAATATAATTTACACGTAACCAATTGATAACAGTAATTAATTAATTATGAATTAATTGATTATTTAATTATTAATTAATTGATTAATTAATTATCAACGTTAATTACACTTGATTAACCTTAATTAATCTGGCTTAATGTAATTAATCAATTTTGATCACCGTTGATGAATTTTTAATATAATTTATACCTAAATAATTATTATTTCTTATTTTTCTAAAAAAAAAATGTAATTCTGCAGTTGCTCGTACGCGAAGGTGCCAATGTAAACGTAGCTGACAAAGACGGTGACACACCGTTGCACGAGGCATTGCGACATCACACTCTGTCCCAGCTTCGTCAACTCCAGGACGTTCAGGACGTTGGACGACTTCTGATGGGCCTCGGCGCTCAGGGACAGGACAAAAAGAGCAGCTCCTTCATAGCTTGCTTCCTCGCGGCTCATGGCGCCGATTTGGAGCTCAAAAACAAAAAAGGACAGACACCATTGAATCTATGCCCGGATCCTAATCTCTGCAAGACACTCACCAATTGTCACAAGAATAAGGAATCGTTAGTATCCTTTTTTTAACGGGTTATATACGCAGTCTTGAAATTTTGACCTTGAAATAACCTTGAAGATAATCGTCAAGGTCAAAATTAAGGAATCAAGAATAAGGAATCGTTAGTTTCCGCTTTTTTAATGGGTTATATATGCAGTCTTGAAATTTTGACCTTGAAATAACCTTGAAGATAATCGTCAAGGTCAAAATTAAGGAATCAAGAATAAGGAATCGTTAGTGTCCTTTTTTTAACGGGTTATATGCGCAGTCTTGAAATTTTGACCTTGAAATAACCTTGAAGATAATCGTCAAGGTCAAAATTAAGGAATCAAGAATAAGGAATCGTTAGTTTCCTTTTTTTTAACGGGTTACATACGCAGTCTTGAAATGTTGACGTTAAAATAACCTTGAAGATAATCGTCAAGGTCAAAACTGAGGGATAAAGAGTAAGGAATCGTTAGTTTCCTTTTTTTAACGGATTATATGCGCAGTCTTGAAATTTTGACCTTGAAATAACCTTGAAGATAATCGTCAAGGTCAAAATTAAGGAATCAAGAAAAAGGAATCGTTAGTTTGCTTTTTTTTAACGGGTTATATACGCAGTCTTGAAATTTTGACCTTGAAATAACCTTGAAGATAATCGTCAAGGTCAAAATTAAAGAATCAAGAATGAGGAATCGTTAGTTTCCTTTTTTAAATAGGTTATATACGCAGTCTTGAAATTTTGACCTTGAAATAACCTTGAAGATAATCGTCAAGGTCAAAATTAAGGAATCAAGAATAAGGAATCGTTAGTTTCCTTTTTTAATGCGTTATATACGCAATCTTGAGATTTTGACCTTGAAATAACCTTGAAGATAATCATCAAGGTCAAAATTAAGGTCATCATTGAATTCCTCGTCAAAAGTTACTTCAAGAATGACCTTGATTTTTTTGAAAAATATCTTAGCTGAGGAAATATTACATTACGAAAATGAAATTTTAAAATCGATTTTTTGAAAATCCCAACTACGCATAACGCCTTAATTCATATCCCATAATGATAAATCATGATGAAAAAAAATTATAAAAATTTCAAGGCACGACATCGAGGCTCCTGCGCCCTCTGCCGCGATGGACGAGTGCCTCGTTTGTTCGGATGGAAAACGTGAAATGCTCTTCAGCCCATGCGGACACGTTGCTTGTTGCAATCCCTGCGGACCGAGGGTCAAGAAATGCTTGATATGTCGGGAAAACGTTGTTTCCCGTGTCAAGGTACGATTTTTCAATCTTCAGACAAAAAAAAAGATTTTGGGACTCAAAAAAGAGGCCCAAAATTCTTCAGACAAGAAAAAAGGATTTTGGGACTCAAAAAAGCGGCCCCAAATTCTTCAGACAAGAAAAAAGAATTTTGGGACCCATAAAGAGGCCCCGAATTCTTCAGACAAGAAAAAAGAATTTCGGGACCCAAAGAGAGTCCCCGAATTCTTCAGACAAGAAAAAAGAATTTTGGGACTCAAAAAAGAAGCCCCAAATTCTTCAGACAAGAAAAAAAGATTTTGGGACCCTAGAAAGAGACCCAAAATTCTTCAGACAAGAGAAAAGATTTTGGGACCCAAAAAAGAGGCCCAAAATGCTTGAGAGTAAACAAAACGACCGGAAGTCCTCAAGAGGGCCCTGAAAACTTGGACTTGAACGTCATCTATCAATACCCAAATGTACTCAATCGATTAAAAATTATTTCCAAATTAATTGAATGATTTTCAATGATCGATTCGATCGATCGATATTCCACAGATCGAGGAATGCGTCGTGTGCTCGGATCGCAAAGCCGGCGTCCTTTTTCGTCCTTGCGGTCACATGTGCGCCTGCGAGAGTTGCGCGACACTTATGAAGAAATGCGTTCAATGCCGGACCCAAATTCTGCACATGGTACCGATGTCCATCTGTTGCGGTGGAGGAGGTGATGTTACTTACGTTAAGGGGTGTGATGCCTCAGGTACAATTTACGAAAATCTCGATCCGGCAATATTTGCTTCTCGTTGTTTGTGGTCATAGAAAAAAAAAAAGGTTTTTTTTCCAATAAAAATATTTTTTTTAAAAGTATTTTTTTAATAAAAATTTTCGTGGTCTTGATCAGAGTTGTGAAAATAGTAATGTAGAAGTAATGCATTACCCATTGCTTTAAACAATGTGTATTGGATGAGTTTTCCATTACATACAAATTACAAAAGTAACGTGTAATGAATGAATGTTCCATTACAAATAATAATAGTAATGTGGAATGAATCAGTGTTCCATTACAAATTACAAAAAATAATGTGTAATGTATGCATGTTCCATTACAACTTACAAAAGTAATGTGTAATGTATGCAAGTTACCTTACAAATTACAAAAGTAACGTGTAATGATGAATGTTCCATTACAAATGAAAATAGTAATGTGTAATGGATGCGTGTTCTATTACAAATAACAAAAGTAATGTGTAATGGATGCGTGTGCCATTACAAATACAAATAATAACGTTTAATGAATGAGTGCTCCATTACAAATTACAATTGAAAACATAGTAATTTGTAGTGGAGAATATTCCATTACAAATTAGTGTGCTTCCACCAGAATTTGGAGCGGGTACTATTTTTCTCAATGGTAAGTCTATTAATTTTTCAATTAAAATAATTTGTGTGTATCAAGTTTTTATTAACTTTACTATCGCAGTGGTAAATGTATGAACAGTGATTTTTTGGAGTAATTTTTACTCCATTCTTAAATTGTAATTTTTACAAGAATGGAGTAAAAATTACTCCAAAAAATCACTGTTCATACATTCACCACTAGTAAAGTTAACAAAAACTTGATACACAAAAATTATTTTCATTGAAAAATTAATAGACTGACCTCTCAGCAAAATAGTACCTACTCCAAATTGTCGTAGAAACACACTAATTTGTAATGGAATATTCGCAACTGCAAATTACTTCCTTTTCAATTGTAATTTTTAATGGAGCACTCATCCATTACACATTACTTTTTTTTATCTGTCACATGCATCCATTACACATTTTCTTTTTTATTTGTAATGGCACATGCATCCATTACACATTACTTTTTTTGTTCGTAATGGAACACGCATTCATTACACGTTACTTTTGTATTTTGTAATGGTACACTTGTCCATTTCACATTATGCAGTGTAACGGGTAATGAATACCGTAATGCATTATGAAAATAATGCATTATTTACAACTCTGGTCTTGATAAGCTTGAAATTGCAAATGTATTAGACGAGTAACCGTCTCTCGAGCACGAAAATTTAGAAAAATTGCTTGGGATCGATTTGCCTGTTTTGCATTATCATGAATGCAATTTTTCGTTGAATTTTTCATGCAAGAACACTGCAAGACCGAAAAAAGCTGAATATTATTTGTAAACATGTAAAAATGTTGTAGTTTACGTCAGTGCATTTTGAATAACATTGTAAATAGCCGCGCGTCCGCTTCGCTGAGTTGTCGTACAAACGGCCGCCGCGTGGCGGCGCTTCGCTCAGTTTTCGTACAAACGGCCGCCGCGTGGCGGCGCTGGGGTCGGCGCCTCCCCAGTTTTTAGTGGCAATGGTGCTTGAATCGTTCGGGAATCTCGTGCTTGCCGATGTAATTTTTTTTTTACTCGATTCAGGTACCATTTCCGAAGTAAAGGCCGATCCTGAGGAGGAACTGGCTCCGATCAACACCGGAAGCGGCGAGGCTGCGTTGATGAACAACGGAAGTCGCGATACGTCGCACAGTGATATACAAAAATTGCAACAACAGTTGCAGGACATCAAGGAACAGGTATGTTCGGACAAAGAATGTTCGTCGAAAGAAAAAAAACCTTCCTAAAAATATTTTACCAGGATATTATTGACGGCATTTTCTTGAAAAGGCAACTTACTTTGTTTTTTTTTTTCTATTTCAGACAATGTGTCCAGTTTGTCTGGATCGACTGAAAAATATGATATTTTTGTGCGGCCACGGTACGTGTCAGATGTGCGGCGACCGGATGTCCGAATGTCCGATATGCCGAAAAGCCGTCGACAAACGAATTCTGCTATATTAAAAAAAAAAAAGACTGTAATCGCCGATCCTTAATGACTAAAAAATCATTCGATTTGCTCGTACGTTCGTGTAGAAGAATTCGCGAATATTTCGAATTTCTCCGTTTTGAGAAATTTTTTTTTTTTCTGCGCTATCAATCGACGATTATCGATTATGTAAGGTGATAAGAATGAACGATCTACAGTTGCAACGTTAATTACACGCACAGATGTAATGTACTGTGAATCGATAATTATTATTAATTCTATAAATCCTATTTTTATTATTGTTATTATTATTATTATCATTATTATTGAATTATTCGATAATGCCTCTGCGCGTTCGATTTACTCGCGAAATTAATTTTGTGGCAATATTACGTCATATCGAAAAAGTAATCGTAATAGATCTTTCGTCCAATTATATTTACATAGTTTTGAGATTTTTTTGGAGCTAGTAATTTTTTTAGCTCAGATGTGAAAAATCATAATTAAAAAATTCTAAATATCTCTAAAAACGACTCGTGTAAGCTTCTTCGGCGGTGTTAAGGTTTTTTTTTATCGCCGTTAATTATTTTCTCGACTCGAGACCGAAAGAAAAAATTATAACGATTTAATAAAACGATCATTATAAAAACGATAAATATTCGATGAAGAAAAAATGTTTTTCGCGCATGATAAAAGTGACGATATAGATATAGTTCAGGATTGCCAGCGTTTCAGATGGTCAAAAATAGTAGAATAGTGACTTATCTTTCACAAAAATAGTGACATAGTGACTTTTTCGTCTAAATAAGTTAGAGGCGTTTGAAATTTCGCGATTTAGAGGTTTTTCAGAATGGGGCTAAAATTGAGTAAAAATGTTTTTGATGAAAATTCATAAAAATTTTGTTTTTTTAAGACAACTATTGGTAGATTCATGTTCAGAGAGACAAAATACATCGGTATAAAGGATGAAAAAAAAAATTTGTTTCAATTTTTTTTTTGAATTTTGGCAAAAGTTGAATCTGTCCACTAAAATAGTTGAAATTTTTTTTCTACTAAAAACTTCGGCTCTAGACTGCGCTCATTCTTTTTGTAATCGTTAAAGCTTCAAAACGCCGCTTTGTTCATCCAATTCTGATGATTTTTTTATTTTTGGCAGATTTTTAAAGTTCAACCATGGATTTTTGCAAATTTTCTAAGGCTCTTTCAATTAAAAAAAAAGTAACTTGAGAATTTGAAAACGAAGAAAATAACGCCTGAAAGAAGCTTGTACGATTAAAAATACGGGAATTATGGCCGTTCAAAAATTTATTCTCTGCGTACCCCCTTAAGAATTTCAAAAAAACCAAAAAAAGTAACACCAGAATTTGAAAACGAAAAAAATGAGGCTTGAAATAAGTCTGTAGGATCAAAAACATGGGAGTTATGGCTGTTCCAAAATTTATTCTCTGCGTACCCCCTTAAGAATTTCGATTTTTTTTTTTTTAAAGTAACTTGAGAATTTGAAAACAAAGAAAATGAGGCCTGAAAGAAGTCTGTAGGATCAAAAACACGGGAGTTATGGCTATTCCAAAATTTATTCTTCGCTTACCCCCTTAAGGATTTTGAAGAAAATTAACCTAAAAAAAAGTAACCTGACAATTTGAAAACGAAGAAAATGACGCCTGAAAGAAGTCTGTATGATCAAAAACACGGAAATTATGGCCGTTCCAAAATTTATTCTCTGCGTGCCTCCTTAAGGATTTTGAAAAAAATAAAACTCAAAAAAGTAACTTGGGAATTCGAAAACAAAGAAAACGACGCCTGAAAGAAGTCTGTATGATCAAAAACACGGGAGTTATGGCTGTTAAAAAAAATTAATCTCTGCGTACCCCTTTAAGGATTTTGAAAAAAAATAAAACTCAAAAAAGTTGCCTGAGAATTTGAAAACGAAAAAAATGATGCTTGAAAGAAGTCTGTAGGATCAAAAACACGGAAGTTATGGCTGTTCCAAAATGTATTCTCTGCGTACCCCCTTAAGGATTACAAAAAAAATAAAACTCAAAAAAGTAACTTGAGAATTTGAAAACAAAGAAAATGACGAATTTTTTCGATTTTTTATTTTAAAAGTTCAACCATCGATTTTTGCAAATTTTTTCGAATTTTTTCGAAATTTGCCCCCTATTCTAACCCCATTCTAATAGTGACAGTGACCAAATTTCAAAAATTGGGAGACACTGTCTGTACTCTGGGTCATTAAAGTCCTGCTTTCTAAGAAAGAACGTCAACAAAAATCTGAAAAAATTCAGAACATTTTTTTCCATGATCCAATTATATATTTAACCATTTACAGCGAACAAAAATTTCTTACAATTTTTCTAATTCCAGAGATATGCGACTTGAAAATTTTGCTTGTGCCTTAAAAGACCCAGTGCACAGAGACTGAGGGTTAAGATAGTGACCAATAGTGACTCACTGGCAATCCTGATGTACTTTAATAAGGATACGAAACTTTTTTTTCTCGTATGAGATGTGGAAGATATTGAGAAAAATATTCCAATTCGTTGATTATTTTCTATCCGGCCGATTGTTAGCTATTGATAGTTTGATAGATGCCTATTTTTTAGGATTTACCGAAACGATCCTGACCGCAAACCATTGATAGTATAACGAAGATATGTTAATCTTAAACACTTTTTTTTCATAATAAATAATATTAATTATCCTCTTCATCGACAATGAATAACTGTTATAGCGAATACGAATTAATTATCGTGATAATTCATACATTATTATCGATACATGAGAAAAATCGACCGTAAACGCCAGCGAGTGACGATTTTGTAAGCGTTGAAATACATTTATCATTCTATAATTATAAGACAAGCGAATAATCGTGAATAAAGATTCTGCGAGAAATTTCGCATCGAAGATAATTTTTTTTTTCTTCACTGACATCGGTCAGCCGAAGTCTGTAATAAGTTAAAAATTAATAAACGAATGAAAGAATAAAGAAGAATGAACATTGAAGCTTTTGGCCGTTTATGGCAATAAATTTATAAAAAAAAACACATTTTCCCTCAAATAGCATTTAGTCTACTTTAGAAGGCCAAAAAAAGCCATTTTCTAAGATTTTTTTCTCAGCTCCTTTATCAGATATTTTTATAAAACTGTTATTACAACATTGTTTACATCCTTCGAAAATACAAAAAAAAATGTATTTTCTATTTTGATTCTTTGAATAATTTATAGAAGGCGCCAAAGTCGAGTCTTCGAAAATGTCTTAATCAAAAAGTATTTTATTGCACTCCGTGTGCAAAGTGCCACTTTGCGCACACTTCGTGTGCATGAAATACCATTTTACGCCCTCGTGCAATAAAATTTTGCATGACACTCCTATCATAATGTACTATTATTTCACTCTGTGCATAAAGTGCCCACTTTACGAACTCGTGCAATAAAATGAATGATAAATGAATATAATGCGAAATCGATTTTTAAAAAAATGGCGGATGTTTGAAATAAATTGTGAAAAATTCAAATTTTCATTTCAAACATCCGCCAATTTTTTTTTAGTCGGTTTTTTATCAACGGTGGTAAATTGTTGTGTAAGAAACCTTGCTGTTCAAAATTTTCTTTAATTTTTTTGTTTTATACTTGCCAATCCTGAGATTAATTGTCGGCCATGGAACAAGACATTTTCGATTTTGGCGCCTTTTATAAATTATTCAAAGAATCAAAATGAAGAATATTTTTTTTGTATTTTCGACGGATGAAAGAATCTTCAAAAACAGCTTTATAGTCATATCTGATAAAGGAGTTGAGAAAAAAATCTTCAAAATTTGCTTTTTTTGGGCTTCTAAAGTAGTACCTTGACCCTCGCCGGTCACCGCGGGTCAAATTGACCCGAGCTCTCACTTTGAGCTCAAATATCTCTAACTAAAGTACCATATATTGAGAGTAGTATTTTTTTGTACCATATATTGAGAGTATCTTGTAGAAATTTTTCCAAAAAAATCTTTAAAACTGCGTTACATTTTTTTTCTTTCTAAAAAACTGGATTTTTGAAAGTCTTTTTTTTCTTGATTTTTTTTCCATGTTAGTATTTCAAAAAAAAGACGATTGTTTCATATACTGAAATGTTCAAAAATAATTTCTATATTTTTTTAAGACAGGTACTTTTTTTTTACAACCATCCAAAAAAGTCGGTCGGGTCAAATTGACCCATTATGACCAGCGAGGGTTAAATAGCATTCTTTACAGTTCCTCATTATTCTCAAAAAATTTTCATAAATTTTGAAAAAGGTAGGATAATCAAATCAATGAATATAATCGATAGCTATATGAAAAATTATTTATTTTAATCTTGGATTTGATCGAATATATAAGATCGAATGAAGGTAATTTTTTTTTTCTAATTACAGCTGGTAATAAATTTCGTGCTGAATAAAGATGACAATTCTTTCGACAATCAATTTTTTTTATCTCCTTTTCTCGTGAAAAAACCAACTTCTCAAAGCCACTCTTTACGATATAAGCGTTTTTTCTAAAGCTATATCGAGAAACTAAAAAAAAATATCTCACGTAAATGTACAACTTGTATAAAAAATTCTTCTCACTCTCGCAGACTCTTCGTCTCTCCTTCTCTATCTCATATTTTCCCTCCTCGCGTTATTATCCTTAAATTAGACCGATCGTTATCGCCAATCTAAGATTCTACCGAGCTTTCTTTGTAACAAATTTTAAAAAAAAAGCACGTTGAAACAACGTTGGAAAGTGCGTTTTTCGATATCCAGGTAATATCTACAGATTTAAAAAAAAAATTTTTTTTTGCAATTAAAAAAAACAGTGAGTTGTAAAAACCGACGCTAAATAATTTACTATAGTGTGACGCAAGAACGTGATACGTGTGCGTAAGCATATACTTCAAATTTATTATTTATATTAAATATTTAATTACATTAATTTAATTTTTTTTCTTTCCGTATTTTTTTTTCTTTTTTTTCATTCATTATTTCAACCCAAAAAAAATAAATTAATGTAATTAAATATTTATATTAAATATTCAATCACATTAATTTAATTTTTTTTCTTTCCGTATTTTTTTCTTTTTTTTCATTCATTATTTCATATCGTTATTCATCTCGTAGACAAACACAACAATTAAGGCTGTTGCTTAGCTGTGTGGCATTTTTTTTCGTTTTTTTTTTCTCTCCGCGCGCTCTCGTCACTCTTCATTTTCATTCTCTAAATCCTCTGTGGCCCAATTTTTCAAATCCGGTTAATATATATATATATTTTTTTTTTCAAAGACGATTCGGAGAAGGAAAGAAAAAAGAAAAAATTATCTCTACTTTCAAGTGTATTGGACAGATTCAAAAAAGGGCTTTATCGTTGAAATTTTTTGCACGTCGAGTTTTGAAAAAATTTAGGATAAGGCTCTTTTTTGAATCGTCATGGTGCGCATTTATATATGGGGCATTCCATGTCAAATTTAAACCCTTTCGATTTGGCTGCATTTTTTTTTCCGTTTCTACCCCATTAAAAACATTTTTCGTCTTTAATTGCACTTTCAGAAAAAAAAATACAAACAAAAATTAAGATATCTATGACATTTTTCACTTTTTCGACAAAAATCATATTTTTCTCGAAGTTGGCCATTTTTGTTCACTCAAAAAATAATTAATCAATTCCGGAAAAAATGCCGCTTAAAATGGAGTGGGCCGACATTTCCTTCTATTTTTTTTTTCACTTTTTTGACAAAAAATCAAAAAATTTTCTAGGACAACGACTTTAATTTTTTTTGCTTCTCAATTTTTTAAACTCTGAGGTCCTTTATAAATGCTCAAAAATTTCCAGAGTGGTATTTTGTAAAATAAGCCCAGCTGGGAAAATTGTTTTTTTTTTCAATCGATAAAAAAAAATAGAACGAAATGTCGGCCCACTCCATGTTGAGCGGCATTTTTTCCAGAATTGATCAAAGTATTTTTTGAGTGAACAAAAAATTGAAAATCGCCAACTTCGAGAAAAATATGATTTTTCTCAAAAAAGTAAAAAATTTCATATTATACCTTTAAATTTGTTCGTATTTTTTTTCGGAAAGTACATTACGGACGAAAATGTTGAAAAAAAAACGTCCCAATTAGTCAATTTTTAAAGAAATTATAGTTATTTGAAAAAAAAAGCCTTTTTTGGGTTGGGTAAAAAAATTTGAAAATTTCCTGAAAAATCTGTTCATTGAGGTAGAAAAGAAAAACAAAATTTCAGCGAAATCGAAAGGGGTCGGTTTTAAAAGTGGTTGATTTAACATGGAATGCCCCTTATACTTTTTTCTCAAAGTGCTCTGCGCCGTTATTGCACATTTTCCTTTCTTGCGAGAGTATCACAGCGGCGTTCGGCAAAAGTCGCCGAATTTTGAGCCACCGCCGATCGCACGTTTTTTTTTTTTCTCGTTTTCGTTTCGTCATTCTCGACAGCGCCGTTTTCGTATGACGGAGAATAAAAAAAGAAAACGATATTCGGAGCGTAAAAAAAATCATGCTCACTCGCGGCATTTTTTGATGAGTTTTTTTTTCAAAATTCCAAGCGACCGAGTCGTGCTCTACACAAATAAATATTTTCATAGCGATTTGAGTATTCGTTTGGACGAAAAAAAAAAAGAAAAAAAAACCGATATTTCATAACACGATTCAATTATGCAAGCGCGGTTCAAAAAATTCGCGCGATAACATTTTAATCTATTTTTTTTTTGTCTTTTTTCATAGTTTTTTTTTTGCTACACGGATTATTCTTCACCAGCAAAAATTTGGCGAGTTTTTGTTTTTTCAATGAAATTCGAAGCTGACGACGCTGAAGAATTGCTGCTTTCCATTTTTGTCGTTCGTTTTTCACATTCGGCTCGTTTTTGCTGCCACCGAAGAGAAGAAAAACAATCGCTTTTTCCATTTTCCGGCACTGACCGACCACAGTTTTTAGTTAGTCTGCTGTTAATTGTCGCGCATTTTTTGGGTCGCGAAGACTCTCTCTCTCTCTCTCTCTCTCCCTCTCTCTCTCTCTCTCTTTATCATTTCTCTTTCTCTTCCGTTCCCTTTCTCTTGATTTTTATTTTATTTTTCACCTAGACTTCCGCTTAACACTCGGACGATGAGTTGAGATCCGGGGGTGGAATTTTTGTGGTTCGCGTTATACGATCAAGTTCGGCAGCGGCGTCGTTCCTCATCGCAGCTTTATCGACCGGTCCACCATCTGTAATTGATTTTTTAAAATTTTAATCTCACGAATAATTCTATTTGGCAAAATTTCATCAGTTGAACGTTTCGAAAAGGAATCGGTGAGCAAGATTTCTCAGAAAAGGCGCCACCGATCAGTCTCAAATTTTTGCACAAGCTCAATAAATACATTTTTTAACAATTAATCGAAGGTTTTTTTGTATCGATAAATATTTTCCATTTTATAAACAATTTAAGGCCAAAATTTTCAGCGAAAAACGATTTTTTCTTGAGAAGCTGCTTTTTTGTTAAAAATAGATGTTTTGCTTATTCCTTCGATTAGATACTAGAATAATCTAGTATCTAATCGTTTCCTTAAGGTATAACCTTATGGAAACGTTATATTTTTAATTTTTTTATTTTTTGATGATCCAATCCAATCGTGCTCACCGCAAGACGCCTTTTTTAGAGGGTCCTCCGGAGATCAGCTACAGCGTCTTCAAGAAACATTATTTTTTTTAAATAAAAATTTCAAAATAAAGTTAAAAGTTACAGAAAAATGTATAGAAATTTTTACGTTAATAACTTAAAATGTCTTCCAGAGAAAATTCTTGACAAATCGCTTTTTTCGAACTCCTGACTGCGTATAACCCGTTAAAACAATATTTTGTTACAATAATTTATTTTTCTATCAATTTATAGCTGGATTTATAAAAGTGTGGCGATGATTCTTGATAATTATTCTTGAAAAATTTATTAATTTAATTTATTAATTCAATTTCTTATATCAATTTATTAATTCAATTTCTTATATCAATTTATTAATTCAATTTATTAATTCAATTTATTAATTTGATTTATTAATTCAATTTATTAATTTAATTTAATTATTCTAAACATTTTTTTATTTATTGTCAAAGCTAGATTCATACAAATTTGGATCATTTTTGATAATTGTGAATGAACTTTTAGTGACCAAAATAAAATAATGAGACAGCAATGTGCAAGTTTCTAATACGAGCACGGAAATTTTTCTATATTTAATGGAATATCCTCCACTGCAAATTACTTTTTTTTTAATTTGTAATTTAATTTGTAATGGAACACGCATCCATTACACATTACTTTTTTTAATTGAAATGAAACACGCATCTATTACACATTACTATTTTCATTTGTAATGGGGCATGCATCCCTTACACTTTACTTTTTTTATTTGTAATGGAACATGCATACATTACACATTACTTTTTTTATTTGTAATGGAATACGCATCCATTACACATTACTTTTTTTAATTGAAATGAAACACGCATCCATTACACATTACTATTTTCATTTGTAATGGAACAGCCATCCATTACACATTACTTTTGTAATTTGTAATGGAAAACTTGTCCAATACACATTGTTTAAAGTAATGGGTAATACATTACTTTTACATTACTATTTTCACAACTCTGCTCCGGACTGCGTATAGGGAAGGATGTGAAAAAAAAAATTGGCCCTCACCGATTCGAATGGGACTTGCGCCAATACTGCCCGGTGAACCTGGCGAACCTGGAGCTCCGGGTGAAGCACCAGTTTTCTTGTACAGAAGAGAATTGAAAAAGCTCGCTAGCACACCCTCTCCGGAAGGTGTCGTACCAGCTCCCTTTGGATCCAATTTTTTGTTCGGCGAGGGCACCTGGTGATAAAACTTTCAGCTCTCAAAAAACCTCATTTGATGGACGAACAACAATTGAACAAATATACGATATACAAGATCATACCACATATTAGAACATGCCGTAGCGTCTCATAATTCAGAAAAAAACAATTAAATGCACAGAAATTCCAAGTGTTTCGATGCGCTCTGCTCTTTCGTGTTGAAAACATAAAACAAATGTGACGAACATCAATCGCAAATACATCAATCGGTGAAGGATGCAATTTCAAGGACATGCCCGATATCATCAGGCAGGATCATTTTGAGGATAATTTTTCAAGGACATTCTAGAGGTATTTCAAACGTTTTTCAGCGACACAAGAACTTTTTACGAACATAAAAATTAATAAAATATTAATATTAATAAAAATATTAATATTAATAAAATTAATGAAAATTCCTTCGAAGGACTTCAAGGACTCCAAGGACGTTTCCTCGAGGATAATTAGTGACACTCAACACGAACGTTTTTTTTTGTTTTTCTAGCTCCCGTTAGTTACACGAACGCAACATTTTGGAGCATGCTCTGAATATAAATGGTACAACCTGCATTATTGGCCCGGTGCTTGCCTGATTTCGCGTCGTCGGAGAACGCGAAGGATCTCTCAAGCCCGAAAGAGCCGCTTGCTGACGAGCGAGGAAAGCTTGTTCCTCCTCCGCTTGTATTTCTACTTCTCGCGTGACGCACTGCAATTGAACAATTGAATTTTTAGAAGAAAAAAAATCATAAATTGGTCGGATTTCCCTTTTTTCGTCGAGGAATCAAATTTACCTTTCTGTTCGTCGCGGGTTGAGCTATAACGTCACGATAATAATCGTCGGGTTTCATCGACTGCAAGTTTTCGTGAAGTATACTGATTTTCTTCATATTATCCCAGCCAGCGGGTCTGTGAAAACCAAAAGAAAATATTTTATTTTCCGGGGATTCGAAATTCGGATCGAATATTCGAATTATTCGAATATTTTTTGCTCTTAAACTGATCGATTTCGATGAAGAAGTTATGTTGTTTTATCATATATTTAACTCAGTCATAATATTTTTATTATAGCTCACTCCTGAAGTAATGAAAATTTTAATAAAACATAACTTTTGAAAGAAAGTTTCTTTACCGACCTTTTAATGAAATGTAAAATTCAAAATATTTTTTTAGATATTATGAAAATACATCGTTAGAAAAATTAACAAATGAATTCAATACGCTGATTATTAGTCAAGTATAATTGAGTTTCGAAATTCGAATAGAATATTCGAATAATTATTTTTTGCTCTTAAACTGATCGATTTCGATGAAGAAGTTATGTTATTCTATCATATATTTAACTTAATCATTTTTTTTATAGCTCACTCCTGAAGTAATGAAAATTTTAATAAAACATAACTTTTGAAAGAAAATTTCTTTACCGACCTTTTAATGAAATGTAAAATTTAAAATATTTTTTTAGATATTATGAAGATACATCGTTAGAAAAATTAACAAATCAATTCAATACGCTGATTATTAGTCAAGTGTAATTGAGTTTTTCAGAAGTTTTTATTTATTCATCGCTTCTCGAATTATTCGTATTATTTGAACCATTCGAATAATTCGAATAATTATTTTTTGCTCATAAACTGATCGACTTCGATGAAGAAGTTATGTTATTCTATCATATATTTAACTTAATCATTTTTTTTATAGCTCACTCCTGAAGTAATGAAAATTTTAATAAAACATAACTTTTGAAAGAAAATTTCTTTACCGACCTTTTAATGAAATGTAAAGTTTAAAATATTTTTCTAGATATTATGAAAATACATAGTTAGCAAAATTAACAAATAAATTCAATACGCTGATTATTAGTCAAGTGTAATTGAGTTTTCAAAAGTTTTTATTTATTCATCTCTTCTCGAATTATTCGAATTATTTGAACCATTCGAATAATTCGAATTATTTTTTGCTTTTAAACTGATCGATTTCAATGAAGAAGTTGTGTTATTCTATCATATATTTAACTTAATCATAATATTTTTTTACAACTCACTCCTAAAGTAATGAAAATTTTAATAAAACATAACTTTTGAAAGAAAGTTTCTTTGCCGACCTTTTAATGAAATGTAAATTTTTAAATATTTTTTTAGATATTATGAAAATACATCGTTAGAAAAATTAACAAATAAATTCAATACGCTGATTATTAGTCAAGTGTAATTGAGTTTTCAAAAGTTTTTATTTATACATCTCTTCTCGAATTAATCGAATTATTTGAACCATTCGAATAATTCGAACAATTATTTTTTGCTCTTAAACTGATCAATTTCGATGAAGAAGTTGTGTTATTCTATCATATATTTAACTTAATCATAATATTTTTTATAGCTCACTCCTGAAGTAATAAAATTTTTAATAAAACATGACTTTTGAAAGAAAGATTCTTTACCGACCTTTTAATGATTATTCATCTGCAATATATTTCTCCGAAATTTTGAAAAAATTTTAACAATTAAAAAAAAGTCAATCGTTATCTTTAGTTTCTCTTTCTCAGTTATAACAATTATTGAATGGTAAATAAGAAATGATTTTTTATTGTTATGATCGATGACTGTTTTTCTTCCTCGTTCGGAAATCTGGCTTTATTTTCAGTTACGGACATTAAATTATTCAATAATTTCGACAATGCAAATATTTATTTAGGTTTTCATCATAAACAGCCATGAAATAGGATAGTCTCTTATTTTTTTCTAGTATTCGAATTTACAAATTATTCGAAAAGTTCGAATTATTCGAATTATTATTATTATTATTATTATTATTATTATTATTATACTCACATAAGTACAGCATCCTTCTCGACAACGAGAGCCGGTGTTCTAAACGGTAAACTATAGATCCTATGGGTAAGGTACTTGTACAGCAAATCACAATTCTTATCCTCCTTCGCCGAAGTGTAAAACAAACCGGCGCCGTATTGCAAACAAAATCGTCTGATCCATTGCTGCATAAAGTCGAAATGTTCGTCCCTGGAAAAAAAAATCGAAAAATGCAGGCACCGAGTTTTCGTGGAAAATAGTGAATAGAATACGAGTCTTCCATCTTGCGGGAATTTTCAATGGAAATAGAAATATTTGAAATTTTCAATGAAAACTGAAATATTTGAATTTTCAATGGAAATTAAAATATTTGAAATTTTCAATGGAAACTGAAATATTTGAAATTTTAAATGAAAATTGAAATATTTGAAATTTTCAATGGAAATTAAAATATTTGAAATTTTCAATGGAAATTGAAATATTTGAAATTTTCAATGGAAATTAAAATATTTGAAATTTTCAATGGAAATTGAAATATTTGAAAATTGTTATATCGTCGATCCCGATGAAATTTCTCACTTGTAATCGTGCTCCTTCTCGAGCGTCGACATGTAATCCGTTTTCGTGATAACGACAACGACATCGAGACCCAAATTCGTGGTAAGGACGCCCTCGGGCAATGGCAAACTGCCGACGGTGTCGTCATCCAAGTTACGACTGGTCCGTCGCAAAGGACTTCCAGGATCCAATTCGTCGCCAGGTTCCGTGTAATCTTGCCACTTCTTTACATCTGTGCAGAAAAAATAACACCAAACACTGTAATGAATTCTCATGATAAATTATTTATGAAAAATGCAATTTTCTTCCATTTGCACTCGTTGTTGAGTCATTTTTCCCTGTTTGTTGATTTTTTTTTAAACAGTTTTGAATTGCTCTGAAAATTTAATATCCGGGACAATAATATTGCCAACAATTTGCGACTAATGTTATTATTTACTGAATTGTCTGCATCTCTGTCTCGTATCATTGTCGAGGCTCAACTTGTCGATGTGATCGCCGAGAAGTGCGGCCCAAGCTTGAAGCTGATCGAGTATCGTCCAGGGCGTCGTCATAGCCGCAACGAGGATAACGAGCGTGTGGGGAAACCGTTCCTGGCTCAGAGCGAATCGCAAGAGATTTGCGTGACCAGGATCACCGTCGAGCACCCAAACCGATAATCTCGTTTGATCTTGAAATAGTTTTGAAAAATCGTTATAATCGTTAAAGGGAGGCTAAATCCCGACATTATTACTGGAGCCCTACATTATCGACTCAAAATCGCTGTCCAAACTTTTTCCAATACCGGTGGATGAATATCAATTAAATTTATGAACGAATGATGAATGAATTGCAAAATGCAAAAGCGAGACATAAATCAACGTTTTCGTTAATTGCCACTGACTCGTCAGACAGTTTGGATAAAAGTCTGATGAGAATAACATTTATTTCATAAGGATTCCATGTGGGGCTGCCCTCTTTCGGATTTCTGTGAACTTGTTTTCGCCATTTTGTTTTTCGATAAAACACTAAATTTATCAACATTCATCTCGTGATTTGGATTCCAAACTTACGTCACGGTTTTTTCATAAAATAATGTCGAAGACGCATCGATATTCGCACTTTGGTGTTCGTCGTGGAACCCCACTCTTGGTTTTAGTCGAAATGCCGTTGAAACATTGTAATTTAATATTTTCAATTACAGATTCCTGATGATAATCGGATCTGTAATTTTTTTTTTTGTTTTTCGAAAAAATTTTAGTGGGGCTCCATTTGTGCCATAATTCCGATGATACTGTCAAAATTTTATTGATTTCCATCCATTCGTGCCGGAGCAAGTTTGGAATCTAATTTCGAGGTGCTAATGTCGGTATTTAGCCTCCCCTTAAAACCGTAAGATACGAGCATTTTGAAAAAGTATGGAAAATTGAAGGATAAAATCAATTTGTTCTGGATCTCACCATCGCGGTAATCGTCACGGACATCGATGTAGGCAAATTCGAGACCAGAACCTTTTTTAGGATCTTCGACTCCTTGGAGCTTGGCGATAAGGGTAGTTTTGCCACTTTCATTGTCACCTGGAATGAGATTTCAAAAAAAAAAAATGAATTAATCTATCCTTGTGTTCCTTTTCGCTTATTCAGCAAAAAAAAGAAACATCAAAAGCTAATGCGAACAAATTTTGAGCATAAGCTGTGATATTTTTACCGTAGGCGACTCATTAATATTCTGTGCACGTTTCGTGGGTGTTAATACAAGGTTGCCTTGGGATTATATTAGTGGGAGTGTCTTAGGCTCTAACGCACAGTTATCAAAATTTATCTATTTTGCTTCCTCATAGAGGAAGTTTTGTTTTTGTGAAATAATTTTTCTCCGAGATTTATATGTCCCAAAACATAGAGAAATGATATTTAGAAAAAATGTTTAGATAAAGATTTCATTGACGTTTTTCGTTTTTACAAAAATGGTGGATACGCTCTAATTTTTGCAATTTTTAAGATATTGCACTGAAACTTTGCACAGAGCTAGTGTAGCTATCAAGATTGTTCGCTATTGATTTCGGCGGGAATCTGTCGAAGAATTAAAATTTTATGAAATTTTTTATTTTTTGAAAAAAAGGGTAAATTTCCTGACTTTTGCAATTTTTAAGATATTGCACTTGCACTGAAACTTTGCGCGGAACTAGTATAGCTATCAATGTTATTCGCAGTTGAATTTGGGAAAAATCATTTGAAGGATTCAATTTTTATGAAATTTTGTGAAAAATAGTACAAGTGCTCCAACTTGCACAATTTTCAAGATATTGCACTGAAACTTTGTACAGAACTAATATAGTTAACAAGGTTGTTGACTATCGAATTTGGCGGGAATCTAGCAAAGAATTAAAATTTTAGGAAAAACTAAATTTTTTGAAAATTTTAATTTTTTGAAAAATAGCGTCAACGCTCTAGCTTGTGCAATTTTTAAGATATTGCACTGAAACTTTGTGCAGAGCTAGTATAGCTATCAATATTATTCGCTATTGAATTTAGTAAAAAACGATAGAAGGATTAAAATTCTATGAAATTTTGAATTTTTTTAAAAATAGCGCAAGCGCTCTAACTTGCACAATTTTCAAGATATTGCACTGAAACTTTGTACAGAACTGGTTTAGTTATCAAGGTTGTTTGCTATTGAATTTAGTAAAAATCGATAGATGGATTAAAATTGTATGAAATTTAGAATTTTTTGAAAAATAGCATAAATGCTCCAACTTGCACAATTTTGAAGATATTGCACTTAAACTTCGTAAAAAGCTAAAATAGCTATCAAGGTTGTTCATTATTAAATTTGGCGAAAATCAACCGAGTGATTAAAATTTTACGAAATTTGAATTTTTTTGAAAAATAGCATAAATACTTAAACTTTAGTTATGTATTTGCGAGATATTGCACTAAAATTTTGTACATATTCAAAATGATGATCAAAGGTACTCACTATTGAATTTGACAAAATTTAAATTTGGCAAAAAGTAAATTTGAACGAATTTGGCAAAAAGCAAATTTGAAAGAATTTGGCAAAAAGCAAATTTAAAAGAATTTGGCAAAGAGCAAATTTGAAAGAATTTGGCAAAAAGCAAATTTGAAAGAATTTGGCAAAGAGCAAATTTAAAGAATTTGGCAAAAAGCAAATTCGAAAGAATTTGGCAAAAAGCAAATTCGAAAGAATTTGGCAAAAAGCAAATTCGTAAGAATTTGGCAAAAAGCAAATTTGAAAGAATTTGGCAAAAAGCAAATTCGAAAGAATTTGGCAAAACGCGAATTCGAAAGAATTTGGCAAAAAGAAAATTCGAAAGAATTTGACAAAAAACAAATTAGAAAGAATTTGGCAAAAAGCAAATTTGAAAGAAATGGCAAAAAGCAAATTTGAAGGAATTTGACAGAAAGCAAATTAGAAAAAATTTGGCAACAAGCAAATTTGAAAGAATTTGGCAAATTTGCACATTGGATACTCATGTTTTTGGATAGTTAACAAAGCTTTACGAGAAAGACAAATTTGATCGCCATACTTTGCAAAAAAGGAAGCTACACGAACTATCGATAAAGATGAGGAAGAAATGTGCAAATATCCAATTTGCAGGGTTTCGTACAAAGCGATTGGCATGCGAATAAAATGAAAGAAAAAAGGATCGAATGTGAGATTTACCTAAAACGAGGACATTCTTGTTCGACGGCAGTTTGTTGTTTCCGCTGTTCTGTACCTCTGCCAATATCGAAGACCTGAAAAATTGACAATAAACTTTGTTTTTTCGTTGACGTCACAATGAAAAAAAAAAAAAAACAATAAAACAATCCTCTGGCACAAATTTGAGGGGTATAAAATTCGAGTTAAGGAATGTTATCACCAAGGAGCGAAGAGGGGAGGGGGAGTGCAGTTTTCCTCTCGAGACACGAGGACAGAAGTTACGCATTGATGCAGAGCATTGAGCTCGAAAATTTAAGTTCTCACGCAAACAATATCGAACATACCAAAGATTGTCTTTATTGTCGACATCCTCTTTCCTTTTTCCAAGAAAACCATTGCTCTGCGACATCGTCTCAATAGCCGTCGCTGCCATTATCCATTTGACAGCGCAACCGAATCTGGTGAGTCGATTTTGCGATAATATCGATTTCTTCAGCGATGACGCGAACGATGGGAGAGAGAGAGAGAGAGGAGGAGTCATCGGGCGCGGTCCACCGCAAACTTCACTCCGTACTTTTCTCATTTTTGTTTTTCCACTTTAAACTGTTCTATTGTTTAATAACAATTGTTAGACTCTTATATTATGACAATTGCAAGTCAATAATTCATATTTTAGCGAAATGTAAGAAGTTTTTTATAAAATAAGCCTGAGACTTCAAACGAACCAATATTCTTCAAGTTGTCAGAAAATAAATTTCTTATCATTTTTTTAATATTTTTCAACCTCGTCTACTATAATTCTATCATTTTTAATGCCTCGATATGAGTTTTCAACAACTAACGCGTGTATTTCGACTTTGAACTTGAAATAATGCTTTCTGTGTTCAAATTTCGCGCGCTTTTATTTTGAGGTTATCTAGTTATATTCTAGTAACACACGCGAAGAATCTAGTAACTGTAACGTTTTTCGGTGCGAGAAGTGGTTTTCTCCTCTGAATGTATTCAACAAAAATGTCAAAAATGTTTTGCACAATAAATTGTTGAAACAATGAATAAATTCTGAATTTGCTGCTTCAATTCGAACATTCTTTTTCGAAATCCGAAACGCAACAATTGACCGGCGTTAGTGACAAATGGAATATGCAAATTTTATGCATTCGACGAATGCTCTATAAATTATTAAAAATAAAAGAAAAAAACACTTTCATAGATGGTGAACGTTTTGAACGATTCTGACAGCGAAGATGAATTACCACCGGGATGGGAAGAACGCACGACACTCGATGGAAATGTTTATTACGTAAAGTAAGTTTTTTCAGTGTTTTTGCGGAATAAGAAAAAAAAATTAATATATATTGTTTTGTTATAGTCACTATACCAAAGGTTCGCAGTGGACACATCCAAGGACCGGACGTAAAAAAATTGTCGAAGGAGGTACAATTATGTTTATAAAATTTGTACAATTTATAAAATTATGTTTCCATCTATTTATCTATTTTTTAAAAACATTTATAATTTAATTATAGATGTATGATTGATCAGCAATGCAATTAACTCTACTCTTTACTTCTTTATTTGAAAATATCTTTACATTTAAATAACTCTATTCGCAAAAATATCTATTTGTAAATATCTTCTACTTTTAAATAGCTCTACTCTCAAATATCTCTATTTTTCTGCCTACTTCTGTCGCTCCTTATTATGAAAAGTCACAAATTTGTTTATTCAGGAGTAGACAGAAGAATAGAGATATTTAATAGTAGAGATATTTACGAACGGGCATATTTTTGTGAATAAACTTATTGAAAAATAAAGATATTTAAGAGTAGAGATATTTAAAAATGGAGTTATTTAAAGAGTAGAGTTATTGTATTGCCGAGTGATTTATAAATAAATATTCGGCGAATTAAAATTTTCTTTCTTCCAAAATCAAATTCAGCAGAATTGAAAAATAATGGAATAAATAATGAATCGCAGAATTGCCTTCCGGATGGGAAAAATGCGTATCGGAAGATGGAAAAGTAATATACGTCAACCATATGCATCGTACGACTACGTATACCGATCCTCGTTTGGCCTTTGCCACGGAGCACAGAGAATCTTCGCAGCCGGTCAGACAACGTTTCGATGGCAGCAGCACTGCCCTCGCTGTATTGCACGGCAGAGATTTAAGGGGTAAATTGGCTCTTATAACGGGAGCGAATACAGGGATAGGTGAGAAAAACTTTAAGCAAATAGAAAATTCATCCTTAGGTTTCTTATCTTCGTTATATTGGAAGTTTCTTCTTCAAATACGCAGTCAGGTCAAAAAAAAGCGATTTTTCAAAAAAAAAATTCTGCATAGACATTTTAATTCATTAACGTAAAAATGTATACACGTATTTTTTCAACTTTTAACTCAATTTTGAAATTTTTCTTTTAAAAAAATAATCATTTCTGAAGCGGCTGTAGCCAATCTTTGGGTGGTCCTTTAAAAAAAGGCTTCTTGTAGTGAACACAATATTTCTGGATTGGATCATCCAAAATAAAAAAAAATAAGATTTCGTTAATTTAAAGTATAATCTATTTGAATTTTTTGAAAGTCCTGACTGCGTTTAACTCTCCTTGATGATAAAAATGATCGGAGAGTGGTTACAAACGTTCAAAAAAAATTCTAAAATTTTTCAAGTTTCAATAAATGGGATAAACATTGTTCAAGGTTTCGAAACCGCTAGATCTCTAGCTTTTCACGGATGCAGCGTTGTACTGGCTTGCAGAGATGTTAAAAAGGCCCAAGAAGCCGTTCAGAGGATACAAAATGAGAGAGACAATACGTCGTGCGACACATTGCAATTGGATCTCTCCTCTTTGCACAATGTTCGAGAAGCTGCAGAAAAATTCAAACAAAAATATAGGTAAAAGTTTCTCTGAAGAATCGTTATCAGCTAAATATGACTTAAATTTGGTAATATTATTGACATAAGTTTTCAAATAATTATATATTATATTAATTATAATATATTATTATATTAATTATAATATATTATTGCTTCCTCATAAAGGAAACATTGTTTTCGTGAAACAATTTTTTTTCGCGATTTTTATGCCAATATGTTCAAAATGTCCTAAAACATCGACAAATCATATTTAGAAAAAATATCCGGATGTGTGTGTGTGTGTGTGTATCCTGAATTTCAGATGTAAATAATTCATAACTCGAAAGCGCTTCGAGATATCAAGCTAAAATTTGGCACACTTGTCGAGCACGAATTGCTCTTCATTACAAAAAAAAATTTGTTTTAATTATAACGGGTGTTCAGATTTTATCGACGTTTTTCATTTTTGCAAGAATAGCGTAAACGCTCTAACCCAAGATATTGCACTCAAACTTTGTACAGAATTAGTATAGCTATTAAGGTTGTTTGGTATTGAATTTGGCGAAAATCCATGGAGGGATTAAAATTTTTTGAAAAATAGCCTAAACGCTCTAACTGGTGCAATTTTTAAGATATTGTACTGAAACTTTGCACAGAGCTAATATAGCTATCGAGGTTATACGCTATTAAATTTGGCAAAACATTCATCGAGGGATTAAAATGGTATGAAATTTTTAATTTTTTGAAAAATAGCGTAAACGCTTTGACTTGGGCAATTTTGAAGATATTGCACTGAAACTTTACACATAGCTAATATAGCTATCGGGGATGTTCGTTATTAAATTTGGCGAAAATCGATCGAATTATTTAATTTTTATCAAATTTTTAATTTGTACAAAAGAAGCGTAAACGCTATAACTTTTGAAATTTTTCAGATAGTGCAATGAAATTTTGTGATGAGCCAGTATAGCTATCAACGTTATTCGCTATCAAGTTTGGCGAAAATCGATCGAATTTGCACATTGATTACTAATATTTTTCAATAGTTAACAAAGCTTCCTTTATGAGGAAGCCAAATTTGATCGTCATACTGTGTGTTAAAGGAAGCTATGTGAACTATGGATAAAGATGAGGAAGCAATGTGCAAATTTCAATTTGCAGGGTCCGAATGTCGCCTTTAGCCTCCTCTTAAGAGGAGGCTAAAGGCGACATTCGGACCTCTCTCTCGCTCCCACACGACCCCTATCATCCTTTCTCTCTCGCACTCGCACGAAAAATGTCGGTATTTCGTCTCCTCTTAATTATACTAAATTAATTATCATTAATACAAGTTTTTTAAACAAACCTCTTCGTTGAACAATTTAATTGAATATTTTCAGGACTCTTCACATCCTCGTTTTGAACGCAGGAGTATTCGGATTGGCTTACAGTCTAACGGAAGACGGCTATGAGACGACTTTTCAAGTTAATCATTTATCTCATTATTACCTAACATTGTTGCTGGAGCATCCTCTGAGAAGTTGCCGAAACGCCAGAATCGTCGTTGTCGCCAGTGAGTCTCACAGGTGAATCAATTTCCATCGAGTTAACGTTTTTCAGTATAAAATGTTCTAATTTTTAAGCAAATAATCCAGAAAGCGAGTTTAAAAAAAAACGTGCAATTTCAAAACTTACATATTGCTTTTGAATCATTAATCCGTATTTACAGTTTCCTCTTTGCTCATAGCAAAGTCTCCTCCTTGCGAGTTTCGAATTTAGACATTTTTTAAAATATAATTTAAATATTACTCTTTCTAAAATCAGTTGGGAATTTCTCGTTACAGATTTTCGTCTCTTCAAACCGCCGAAGACATCCATCCCTTGACATTGTCACCTCCGGCGTACAAATACTGGTCAATGGGAGCCTATAACGACTCAAAATTGTGCAATGTACTTTTTGCCCAGGAATTATCGAGACGTTGGCCATCGGTGAGCGTTTTTAGCTGCCATCCCGGTAATATGGTCTCCTCTGATATCTCGCGCTATTCCTGGATGTATCGTTTTCTATTCACTCTCGTCCGACCATTCACAAAATCTCTGGTAAGAAAAAAATAAGATTCAAATTTTAACCGCTCAAATTTTAATCCCTGAGAATTAATTCATTAATTAATTTCTCGTTATTAATTAATTAATTAATTTCTCATTATTAATTAATCAATTAATTTCTCATTATTAATTAATCAATTAATTTCTCATTATGAATTAATCAATTAATTTCTCATTATTAATTAATTAATTAATTTCTCATTATTAATTAATTAATTAATTTCTCATTATTAATTAATTAATTTCCTCATGATTTTTCTCCTTCCCCAGCAACAAGCAGCGAGTACACCGGTTTTTTGTGCCTCCGCCCCCGAATTGGAAGGTGCAACAGGAATATATTTCAACAATTGTTACCGCTGCGAACCTTCGAACGTAACTCAGGACACGTCCTTGGCCGCGAGACTGTGGACAGTGAGTCAGGAGATGATTATAAGTGTCGTCAAGAGAGACAAACTTTGGTACGATTTGGCACTAAAATAGAAAGGAGAAGATTTGGCACTAAAATAGAACGGAGACTAACGAGCGGCATTTTAAAGGGAAAGAATTCGGCTTCATTTCCTGATTTTTTGAATTATTTTTACAAATTGTTTCAAGATTCGGACACTATTTTGAAAACAGCTGTTTTTCGCCTTTTTCCCTCTCTTTAGGTGCACCCATCTTCCAGAGAAAGTTTTTTAAATACTTTTTTACGATTGGATTCATAAAGAGGAAAGTTTGAGCTCCATTTTCCTTTTATTAAAAACTTTGAGCGATTTTTTTTTCCAAGGTTATTCTGTTTTTTGTGAAAAAAAGAGGAAATTTGAAAAATGTCGTACAACACGAAAACAAAGAGGATTCATGAAAAACTTCGAGACAGCAAAAAGTCGCATCTGCTTTTGTTGAGTTCAGAGGAATTTTTTAAGATTTTTTTTTAAGTGAAACTTCTATGGACGCGTTTTTGTAATTAATTACATTCTAATTACAACTTACAAATGTGATTAGTAATTCGAAAAATTATAATTACAAATTACAAACGTAATTAGTAATTAAAACTTTTAAATTACAAATTGCAAATCTAATTAGTAATTGAAAAATTTCTATTTACAAATGTAATCAGTAATTGAAAAATTTCTCATTACAAATTACAAATGTTATTAGTAATTAGAAAAATTCAAATTACAAATTACAAATGTATGTACGTAGGTTCAAATTTTGCACTAATTACATTTTATCAATGTAATTAGAGTCAAATTTTACTCCAATTACATGTAATTAGAGTGAAATGTGACTACTTACATCGATAAAATGTAACTAGTGCGAAATTTGAATCTAATTACATTTGTAATTTGTAATTAGCATTTTTTTTAAATTACTAATTACATTTGTAATTTTTAATTAGGAAATTGTCAATTACTAATTACATTTGTAATTTGTAATCAAAAAATTTTCAATTACTAATTACATTTGTAATATGTAATTAGAAAACTTTGAATTACAAATTACATTTGTAAGATGCCGTTCGCCAATTCTAAGTTCGATTTGATATACTGGCTTTTCTTTTTTCAAAATTTTGGTTTTAAAATGTTGAGGCTGGAAAAAAAATTAGGGAAATTTTTTTTTTTATTTCAATGTGTTGAAAATAGTGAAATACAGTATTTTTCCCTCCTGAAATTTTATCAATAATCCCATAATTATCGAGTTATGGTAATAGAATGATCTGAGCTCCGACCCAGAAAATGCGAAAAACAAAATTTTGGGTAAAAAAATCTGAAAAATTTCCCTGCACTCAACAAAAACAGACGCAACTTTTTGCTGTCTTCAAGTTTTTCATGGATCCTCTTTTTTTTCATGTTGTACGGGATTTTTCAAATTTCCTCTTTTTTCACAAAAAACAGAATAACTTTGGAAAAAAAAAATCACTCAAAGTTTTAAAAACAAGGAAATTGAAGCTCAAACTTTCCTCTTCATGAATCCAATCGTAAAAATGTATTTAAAAAATTTCCTCTAGAAGATGCCGATGAAGAGAGGGGGGAAAAGGCGAAAAACAGCTGTTTTCAAAATAGAGTCCAAAACTAAAACCAAATTGTAAAAATAATTTAAAAATAAGGAAATGAAGCCGAATTGTTCCTCTTTAAAATGCCGCTTAATTGGTCTACGTTGACTTCCGGCGAAATGGCATAAAAAAACGTTCCAGACCTTTTTTGAAGTTTAGTCCGGAAATTTTTCGCCGGTAGTGTATATTTTTTTATAAGTGCAATATTGTACGAAAAAATGTCCTAAAAGTCGACTGATTCCGTTGTTTATCTTTGACCAAGTCGACGATCTTCACATCAAAGTTCGAGGGAAGTTGTAAATTTTTTAATGTAAATTACTAATCGTTCATTGTATATTTTCCAATCCATTTTGTGAATAATTCGATGGATAATTCGTTGAAAATTAACTGGCATAAAATTCTTTGAGGTAATCGGACTTTGGTTTGAGTATGGCCTTGTCACGAAGACTGACGACCCAACCGGGCTCGAGACCGTACAATATCTGACGTGGATCCTTTCGGATCTTCATCATCTCGTAATTCTCGTCTTCCTCGATTTTTGGCAATACGTAACCGTACTTTTGCGCGAGGACCAAACGCTCGTAGGATACTTTTTCAGGATCAGCGAGATATCCGCGCGACGCTGCGCTCGAGTAATATTCCAGACAATCCGCCGGTGGAAGCATCCGTCTTGGAATAGGAACACCTTTTTATGGAAAAAAAAAAAAAAAATGAGAAAAGAGGAAATGATAATTGTTATCAAATTGGTTAAAATTATCAATTCATAAACTCAATCGGCAGTATCAATATTTCGTCAACGATATTGATTGTATTAATCATTTTTTCGAAAAATTATAATTAGTAATTAGCAAGAAAATATTTCCAATTTGTCAAAAAAAAAATAGTAATTCGTGACAAAATATGTCTATTTTTTTTTTTTCATTAATATTTAGCGACAAAATATTTTTAATTTTTCCTGAAAAATTAAAAATATTAAAGTAATTAGCGAAAAAATATAAGGAAGATATTATTAGTTTATTTAAGAAAAACAGTAATTTGTAGAAAAGTATTGTGTAATTACTAATGACTAATTTTTAAATAAAAATGAGAAATATTTTGTCACTAAATACTAATTATTATAAAAATTAGTAATATGTTCCCGCTAATTACTAATTAAGAAAAAAAAATAGTAATATGCTAATTATTAATTTTTCGAAAGAAATTGGATAATAAAAATAGATAGATTTTTTTTGCCGATCACTGACTCAAAATATATTGCAACTGATCAATTTTGGTTAAGAAAAAAAAATGTGCCAAAGGGAAAAAGCATCGACAACTGTTTTAAGGGGTTACACGCAGTCAGGATTTTCAAAAAATCGTATTTAAAACATAACAAAAATATGTCGGTCATTCCATGTCAAAGCGACCAATAGTTGGAATCGACCTCTTTCAATTTCGATGAAATTTAGTCAGAAGTTTTTTTTTATCATAAAACGAAGTTCTACCAGAGGAAAAAAATTAATTTATTTTTTCGAAAATTCACAATTTTTTCAATTTTTTTTTTTAAATATCGCGAAAACTATTATAATTACGAAAAAATCATTCTGGGTTCGTCTTGGAGAGTATTGGGTCTACGAAAAAAAAAATTCGAAAAATGATAAATTTGGAGAATTTTGAATTTTTAAAAATCGTGAAAATCCACAATCAACATTAAATTTTTTGTTCAATTTTTTAAATATAATACCTTGTACTGATCTTAAGAGATCCTGAAATGTTCAGAAAGGTGTTTTATCTTCAAAAGTGTCAATTTTTTAATTTCTTTAAAAAAATTTTTTTTCATGTTATTTTTACTGCTAAAAATTACAAAATTACATGATTGCTCGACTTTAGTTAACTTTTACGTTAATAAATTAATAACGTTAATAAATCCATTAAATTGCAGAAAAAAATTCTTGAAAAATCGCTTTTTTCGGCCTCCTGACTGCGTTTAACCCGTTAACAAACCCGGTAGACTTGCCTTTCTCGAAAAATGTTTCCGTGTTCATCATGCACTGCAAGCTGTGAAGATCGTAGTAAGCCGTTGTGATCACACCTCCGTTCTTCTCTATCGCAGCGATCACAGGTTCGGTTGCCCATTGCACTTCTATATTTATCTTCGCTTTGAATATATCGGCACCCTGAAAATAATTTTTTTTTTTTGACCATCAGCGAAGATTGGAGATTTTCATTGCTGCGTAGCTTCAAAAAGGCTTTTGGTGCTTTTACCTCATCGGTGAGATGAACACCGGCGTGTTTGCGATCCGGTTCTATGTGATAAATGCCGGAGTTGATCAATGCTGTTAAATCGATGGGTCTTGAGGTATTTATCCTATTAGTGTCGATCATCATCTGTAGCTGTTGCATCGTGAGAGGTGGATATTGTCTTCGTAAGCTGCGAATGTGGGGTTGAGAAAAGTATGAGATCAAGAAATGTTTCATTCCTATTCATAAATGGGAACAGAAATCTTTTTAGAGTCCCAAACAACTTTACAATTTCGATGAAATCAAGTATAAACTTATTTTCTAATTTTTTAATGCAAATAGGGAACGAATTTCAAATATTATCTTTTCTAATTTTTCAACTAATCCCATGTTTGATCATCATATTTTTTTTTCCAATTTTAATTCCAATTTTTTTATGTCAAATCCGATAAATGGACTTCAAGTCCATTTATCGTTCAATTTGGAACTTGAATTCTAATAAATGGACGTTAAATTCCAAACTTTCAATTTGGAACTTGAAGTTCCAAATCTAACAAATGGACTTGAAGTTCTAAATCTAACAAATGGACTTGAAGTTCCAAATCTAATAAATGTACTTGAAGTTCCAAATCTAACAAATGGACTTGAAGTTCCAAATCTAACAAATGGACTTGAAGTTCCAAATCTAACAAATGGACTTGAAGTTCCAAATCTAACAAATGGACTTGAAGTTCCAAATCTAACAAATGGACTTGAAGTTCCAAATCTAACAAATGGACTTGAAGTTCCCAATCTAACAAATGGACTTGAAGTTCCAAATCTCACAAATAGACTTCAGTTCCAAATATAACACATGGACATAAAGTTCCAAATCTAACAAATGGACTTGAATAAGTTCAAAATCTAACAAATGGACATAAAGTTCCAAACATTGAATTTGGAACTCGAAGTCTAATACATGGACTTGAAGTTCCAAATCTAAGAAATAGACTTGAAGTTCCAAATCTAAAAAACGGACTTGAAGTTCCAAACATTCTGTTGAACAAATAATTGAACAAATTATTCTTTTTCAAAACAATTCTGAGACTTTGTTAATACTTTGGAAATAATTTTTGAAAAATCTTCGATTTTTTGAAACCATTATTTAGCAAATACTTGCAAGTTTTTCAATTTTTTCCTTAAATAAATATTTCTTCTGATTTTTTTCTTTATCTTCACGTTCGAAACTTCAAGTACGTAAAAATGAAGACGTTCCATTTATCTATTTTTTTTTATCTCCTCGATACTCACTGCTGTCCTTTGTAGTAAGGTTCACGACCGAATCGAAGGTAAAAGGGAGTATTTCCAGTTTCGTAACCAGGTCTCATGAAATTCTGTCTTTGACCGGAGCCCTTGTTACCTGCGCCGTGTTTGTCTCCGCCGTGTTGGCCTGCGCCTCTTCGGTTCTGTCGAAAACAAAAATCAAAAAATAAAAATTGACTAAAAAAAAAAATCATCCAAATATGAATATTCGTAAAAAAAAACAAAAATGCCAGATTAATTTATTGGGAGAAAATTGAAATTACCTTCTTGAAAGTACCGGGATCGGGTCTCAAGTTTCCGAGACTAACGCGAGGCAATGATTTCAGCATTGTCAACGCGAATTCTCGCCCGTATTTTCCACCCGTCGCCATAATTATTTTGTTTTCGAAGATTCTTCTCGTTTAATCTTCTTATTACAGTATTTTGGAGTAAAAATGTTTGCAGTATAGTACTTCTTAAAACAAGGAAAACATAACCTCTCTCGAATAAACTTGAATCGTAGAAATGTTTGAGAATCGTATGATAAAGCAGAACGCTGTTTTATCGACCGAGTTGCAGAAATTGTTTTTTCGAATGCGACACTCGTTTGACTTTAGTTATCCCCGAAGATATTTTCTTCCTGCAACCCTTAAAAGATACGTCTTTCATTATCAGATGATTAATTAACTATCGTTATTATCGAGAAAGAAAGAGTAAAGAGAATCGTAGAAAGTCCTATGTATAAAGATTTGGGCGCCGTGCAAACAAACGGGATGTTAATTTTGTTATTGTTTCAACGCTCCAAAAACGTTGCACTATTGATTAATCGATGGAGGAATCGTACCAACGATATATTATTTCATATTCTGCATATTCATTTGACTTTGTAGATCCTCAAATTCGACACAAAATACAGGAAAAAGGTAGCTTCTCTTTACGTTAGTTTTCGACGGGAATATCGATTCAATTCGTTTCTAATCCTCCTCCTCCTCATTCTATGATCAAACACTCGTAGAAATCGCAACCACTCGAGGTGTGCATATATATGTATATACATATGGGGCGTTCTATCCCAAATCGGACAGTTTGAAATTGTTTTTTTTTTATTTCCTCAATTTTTCAATATTTTTGAGTACCCACCAAATGACCCTTTCTGGTAAATTTTGAGATTTTTTTGATTATCCGTTCACAAAATATTAAATTTAAAAAAAACCGCTCTTTTTCAGTTTTTTGGTCATAACTTCGTTAATAATGGTCCAAATTTAAAGTCTTTTTTTTCTAATTTTTTTATTTCTTATGGGCATTTTAGATAAAATTACAAAAAAATATTTGACGTGTTTTTGAATAAGTTTTTTGAGTTTTAAACTTTGAATCGTGTTTTTAAAAGTGCGTGCATGTTTTGATTTTTTGAAATTTTCTATTTTGAACTTCGTATCTATTCAATAACTTTTCAGACCAGTCCGGTCCTCCATATCGTTACTATTTTTTGCGATTTTTGAAAATGAAACAAAGAAAAAATTATAAATTATTATGAATACCAATTTTTGTTAGTGTATAGTATTTTTTAAATAATTTTGAATTAATTTAACAATAAAATGATTTAAAAAAATACTATATAGTAAAAAAAAATTGGAATTCATAATAATTAATAGGAGAAAAAAATTTAATTTTAATTTAATTAATTTTTTTAATCGAAAAAAAACTAGTTATTATGGAGAGCCCACAACCAGACTGGTCTTAAAAGTTGTTGAATAGATAGAAGTTAAAAAAAAAAATTCAAAAAAATCAAAATATTCACTCACTTTTAAAAAGACGATTCAAAGTTTAAAACTCAAAAAACTCATTCAAAAACACGTCGAATATTTTCTTTGTATTTTTTTCTAAAAAGGCCATAAAAAACTAAAAATCTTCGGGAAAAAAACTTTTAATTTGGACCATTATAACAGAAGTTATGGCCAAAAAACCGAAAAAAGAGCGGTTTTTTTTCAAATTTAATATCTTGCGAACGGGTGATAAAAAAAATCTCAAAATTTACCAGGAAGGGTCTTCTGATGAGTACTAACAAATATTTAAAAAAATGAGGAAATAAAAAAAAAAATTCAAACTGTCCGATTTGGCATGGAACGCCCCATAGCGTCGATTATCGAGCGGCGCCGAGCCAGTTGAGCGGTATTCTCGCTGGGACACAGAAGACAGAAGCTCATAGCGGTTTCTAAGCTGTCTGCTCTGTTTATTATGAATCTATAAATGTAGATCCATCAAAAGCATAAATATTGTTGTCGGATTTCGTATCTCTCCTGGTTCTCGTGTCTTTTGTACAGCTTTTTATTTCTTCCCTCGCAACTGTCCCTGTGAATTGTCCTCGCGAAAGTACACGGGAGTTTACACACCCTCTCGCGGGGGTCTATAACAACGGCAGGAGCCGCCGAAAATTGTCAGTACGCCGCGAGCATTGGTCGAGTGTTGATCGTCGCGCTTCGTTGAACAAACAAAACGCAAAATAAAATAAAATACGAAAGAAGTAATATTCTCGTTGCGGAGTAGAAATCTAATCGAAGTCGAGAGCCATTTTAGGTGTCATTATCTAGAATAGGCTAAAAAGGAATAGAGAAAAAAGGACGCGGCTAATTCGAGATTTAGAGAAAAAAAAGGGTCGGGATTCTTTTTTGAAAGTGAAGTAGCGTGAAATTAGTGCTTCCAACATTTTTCCCCGGGAATTTAGAGAGAAGGTAAAGAAGAAAATCGCGAGTGAGATACAAAGACGCGTTGCAGATTTCTTTCGAAAACGAGGAGATCAAGGGGAGGCTGTGAACGAAAGAGAGAGAGAGCGAGAGAGAGAGAGAGAGAGAGAGAGAGAGAGAGAGAGAGAAGAGAGAAGAGATACTGAAGGAAGAAGAGACATTTTTAATCCCTGTTTCTTCGTACAAATTGTACGTTACTCATCAGCTTTTGAGGATTTCGTTTGAAAAACGCTGATCCAAGAGACGGTGATTTGAGTGAAAGAAGAGAGATAATCGGCCGCGAAGTGGAAGCTCTGAAAAGGAGTCACGGTGTCATGAGAGGCGGTTTCACGATCCGCACTTCTTGTCGGTCCCTCATTGAGTCATGCATGTCGCGCCCTTCAAACGAGGTAAATATTTTTTTTATAAAAAAAATCATACGAAAAATTATATACAATTATTTTATTAGAAAAATTAAAAAATTAATTTAATTATTGAATTAATTAAAATTAATTATTCCGTCTCCATCAAACGCTTCCATAGCGAATTTTGTATTTAAATATATAATAATGGTTAACATCCAAAATTAGTAAAATAATTTTACCGACAACGGTAGAGGCGCGGTTCGCGCGCGGTTCTGGCGATTTCTAGAGTTAAGCAGAATTGGCCGCGGTCATTACTTGGATGGGTGACCGCTCAGAATTTATTTTCATTCAGAATTTCAAGCGGGAGCGAGATTTTCTGAGTTTCTGATATTAATAATACACTAAAATGTATTAAAATGAAGGTTTTCCGCAGTTTGCCCTATATTGAGAAAAATGGAAATAAAATTGGGAAAAAGGCGCAAAAACCCGAAAAGGACGCCCCAGTGGGTCCGGTCACGGAAAAAGCGAGATAAATGACGCAATGATAGTTGGATGGGGTGTAAAAAAAAGCACTAAACGCCAGCGAAGCTTCTTCTGCACGCAAACTGTATGAAATATCATGTCGAAATTTGCATAGTTATAGGCCACTGAAAATTAGCTTCTCAATCAAATTAATCCCCGTCCTAAAAATAAGTTCTCAGAGTCAAGATTTTCATTGAATGAGATTTTTGGATGATTTTGACGTTTGCATCGTTGCAATGCAAAGGAAATAATTTTTTTAGTGCATTTTTAGTGAGATTTGAGATTTGGTCAGGTATTTTAGCATTACGTGGTCTTAATTAAGACCTCAAAATAAATATTGAGGGTATTTTAGTTTAGAAACTTTTTGGGAAGATTTAAACAATGGAAACTTCATTTTTTGGGATTAAATTAAAATTGAATTAGTGAAATTAAAAAAAAAAATTGTTGCTTTCCGATAGAAGAGGCATAGAATTTTCAACTTTCAGTAGCATTTCCAAAAATTAGGTTATTGCTAAGGCTTAAGCATTACAGATTTTTGAATTTTGTTTTTGCAGCAAACATAAGTTTCTTTTTTTCATTTTTGGGAATAATGCTCATGGGAATCTCAAAAACTGTTCCAACCATTTTTCTCTGTGAAAACGGATCTTTAAGAAGGCTGAATAAGAGATTAAAAAAAAAACAAATTGTTGACTCGTTGCAGCATTTTTCTGAATTTCCGTGGAAGAAATTAAAAGAAAAATTCTTTCTGATATTAATAATACACCTAAAACTTATTAAAATTAGGATTTTCCGCAGTTTTTTTCCCTATGTTGAGAAATTGGAAAAAAGGCACAAAAACGGTAAACGGGAAAAAATAATTATAATATTATCTCCATAATTGCAAAATCATAAAACTTAGATATTTAGCGAAAAAAAAATTTGCAACAGACTTCCTTTGAGGAAGAAAAAAGAAATAATAATTTGCATCTGGAAAATTGACCTTTATCCAGTATTCGATGGTAAAATTAGAATGTTAGCACTATAGCTATTGTTAATTGTAAAATTGGCGGAATAATTGATGATGATGATGATGATGATAATAATAATAATAATAATAATAATAATAATAATAATAATAATAATAATAATAATAATAATAATAGAAATAATAATAAAAATAATAATGATAGAAATAATAATAATAATAATAATAATAATAATAATAATAATAATAATAATAATAGAAATAATAATAAAAATAATAATGATAGAAATAATAATAATAATAATAATAATAATAATAATAATAATAATTGATAATATTAATAATTGATCAAAATAGCCTAACAGAGAGAAATCATGAAGATGATAAAATTGTAACGCCTATTTTTTCGCATATAGAGCGAATTTTCTCACTCTCTGAAAGGATCGGATTTCTCAAGAGCTTTTCGCGGAACGTCCCCCCCATAATCAGTGTCAATTGATAGTCACACTTACATGAGAAAGAGAGAGAAAGAGGAAGAAAGAAAAAGGCGCCCTCGAGCGTCGTTTTGCGTTCACGCATCAATTTGTGGACGAGAAGCGCCATATTTTTATTCGTCGACAGTTTAATTGTCCATAATCGCCTCTCCCGATTCAAATATATATATTTATAAATCTCCAAAATGCCGCTGATCATCGTCAATAAAGCGTCCTTTCTTGATTATTTAATTAATTGCAAAATTCTTCGGATAAAAGTTGTGGGAAATATTTTTCCCTGCAAAACTAAAAAAAAAAAAACGAAAATCCGACCAGTAGCAGCCGAGATATCGACAATTATCTGTTTTCCAAGATGGCGGACGAAGCACTAGGAATTTTGTTCGTTTCCGGCGGATTTAGGCATCTTTAATGACCCTTTAATTGTTCTTATAAATTTGAGTGGTCGTTTTTTAAAGGACTGGTCCTGGACCAGTCCTTTATACACAAAAAAAAAAGAATGGGTCATTAATGTCAAATCGACCAAGAGTTGGATTCGACCCCTTTCAATTTCGATGAAATTTGGTCAGAAGTTTTTGTCTATAATAAAACGAAGTTCTACCAAAGGAAAAAAAATTGAAATGTTTTTTTCGAAAGTTATGCAAAATTCAAAATTTCACAATTGTGGAAAATGATGAATTTTCGAATTTTCAATAATCGTGAAAATTCACTATCAACATTAAATTTTTGGTTACATTTTTTTTATATAATACCTTGTACTGATGTTAAAAGATCCTGAAATTTTCAGAAAGGTGTTTTTTGTTTTATCAAAAATATGAATTTTTGAACTTTTAAATATCGTGTAAATCCACGAAAAACTTTGAATTTTTGGTTAAATTTTTTTTACATAATACCTTTTACTGATCTTAAAAAATCCTGTCATTTTCAGGATCTTTTTACTTTGGTTAAAAAAAAAAAATTTTTTCACCAAAATTCAAAAATTTATATTTTCGAAACAATAAAACATTATCCTGAAATTTTCTATTAAGATCTGTTCAAGGTATTATATAAAAAAAATTTAACCAAAAATTTAATGTTGATCGTGGATTTACACAATTTTAAAAAATTCAAAAATTCATATTTTTGAAAAAACAAAAAACACTTTTCTCCAAATTTCAAGAAGATCAGTACAAGGTATTATATAAAAAAAAATGTAACCAAGAATTTAATGTTGATTGTGGATTTGCACGATTTTAAACAGTTCAAAATTCTCCAAATTCATCATTTTTCAAATTTTGTTTTCGGAATAATTTTTTTTTTTTTGTAGCCACAAGTATACTCTTCCAGACGAACGCAGAACGTTTTTTTTGTAATTATAATAGTTTTCGATATATTTAGAAAATAAACTTAAGAGATTTAAAAATCGTGAAATTTTGAATCTTGCATAACTTTTGAAAAAACATTTTTTTAATTTTTTTCCTTTGGTAGAACTTCGTTTTATCAAAAACGAAAACTTCTGATCAAGTTTCATCGAAATTGAAAGGGGTCGATTCCAACTCTTGGTCGATTTGACATGGAATGACCCATATGCAAATAATGCGACGTAAACAGAGGTGTACTCTCTCGTAACTCGTCTAGCCGACTAAGAGTTAATTATAAATGCACTCACCGAGATCACGAGCCTAGACTCATGTGCTCCTTTTTTTTTTTTTTTGACGTCCACGACGAGACAATTATAAATATATAACAAACGTAAGCTCACCTGCAATAAGACATTGCGCAAAAGAAAGAGGAACGAAAAGGAGAATGAGAAAGAGAGCTAATTAAAAAAAAAGGAGAGACGTTGATTTCGCACTCTGACGCAAGAGCACTCACGAGAACGTCAGAAAAGACATGTGTCTACATCAAAAGCCCTCCGACTTTCAACTTTTTTTTTTTCTTGAATTCCGAGACTAGCAATATTTTTCCTCCAAAGAAAAAAATTCAGAAAAATACTGCAGCGAGTAAACAATTTTTAATTTAGTTTTTTTTAAATTCACCCTTTTTGAAGTAAAAAATAAAATAAATAATAAATAAATAAAGTAAAAAAAAAGAAACTTATGTTCACTGCAAAATAATTAAAAAATTTTTAATTTTCAAGCCTTAGCAATAATCCCAGTTTTTTTGGAAATTCTATTGAAAATTGAAAATTCTCTCCCTCTCCTATTGGAAAGCAACGAAATTTTTTATTTATTTCAAGGCTGGCAATATTTTGTTTCCAAAGAGAAAAAAATTCAGAAAAATGTTGCAGCAAATCAATAATTTTTTATTTAGTTTTTTTTTTTAAATTTCAATGTTAGCAATATTTTTTTTCCAAAGAAAAAAAGTTCAGAAAAATGCTGCAGCAAATCAAAAAAAATTTATTTAGTTTTTTTTTTTAATTCAGCCTTCTTAAACATCCGTTTTCAAAGAGAAAAATCGTTGGAACTATTTTTGAGATTCCCATGAGCATTATTCTTAAAAATGAAAAAAAGAAACTTATGTTTGCTGCAAAAAAAAAATCTTTAATTTTTAAGCCTTAGCAATAACCTCAGTATTTTTGGAAATTCTATTGAAAATTGAAAATTCTCTCCCTCTTTTATTGGAAAGCAACACAAATTTTTTTTTTTACTCCGCTAATTAAATTTTAATATTTCCAAAAAATGAAGTTTTCATTGTTTAAATCTTCCCAAAAAGTTCCTAAACTCAAATACTCTTAATATTTATTTTCCGGCCTTAATTAAGACCAAGTGATGCTAAATACAGGACCAAAGCTCAAAGCTCACTAAAAATGCACTATAAAAATTATTTCCTTTACATTGCAACGTCGCAAACGTCAAAATCATCCAAAAATCTCATTCAACGAATCTTGACTCTGAGAACTTATTTTTAGGAAGTGGATTAATTTGATTGAGAAGCTAATTTTCGTTGGCCTATAACTATGCAAATTTCGACATGATATTTCATATATTTTGCGTGCGGAAGAAGCTTCGCTGGCGTTTAGTGCTTTTTTTTACACCCCTCCAACTATCATTGCGTCATTTCTCTCGCTTTTTCCGTGATCGGACTCACTGGGGCGTCCTTCTCTCTTTTCCTCAAACTCGACGCGCCACGTCCTATTCGTTCTCCCAGCTTCTGAAAATATCTCGTTCTATGTATTTCTATACTAATACCGGTGCGCTTTATGTACAAACGGCATCCGGCTTGAATCGTTTCCGAACGTCGCGCGGAATCAGTCCAACTTTGCCCTTAACATTGGCACGCTGAATTATTCTTTTTAAGTTTTTTATTTTGATCAATCTTCAATTTAATTTAATTTTTTAATTTTGATCAATCTTTAATTTTATTTTTTAAATTTTGATTAATCTTTAATTTAATTTAATTTTTTTTTTCAATTAATCCGGGTAATTAATCGTGGATATAAGAGAAGGTTGTTTTTTTCACCGTGATTGTTGATCGATGGACGATGAAGAATGGACGGGTCATCGAGCCACGTTTGATTCGCCTGCTTCCATTTTTGGTACAGTAGATTTTTTTAAATCCAGGATGATATAACAAATATATTTCATTATATTCATTCCCATGGGAAAAGTATAACGTCGATATATCAGTGATATATCAGAGATATATTAGCGTATATAGCGGAAGTAGGTATTAATTTCCCACATTCCTTTCTGATATATCTGCTGGATAAATATATCGATATATCACATATATGGAAAATATATCAAATATTTTTTGAAATAATAATTTGTGTGTTTCGTGGATATTTTCAAAGAAATATATTTATATCTTAGATGTAAGATAGATATATTAGGGATATATTGCACGCGAAACTGATATATCTGCCCGATATATTCGAAAAGTTATATGTATCAATTAATGAAACATATATGTTGGGAATATTTTGAAAATGGAAGGGATATATCTGCGTTGAATATATTGAGGTTATATTAAAAATGGAATGGATGTATCTGTGCCAGATATATTCAAGATAATATATCGATATATTCCGTTTATATCATATCTGAAATTTAAATAGTGAACATACGAAGAATTTGTTGGAGATATATTGAAAATGAAACTGATATATCTGCCCGATATCTTCGAGAAGTTTTATAAATCAATTAATGAAAAATATGTTGGGAATACATTGAAAATGGAAGGGATGTATCTGCGCCAGATATATCAAGGATTACATCTCGATATATCTCCTTTATATGATATATGAGCTATATATCGTAGATATATGAAGAATGTATTAAGGTTATCTTAAAAATGGAATGGATATATCTGCGCCAGATATATTCAAGATAATATATCTCGATATATTCCGTCTATATCATATCTGAAATTTAAGTAGTGGATATACAAAGAATTTGTTGGGGATATATTGAAAATGGAAGGGATGTCTGCGCCAGATATATCAAAGATTAAATTTCAATATATCTCATTTATATGATATATGAGATCTATTGTGGATATACGAAGAATTTGTTCGGGATATATTGAAAATGAAACTGATATATTCGCCGGATATATTCGGGAAGTTTTATATATTGATGTATTAATATATTAGGAATATATTAAAAATATTAAAATTCGTTTTTGTAAACTCTTTTATCTTTTTATCTCGGGCACTAAATAATTTAAAAAAAGGTTGATAAATATTGAAAATAAAATGTTTGTTTAAACATTTTTTTCACTCCGTTTGAACGATGCAAACTTCAACATCATTTCTCATCTGTGTTATTATTTTTTCGACATCGTTAATGCTCCCATTCGCGAGAGAAAACACTCGTTGCGAAATGACCCTCATCGATTAAGCAATTTAACCGAGTCGTTATATTTCGATCCACCGAACAATATATACATATATCATATATAATAATAAAAAATTCATGCGGTCAAAAAATGATATATCACGTGTAATATAATTTCTACATAGAACTTAGAATCTTATAATTCAGAAAAGTTATAAAATTTATAAATAAACTATCAACATTATGCACAGGATATATTTATAAATAATTTATAAATATATCAATATATCAATATAACATTAATGAAATATATTTCAATTCTGCTTAATAATGTATAAAAAAAGTTCTGTTCCAAAAAACCTATTTTCAAATCAATAAATAATAAATTTCGAATAATTAATAAATAAATGAACAAAAATTTAAAAATTCGCTTTTGGCAGTTAAATAACGATTTGATGGTTTAAATGCAAAATTTTTAGAAAAAGCGTGGATAAAGCAAGGTCTGCATTTGATATAAAACGTTTGTGCTCGAGACCGCGACGTAGAACAGAAAAAAAGCGTTAGACGAAATAGAGAAATAGAGAAGAAAAAAGGCACGTGCGTCCTTGTCGTCCGATAAGCGTGAAATGCGACTCGACAAACCGATCGAATTACCATTCACGTCGGTCCAGCGATTAACTGGTAATTCGATTCGACCGCAAGACCAAAGCCAAAGTTACATAGTTATACATAGTTACATAGTTACATAGTTACATAGTTATATAGTTACACGAATTGTAGACATAGTCAAAATAGGGACTAGAAAAAAGGCCTAGTCTATCTTTGGATATCGTCACGAGCACGTTTATATTTTCTTCGATGTTACAATTTTTCTTCCTTCAATCGTCGCCTCTTATTTCTTCCAATCGATATCGAACACGTCTCGATTGAAGAATATAACATGAATTATGACAACAGGCAGTTATTTCATCAGGGATAAATTTTTTACATGCATTAAAATGCTTGAATGTTTTTTTTCAACCCTCCGCGGTCGCACTGGGTCGTTGAAGACCCGAGCGAAATTTAATTCGGGGACTTCTTCGCTCAGATTGCTATTTACAACGTAAAAAAACACTAACTTTTGGGCTCCGATAAACATTTAATTTGCATTATATAAATATTGAGGAGTCAGGCATTTAAAAAAATTTTTTTAAGCAGTTTAATTCGTTGAAAATTGTATGCGGACACAGAAGACCCAGTGCGACCGCGGAGGGTTAACTGCAATAAAAAATCCGCCATTTTTAACTGATCAAAAATTATTTCTGTTTGGAAATTAGATTAAATTAAATTTTAGTCTAATTCGAACTTTATTTGAGCCTTTGAGGGTGGAAATCACTTTCAGGGGTGACAAAATTGGCAATGTTCGAAATTTGAATGTTTTAATTTAATTAAAACATTTTAATGTTTAAGTTAACATTTAATCAATTTATGTTTTAATTGAATTCGCCATTTTTAACGGATCTGAAATTATTTTTATTTTTTAAAATTGCTTTTGAGCCTTTGAGGGGAAAAAATACGTTGAGGGGTGAAAAATCATCAATGTTTTTGATTTTTTTTCACAGACATAATTATTAAAGTGGTGTTATTATTTTATTAAGTATATATTTAACTGATTGCATAGGAATTATTTTTGACAAATTTTAAAAAATAACAGAGACATGAATTTTTAGGCCCTTTCATTTTTAAGGCCCTTTTTTATCAAAGCAGCATTTTAAAAATAGTTAATTGTAAATATTAATGCTCTCACTAAAGTCAATGCAACTTAGTCAATTTTTAAAATTTTAACTCGAAACTTCAAAGAAATAAAAAACAGGTTTTCCTAATTTTCAGAGTGGTTTTTCCCCTTAAATTTAACAAATAAATTTCAATTTATTCATTAAAAATTTAATGGGAAAAATTTTATTATAATTTTTCTAATTTAATTTAATTATTCATTTCAAATTTTAGGAATTTTGGCTCTAAATAATTTCGATCAAAATACATTTTACGTCGAAATTTAGAGCTTAAAATAAACGAGTTTGGATAAATCTTTTCGTTGAAGAGAGAATATTTAGTAAAATTAATATAAATAAATAAATTCTTACGTTGAAACGTAAATTTGTAGTTTTATATAATTTGGCACGAGTCACAAAGATTTTTTTTTTTCGTCAACTCTTTCGCTCAATTTCCACGTTCCAATTGTTGCACGAACGATTCGCGAAATTCATGATTCCCTCGACAGTCTCTTAAAACTGTCACCCAGAACAATTTATATTTATTTGGCAAAGTGTATATTTGTTAAGTGCTCGTCGTTCCGAATCTTTTACGACTCTTGTAAATATTACAGAATTTCTGTTAAACTGCAAGAAATTGCATATTAAAATTGCAACTTAAAAAAAAAAAATTTAATAATTTTTTTAATATTTTTTTTAAAATAATTTTTTAAATAACTTATTTAAAATAATTGAATTTGTTTTAATATTTTTTTTCCGTTTGAATATCACGTTTTAGAGTATTTTAACAATCTTTTTTCGCACATGGAAAAAGGTCCTTTAAAAAATTTCTGTAGTTTATTTTTTTTTAATGCAGAATTTGATAGAAGAAGAAAAATAGAAAGAAGAAGAAATCATCTTTATTTTAGCAGAATTTCCATTTCTCATGGACTCAGATTTAGGAAAACCCTCGAAATGCCAGAATCTTATTCTTTTTTTTAATTTCGACCTTGGATGACCGCTGTAAAATCCACAGAGATTCCTATCAATGATGAAAAATGGAAAATAAACGTCCTCGGGCGTTTTCCAGCATCCAAACGGGACTTAATATGAAAATCGATAGTCTCTCGACTTCCTCCCTCTCACGCTCCAAAGGTCACCTTGAATCTCGATCCCAGAAAGACTCCAAAACGTGACCTCTAGTGCACTTCTTTTATCTAGTATTTTTCTTAACTAGAGGGTAATCATTTTTATCTATTTTTTAATTTTTAATTGCTTAAGGGGGCAAATCAATGGTAAATTTTGGAAATCTAAAAATTTTTCTGTATTTAATGTTCTAAAAATTGAGCTGAAAAACCTAAAATTTTATTACTCTAGGAAAATAAAAAAAAAGTCCATCAGTCTTTGCCAAATTATTTATTCAAACAATAAAAGAAGTTTTACAAATTATTTAGCAGAAATAAACAAAATTTTTTAAAAAAATTTCCCATTCTAATTTTTTCGTAGATTTTCTGAAATTCACGATTTTTAATAAATTATTGTCAACAAAAAATTACCACCTTCGTTTATCCTCATAAAAAGTCAGAAGATAATTATCCAACGATAATTACAATAAATAATCCAAATCATCTGCAGAGAATCTTTGCAAAAAGAAAATCATCTAAGAATTAGTGAAATTGAATAAAAAATGCAAAATATTATTTTAAAAAATTGACCAAAATTTGGCCTCTTCAAAAATTGGCATAAGACAGCTGATGGCAAATTGCCACGATTATTTTTCTTAATTAATAACACATGAGAAAATTAAAATTGCGTTTGGTTATTTACAATTCAGTAAACCGAAATCTCCAAAAAAGATTTCTAAAATTTGGGACTGATAAAAAAATTTTGCAAATTTTTGAAGAAATTTTTCTCGTTGCTATAACGAATAAAAATGGCTCAATCTACGTAAACAGTCGAATCCGAATCACAAGGAAATTTTTGGCTCACAAATATCTTCCCTCTCTTATTTCTCTTCACATAAAAATATATACATACAAATATATGCATAAAAATATATACATATAAATACATGGGTCACTCCATGACAAATTGACCAATAGTTGGAATCGTCCCCTTTCAATTTCGACGAAATTTGGTCAGAACTTTACTTTTATCATAAAACGAAGTTCTACTGAAGGAAAAAAATAAAAAAAAATTGTTTCGAAAGTTATGCAAAATTCAAAATTTCACAATTTTTTAAGTATCTCAAGTTTATTTTTTAAATATCTCGAAAACTATTATAGTCACGAAAAAATCGTTTTAGGTTCGTCAGAAAGAGTATACTTACGGCTACAAAAAAAAATATTCCGAACAAAAATTTTGAAAAATGATGAATTTTGAGAATTTTAAATTTTTAAGAATCGTGAAAATCCACGATCAACGTTAAATTTTTGGTTCAATTTTTTTTATATAATACCTTGTACTGATCTTAAAAGATCCTGAAATTTTCAGAAAGCTATTTTTTGTTATTTCAAAAATTTGAATTTTGGTAAAAAAAATTTTTGTTTACCTCCAAGTTAAGTACAGTCTAACCATCATGTAATTTTTACTGCTCAAAATTACAAAGTTACATGATTAAATGATCCAACTTTACTTAACTTGGAGGTAAAAAAAAAATTTAACAAAATTCAAAAATTAATATTTTTTAAACAAAAAAAAACAGCTTTCTGAAAAATTCAGGATCTTTTCATATCAATAGAAGTTATTCCATAAAAACAATTGAAAAAAAAATTTAATATTGATAGTAGATTTTCACCATTTTCAAAAATGCAAAATTCTCCAAATTCATAATTTTTCAATTTTTTTTTCGGAATTTTTATTTTTTCGTAGCTATGAGCATTCTCTTTAAGACGAACCCCGAACGATTTTGTCGTAACTGCGATAGTTTTTAAGATATTTAAAAAGTAGACTTGAAAAATTGAAAAAAATTTGAATTTTGCATAACTTTCGAAAAAAAAAATTCTAATTTTTTTCCTTCGGTAGAACTTCGTTTTATGATAAAACAAGACTTCTGACCAAATTTCATCAAAATTGAAAGGGGTCGATTCCAACTATTGGTCGATTTTACATGGAATGACCCATATATAATATATATATATACATTTTATATATCTTTTGCTTTCACGCACTCCCAAACGGTCTATTTTTGGTAACACTGCTCTACTGCCGGATCGGGGCGCCACGTTTGAGACTCGCGAGTCAATAATAATTGTCATCATCATTTTGTCTCGTGACTTCTTCGCCCTCCGTTTTTGTGTGCGCGTGTCACTCTGACTCTGAGCGCGCAAATTCGTGTGGATCGGCATGCTCAAATAATACGAGAAGAGCAGGAGAAAGAGCGAAAAAAATAAATATATAGAAGAGCAGGAGAAAGAGCGAAAAAAATAAATATATAGATTAGGGTGGGTCAAATAAAATGACTAATTTTTTTTTCCTCCACATAATGAAAAATGTATTGTTTGGCATCTCAAAAAAACCCTCTGCAAGTATTAGCCCTTCATATTTAAATTAAGAGGTGCCTCATCGCAAATTTTTATTTCCCATTTAAATAATATAGGAATTTTTTTTTTTAATTTGGAATTTTATTAGACTTTAACCGTTGGGGTTAGGAGAGTTTTTTTAGCACATTTTTGTAGAACATTTGATGCTCTACAAAAAAGCTCTATTGTGTCTAATCGATAAAACTAACCGTTCAAAAAATAATCGGTGATAATTAGCTCTGGATTCTACTTACCTCGTTTTGAACGGTTATAGTTTTATCGATTAAACACAAGAGAGCTTTTTGGCAGAGCATCAAATGTTCTACGAAAATGTGCTAAAAGACTCTCCTAACCTCAACGGTTAAAATCTAATAAAAATCCAAAGTAAAAAAAAAATTTCCTATGTTATTTAAATGGGAAATAAAAATTTGCGATGAGGCACCTCTTAATTTAAATATGGAGGGCTAATAATTGCAGAGGGTTTCTTTGAGATGCCAAACAATACATTTTTCATTATGTCGAGGAAAAAAAATTAGTCATTTTATTTGACCCACCCTAATATAGATATAAGTATATAGAAAAAAAAATTGAGAGACAGAAGAGGGCTTCAGTTTAGAGAGGGACGCGATACAAGTTGGCTGAATTGTTTAGCGCTCGTCTGCAGCAACTTCTCGACAGTAATTATATCTAGCAATTTTTTTTCCATCACTTACTATCAATCCTCTATATTGCTCAGTACACAAAAAATGACATTAGAGCTTGAATCGTCGCAAGGCAACGAAAATAAGTCTTCGATACCTTTTAAAAGAGATTTAGGCTTTGCTTGTGCATTTTAGCTTCCAAACATTTTTTAAGAATTTTTAGAAGAGTTAAGAATGAATTTTATTGACCCTCTAGGTTGAACTGGGTCTTTTGTGTCCGCAAACAATTTTCAACGGGTTGAACTGCTTCAAAAAATCTTTAAAAAAATCCTGACTATTCCTCAATGTTTGTAGAGTGTGAATCAATGTTTATTAAAGCCCAAAAGTTATTTTTTGTTACATTGTAAATAGCTATCTGAGCGAAGAAATCCCCGAGTGAAATTTCGCTCGGGTCTTCAATGACCCAGTGCGACCGCGGAGGGTTAAAAAATAAACTATCGTTTTTGCATTACAACCCTTAAAGGACAAAAAAAACACTTATGAATAAATATTTATATAAGTTATAAATAAATATTCATGGATATAAATAAATATAAATATTTATAGATCAATCTATAAATATTTGCTCGAGTTCTCCAGGCAATTTCCAATTCCAGACGAAATCTATTATCTAATTAGCCCTTTAATAAAAAAAACGCTTATGAATCAATATGTATGGGTCATTCCATGTCAAATCGACCAATAGTTGAAATCAACCCCTTTCAATTTCGATGAAATTTGGTCAGAAATTTTCTTTGATCATAAAACGAAGTTCTACCAAAGGAACAAAATAAAAAATATTTTTATAAAATAAATAAAATAAATAAAATAAATAAAATAAATAAAATAAATAAAATAAATAAAATAAATAAAATAAATAAAATAAATAAAATAAATAAAATAAATAAAATAAATAAAATAAATAAAATAAATAAAATAAATAAAATAAATAAAATAAATAAAATAAATAAAATAAATAAAATAAATAAAATAAATAAAATGAATAAAATAAATAAAATAAATAATATAAATATTCGTGGATCAATCGATAAATATTTGCCCATGATGGAATCCTCCAATCAATTTTCAAAATGCAGCACTATTTTGAAGAGTTCAAAACCCTCAAACTTTGGCTCTCAATTTCTGTGTTTCCAGCGACTATTCTCGCTTTTTTTCCGTCAACTTCGCATTAAAAAAAAATACAATGCCCACGTCACTCGGCAACAGCAATTTGCTATACTTTTGCACGATCGAACATGCCGACGCCGTTAATGGACTTTCCTCCTCCTCGCCCTCTGTTTACGACGCTTGACCTTGAAAAACTTTATTCGGACTCGTGAAAGCTCAATCGAATGATTACAGGAATAAATTTCATTTATATTTATAAAAAGTCAAAGTTTCAAACTTTTTTCATCAATTTTTCTTCAATTCACTGTCGGACTCTGTTATTTTAGAAAAAAAAATAGACTGTAAATATAGTGAAGTCGATTATGGATTTTTTTTTATACCTCTGACATTCTCTGCAATGATTTTTCTTTCTGGTATAACAAACCCCGGACCTTTATTCATTATCAAGTATGCAATCCGATACTTTGATGATAAAGAAGCCAAACGTGACGTTATCGTGGCTTTCGTCGATTAAGGGGGGAAAAAAGCCAATGCAAGGGCTCAAACGGTTTCGACGCATGAGAATTTTTTTTACAGACATAATTATTTAACGAAGGGTCGGGTTATTTTTATTTCATTGAGTATACATTAAACTTACTTCATAGCAATTTTTATTGAAAAATCTTGAAGATAAACAGAGATATAATTATTATCTTGAAGAAGAAAAATTTCCTCCCCATTTTCCCATTGATGGGTTATCGGATTTTTTTTATGAAATAGGAATGAAGCAATCGTTGCCATTTATTTTTTAAATTTTGATTATTTAAAATGGGGGACAATTGATTTTTTTTTAAAGTCCTTTTTGTATTCAAGCAGATTTAAACAAATAGTGATCATCAAAATTCAGTAAAACAGTAAATTTACAGAATTAAAGAATTTTGACTCAAAAATTTAAATAAAATAAAAGAGAAAATTGAGGGAATTTGAATAAATTTTTTTTATTTAATTTAAATATAAAAGTGGGTCATTCCATGTCAAATCGACCAAGAATCGACCCCTTTCAATTTTGATGAAATTGGTCAGAAGTTTTCGTTTTTAACAAAACGAAGTTCTACCAAAAGAAAAAAATTGATAATTTTTTTTTCGAAAGTTATCCAAAATTCAAAATTTCGCAATTTTTCAAATCTTTCAAGTTTATATTCTAAATATCTCAGAAACTATTATAGTTACGAAAAATCGTTGTGAATTCGTCTTAAAGAGTATTCTTGGGGCTATGAAAAAATATTTAAAAAAAAAATTGAAAAATGATGAATTTGAAGAATTTTGAATTTTCAAAAATCGAGAAATCCAAGTTGGACATTGAATTTTTGGTTCAAGAGAGGTGTTTTTTTTTTCAAAAATATGAATTTTTGAATTTTTAAAAATCGTGTGAACCACGATCACCATCAAATTTTTTGTTACATTTTTTTAAATATAATACCTTGTACTGATCTCAAAAGATCCTGAAATTTTCAGGATGGTGTTTCTTTGTTTCCAAAATATAAATTTTTGAATTTTGTTAAAAAAGAATTTTTTTTTTACCTCTCAGTTAAGTCAAGTTGAGGAAACATGTAGTTTTGTAATTTTTAGCAGTAAAAAAAAGTAAAAGTAACAGTATTTTGGTAAAAAGAAAACAAGTTTTTTAATAAAAATTCAAAAATTTATATTTTGGAAACAAAAAAACACCATCCTCAAAAATTCAGGATCTTTTGAGATCAGTACAAGGTATTATATAAAATAAAATACAACCAAAAATTTAATGTTGATCGTAGATTTACACGATTTTTAAAAATTGTTGTAATTGTAAAGTTGTGTAATTGTAATTGTTGCCATAGTAACCGTTGCTATGATAACTGTTGTCGTAGTGACGGTTGCTACAGTAACCGTTGCTATGGTGAATATTATTGTCATAGTAACGGTTGCTATGATAACTGTCGTCATAGTAACCGTTGCTATGGTAATTGTTGCCATAGTAACCGTTGCTATGGTAACATGTTGTCATAGTAACCGTTGCTATAGTAACGATTGCTATGGTACTCTTGTCATAATGACCGTTACTATGGTGATTGTTGCTATAGTGACCGTTGCGATCGTAAGCGTTGTCAAGGAATGTGGTTACGCTAAAAATGTAACACTTCTTAGCCCTCATTCACAAACGTGCGATCGGGAACTTCGTTCTAAAAAATATCCTATGTGTTAATCCAGGTTATAAACTGTACGATATTTCATTCAAATCCGTTCAGCCGTTTTTGGGTGATTGAGTAACAATTAAACATCTACAAACATCCAAACATACAAACTTTCACATTCATAATATTAGTTAGGATGCGCCAACCAACGAATGAACTAAAACCACAATTTTCAATATTTCAGCAACCGTGGGACATGATCCGGATGCGGTCAACGGTCAACTGCAGCAGCATGGAAATGGTGGTTCATCGTGGCTGGGTGACACCGGTGATTCCCAGGAATCGAGGATTGGGACGGTGTGCAAGAACCGCAATGCACCGAGACGACAACAGCAGGACCCACAACAGGAGAGGTCAGGCCTCCAACAACAACAGCAACAACAACAGCAGCAGCTGCAAGGACAGCAGCAGCAACAGCAGCAACAACAACAACAACAACAACAGCAGGAAAAGCAACAAAAATACGAAAAACAAGGCAACAATGGGCGTATGGGGAATGACGAAGACGGGTGTGGAGGGTTCGGAGGGTTGGAGGGGACGGACCCAGAGGCGAACGACCCTGTTCACCTCAAGAGACGGGTGGGACTCGTCAGTGGGGTGGCTCTAATCGTGGGAACGATGATCGGATCTGGAATATTCGTATCACCGTCAGGTTTGCTGGTCAGGACTGGCAGCATCGGGGTCAGTTTCTTGGTATGGACGGCATGCGGCATACTGAGCTTGTTCGGTGCTTTGGCCTACGCCGAGCTTGGAACAATGAATACGAGCAGCGGGGCCGAGTACGCCTATTTCATGGATGCATTTGGCGCGCCACCGGCATTTTTGTTCTCTTGGGTCTCGACCCTGGTTCTGAAACCCTCGCAAATGGCGATAATATGCCTGTCCTTCGCTCAATACGCCGTCGAGGCGTTTGCCGCTGAGTGCGATCCGCCCCAGGAACTCGTCAAGCTCGTCGCGCTCTTGGCCATCGTTCTCATACTTCTCGTTAATTGTTACAGCGTTAATCTCGCCACTGGTGTGCAAAATGCATTCACCGCGGCCAAACTCATCGCCATATTGGTGGTGATAGCGGGTGGTTCCTACAAACTGATACAGGGCAATACCCAGCATCTCCAGGGTGCGTTCAAGATGATGGATGGCTCCGACAAGGTCAACATTGGACGTCTCGCCACCGCTTTTTACACCGGTCTCTGGGCTTACGATGGCTGGAACAATCTCAATTACGTCACTGAGGAGATCAAGGATCCGTCGAAAAATTTGCCCAGATCCATCATGATCGGCATTCCACTAGTTACCATCTGCTATGCCCTTATCAATGTTTCTTATCTCGCTGTAATGTCACCAACCGAGATGATCGATAGCGAAGCCGTTGCCGTTGTGAGTCAATGCGCTTTTTCCTTCGCTGCATTTTTTCGGTAGTTGTACTTCAAGTATCAAGTACAAAGTACCGTAGGTACTCGAAGTATCAAGTACCGGTGGTACTTGAAGTACAAGTACTTGAAAAAATCAAGTACCGGTATCAAGTACTTCTCAAGTTTTCGGGTACTTCTCGTAAATTCTGATACTTGGGTCATTCCATGTCAAGTCGACCAAGAGTTGGAATCGACCACTTTCAATTTCGATGAAATTTAGTCAGAAGTGTTTGTTTCATCATAAAACCAAGTTCTACCGAGGAAAAAAAATTATTATTTTTTTTTAAGTTATGCGAAATTCAAAATTTAACCAGTTTTTAAATTTTTTTTCTCAATTTCTTGAAAACTGATAGTTGTGAAAAATCGTTTGTTTCATCTTGAAGAGTATACTTGGGGCTACGAAAAAAAAATATTCCGACAAAATTTTTTGAAAAATGATTAATTTGGAGAATTTTGAATTTTTTTAAATCGTGAAAATCCACAATTAACATAGAATTTTTTGTTCAATTTTTTAAATATAATACCTTGTACTGATTTGAAAAGATCCTGAAATTTTCGGAAAGGTATTTTTTTTTTTTTCAAAAATATGAATTTTTTTAAGTTGAGCAATCATGTAATTTTGTCATTTTGAGCAGTCAAAATTACATGATTGATCAACTTCACTTAATTTGGAAGTAAAAAAAAAAAGTTTTACCAAAATTCAAAAATTCATATTTTTAAAACAAAAAAAACACATTTCTGAAAATTTCAGGATCTTTTAATATCAGTACAAGGTGTTATATAAAAAAAATTGAACCAAAAATTTTAATATTGATCGTAGATTTTCACGATTTTGAAAAATTCAAAATTCTCCAAATTCATCATTTTTCAAAAATTTGTTTCGGAATATTTTTTTTTTTCGTAGCCCCAAGTATACTCTTTAGGACGAACCCAGAATGATTTTTTCGTAACTATAATAGTTTTCGAAATATTTAAAAAATAAACTTGAAAAAATGGTGAAACTTGGAATTTGCGAAAAAAAATTTTAATTTCTTTTCTTTGTTAGAACTTTGTTTTACGATAAAAGAAAACTTCTGACGAAATTTCATCGAAATTGAAAGGGGTCGATTATAAATATTGGTCGATTTGACATGGAATTACCCATATTCAAAGGCTTTGCACATGCAACCATCAGCAAGACACATTCAAAAGTTCTTGATACTTGTACTTGAAAAAAGTACTTTAAGTACAGAAAAGTACTTGAAATTTTCAAGTACAGTACTTCAAGTGCAGGAAGTACTTGAAAAATGTAAGTATACAATACTTGAAGTACTTTGTATTTGCAAGTACTGTACTTCAAGTACTTTTTACTTGCACTACTGTACTTCAAGTACTGCAATTCAAGTACTTTGCACTTGCAAGTACTTTGCACTCGCAAGTACTGTACTTCAAGTACTTTGTACTTGAAAGTACTGTACTTCAAGTACTTTGTACTTGCAAGTGCTGTACTTCAAGTGCTTTGTACTTGCAAGTATTGTACTTCAAGTACTGCACTTCAAGTACTGTACTGCAACCATCAGCAAGACACATTCAAAAGTTCTTGATACTTGTACTTGAAAAAAGTACTTTAAGTACAGAAAAGTACTTGAAATTTTCAAGTACAGTACTTCAAGTGCAGGAAGTACTTGAAAAATGTAAGTATACAATACTTGAAGTACTTTTTAAGTACTTTGTATTTGCAAGTACTGTACTTCAAGTACTTTGTACTTGCAGTGCTGTACTTCAAGTACTTTGCACTTGCAAGTACTTTGAACTCGCAAGTACTGTACTTCAAGTACTGTACTTCAAGTACTGTACTTCAAGTACTGTACTTCAACTACTTTGTACTTCAAGTACTCTGCACTTCAAGTACTCTGTACTTCAAGTACTCTGTACTTCAAGTACTCTGTACTTCAAGTACTTTGAACTTCAAGTACTTTGTACTTCAAGTACTTTGTACTTGCAAGTACTTTGTACTTGCAAGTACTATACTTCAAGTACTTTGTACTTGCAAGTGTTGTACTTCAAGTGCTTTGTACTTGCAAGTATTGTACTTCAAGTACTTTGCACTTGCAAGTACCGAGTACTTTCAAGTACTGCCCAGCTCTGTTCAAAATAGCGATCAAGGTCCCTATTGAACTTGGCAAAAATCAAATTTGAAAGAATTTGGCAAAATTGTAATGGAAGAAATTTTCTTTTCAGACCTTTGGAAATCGTATATTGGGCGTGATGGCATGGTTGATGCCTCTCTCCGTGGCAGTGAGTACATTTGGCTCTGCGAACGGAACATTATTTGCCGCCGGACGTTTGTGCTTTGCAGCATCCAGACAGGGTCATCTTCTGGACTGTCTGAGTTACGTCCACGTGCGTCGTTTTACACCGGCGCCAGGACTCATATTTCATTCGTTGGTAGCAGGTAAATTCAAATTAATTAATGAATTTTAATGAATTTTTAATTAAATTAAAATTAAATTTTATTTTTATTCAATTTAAATTAAATTTTTTAATTTAATTTAAATTCATTTAATTAATTTTAATTTAATCTAATTAAATGTATTAATTTAAATTCCAACGAAGAATCTAGCTTCATTTTTTTCTCCTGACTCCGCATAACTCAGTTCTTTCGGTCTAATTTTTTTTTTTTTTTTTTTTTCAGGCGCAATGGTACTCTCCGGAAACATTGATTCCCTCATAGATTTCTTCTCCTTCACCGCTTGGATTTTTTACGGTGGCGCTATGCTCGCTCTACTTGTGATGCGCCGTACAAGACCGAATCATCCAAGACCGTACAAATGTCCCTTAATAATACCCGTACTTGTACTTGGCATATCAGCGTACCTGATAGTAGCACCGATCATCGATAAGCCACAAATCGAATATCTCTACGCAGCAGGTTTTATCGCAGCGGGCATGTTTTTCTATTTGCCCTTCGTGAAATACGCATATGTACCAAAATTCATGGGTAAGGAGGAAAATAAGGAAGAAATTAACAGAAAGAAAAGAGGTCTTGTATCGTTGATCGATATTATTCTTTTCATCCAAATTATTCAATCGTAGCGGCCCGCTAAGATGGTCAAAAAGTATCCTTCTCCAAATGCCAATTTTTCGGTGACTAAAATTCAAAGTAATTACCGATTATTCGAAATGATTTGCAATATTTTTATACAACGCAATCTAAAACATTGAGGTACTCCATTTTGGAAGGCAAAAAAAGCAATTTTTTAAGATTTTTTTCTTATCTCCCTTATCAGATATGACTCTAAAATTGTTTTTACAACATTGTTTCATCCTTCGAAATTATGAATAAAAAATTTATTCTTAATTTTGATTCTTTGAATAATTTTTAGAAGGTGCAGAGGATCTGATGAAGGAGCTGAGAAAAAAAAATCTTTAAAAATTTGCCCTTTGTCCCGTTTAAAGTACCTTAAGGTGGCCAAAAAATAGCCTTACTTTTCCAAATTTCAATTTCTCGGTGACTAAAATTCGAACTAATTACGGATTATTCAAAAATGTTGCGGAACATTTTTATACAATGAAAGCTAAAACATTAAGGCGGTATCCTGGTCTAGAGACATATTTTGAGTGCTTTGTCGAGCTCGATAAAAAAAATATATATATATTTTTACCATTCTTTTTTTTACAACAGACTTATTGATATTTTGACAATAAAAGAAATAATTTTCAAGAAAAAAAATTAAACCAAACAAGTTATAAAGCTGGTAAAGTTGGGGCTAAAAAAAGGGGTGTGTTTCTAGTCATCCGATACAAAATTTAAAAAAAAAACACTTTTAATTAGTAAAAATGTTATCGTCCCCCTCAGAAAAAACGGAAAAAAATTGTTTACTAAATAGCAACTGTCCAAACAAAAAAAGACGATTTTGGACTCTTTTTTTCATTTTCTTAAATGTTTTTACAATAGTAAAAAAAAAATTTTGATAAAAAAGTGATAGAGGCGTTAGAAAGTTATACATTAAAGATTGGTACAAAAATTGTAAATTATTGGAATTAAAAAATTTCCTTGCGAGGATATATTTTAAAAAGTCTAAACTTTAAGAATATTTTTTTAAAAATTGTAAATTTGTAATTTCAAAAAATTGTAAATTATTGGACTTAAAATATTTCCTTACGAAGATATATTTTTAAAAGTCTAAACTTTAAAAATATTTAAAAAAAAAATTGATCTTTAAAAAATTCTAGACCGGAATACCACTTTCAAGAATATCCCATCTTGGATAATTTCTCCCATCTCCAACATTTCCCTATCCCCAATTTTCCCTGACCATTAGTGGCCAGTTTTGAATCCATCTTAACGTAATCTTTCTTTCAACAGAGGCGGTCAACGTTTTTCTTCAAATGTTGCTGGAAGTCGCACCGACGGCTGCCGCCTACGACTGAGAAGTTCACCCGACTCGGTTCGAAATATCAACGAGAGAAAGTTGTGATTTTGTTTTTTCTGCGGCACCAAAGTGACAACAATATTGAGAAGAAGATATACATAGACAAAAACACAAAACAGTTCAACCAGATGCCGAATCATTCCATTGTGGCTCTGGTTACTGGAAGATCCTATATATATACATATATATATATATATATTTATTTTCTATTTACAACGTTTTAAAGTGCTTATATATATCCATAGACAGGAAAGTTTCCGCGATCCATATTTTGGCAATTGCGCCAATGGATTTTGGAATTCGAATGAATGAAAAACAAACAAAACGAACAGGGACATGTGACAAAACGATATTATAAAGAGTAATAAACAAAAAAATATTATTTTATTACTGGTTATTCTTTTTATAGTATACAATGCGAGAGAGAGACCGTTGTTATTAGCAATATAGCCAATTATTGTTGAGAACGGCAATAAAAAAAGAACAACAAACTCGACATTTTAACTCATTACAAATTACAAATGTAATTGGTATGGAACTTTTCTCTACAAATTACAAATGTAATTAGCATCGACATTTTAACTCATTACAAATTACAAACTCAACGAGTATCGAATTTTTCGCCAATTACAGATAATTTTGGTCAACTCTTTCCAGGACCTTTTTGTACTTTTCCATAGATTCCGAGTAAACCTGAATCTTTGTTCTTGCGTTGTTTCTTTGCTTTTCTCTTGACGAGACTGTGATCGGCGCCGGAGACTCTCTGCTCCTTTTTGATGGCAATTTTTTTTATTCGCTCTCGGTCTTCCTTCAGTTTTTTGTAATTCGAGCGACGATTCTTCGGTGGTCGAGCGCCGAGTGCCACGATCGAAGCGAGTTTCGCTTTGCGCGCCTCAACGTTTCCCAATCCTGACATTCCGAATTTAATGACTTCGTGACGAGCCCTCTTCATCGCCAATTCTTGTTCCTTCTTCGGATCGCGATTTCCATCACGACCTTCCTCGTTTTTCTGCGATTTATTGCGGCCAAAGATCGTGCTCACGTTCTCGTTTTCCGGATTGGTTCGGACTTTCTTTTTGTGAGAGACGTACTCGACGGAGACGAAATTCTCGGGGATGTTTTTCCTCGATCTCGCACAACGAGTTTCGATGAAACTTTCAGTCATCGTAAAACGTGTTTTTCGCGATTTAATCAATGTTTTTCTGCAGTATTTGTCGTGCTTTTACGGAGCACATGACGGATTTTTCGATTTCGAAGAGGTTATGTTTTGCTTCAAAAATAAGGCGTGGCCTGACCTCTGGCGGCCGAATTTAGAAGCGCCTTTCGACGATGCTCGGACGGTAACTTGACCTCTAGCGGCCGAATTTAGAAGCGCCTTCCGACGATGCTCGAATGACAAGAGTGGTCTCAATTATGAAATTCTAACCTCTTCAACGCCGCTCCGATCCATCGTATGTTAATAATAATTACCATATAACTGTACGTCATTACTAATAATTGAATTCCAAAGATCTTTGAATATGTCGTAAATCTTTAAATAAGATCGTTATGAGTTGTTTGTTATTTGAACCGGCAGATTGAGGATCGATCAACATGTCAAAAATGTCGGTAAAAACCGTTGGGGATTCGAAATTGAGCAAGAAAGATGCACTTCAGGCTGTCGTTTTAGCGGACGATTTTACGAACAGCCTTCATCCGATCAACAATGTCTATCCGAGTATAATGATGCCGGTGGTTAACTCAAGATTGATCGATTATCTCGTCGAAACGCTGATAAGATCGCAGGTTCAAGAGTTGTTTCTCTACTGCAGCGGCCACATAGATTTGTTGAGGGATTACGTCGCATCGAAGCGTTACAAAAACATCATCGTCTCGCTAATTATATCGGACGGTTGTCGCAGCCTCGGAGACGCTCTCCGAGACATTGACACAAAGGGACTGATAAGAGGCGACTTTATTCTCATCAGAGGCGACGCTTTTACCAACGCCAATCTCGACGATCTCATGGCCGTTCACAGGGTCAAGTGCAAGAGGGACAAAGGCGCCACGGTCACCTTGATTTTTCGTGACCTTGGAACCACCGAAGGCTCTTCCCTGCAAGAACAGTCTTGCATGTTCGTCGCGGACAAAACGAACAAGAAAGTTTTGTTTCACAAGAAACTCGATGCGGAGGACAAAAGAGTCAAACTCGAGCTAGAATGGTTCTTGAATCACGACCAAATTGAAATCAATTCCGGATTCGTGGATACTCATTTTTACATGTGTTCGGCATCCGTTCTTCCTCTCTTTGCTGACAATTTTGACTTTCAGGTGAGAAACTCTTTTTGGGTCTATTGGTTCCTTTTGATAACTTGTAAAGCTTTGGTTTTAGGAACATTTTTTTTAAAGATTTTTATGCCAATTTGTTGTAAATGTCCCAAAATTTGAGATATCATATTTTGAAAAAATGTCCGGATGTGTGAATAATTAATAACTCGAGAATGCTTCGAGTTTGAGAGCTGAAATTGAGAGCTTATTAAATTTGGCGAAAATCTATCAAGGGATTAAAATTTTAGGAAATTTTAAATTTTTGAAAAATAGCGTAAATGCTTCAACTTTAGCAATTTTTAAGATATTGCAATGAAACTTTGTGCCGAGTTAGTATAGCTATCAATGTTATTCGTTATCGAATTTGGCAAAAATAGATTGAAGGATTAAAATTTGATTAAATTTTAAATTTTTTGAAAAATAGCGTAAATGCTCTAACTTTTGCAGTTTTGAAGATATTGCACTGAAACTTTGTGCAGAACTAGAGTAGCTATCAAGGTCGTTCGCTATTGAATTTGGCGAAAATCTATCGAGGGATTAAAATTTTGTGAAATTTTGAATTTTTGAAAAATAGCGTAAACGCTCTAACTTTAGCAATTTTTAAGATATTGCACTGAAATTTTGTACAGAGCTAGTATAGCTATCAATGTTATTGGCTATTGGATTAGGAAAAAATCGATCAAAGGATTAAAATTTTATCCAAATTTTGAATTTTTTGAAAAATAGCGTAAATGCTCTAACTTTTGCAGTTTTGAAGATATTGCACTGAAACTTTGTGCAGAACTAGAGTAGCTATCAAGGTCGTTCGCTATTGAATTTGGCGAAAATCTATCGAGGGATTAAAATTTTGTGAAATTTTGAATTTTTGAAAAATAGCGTAAACGCTCTAACTTTAGCAATTTTTAAGATATTGCACTGAAATTTTGTACAGAGCTAGTATAGCTATCAATGTTATTGGCTATCGAAATCGCTATTGAAATTTGCAAGAAGCAAATTTGAAATAATTTGGTAAATTTGCAAATTGATTGCTCATGTTTTTCGATAGTTAACAAAGCTTCCTTTATGAAAAACCCTAATTTGTTCGCCATACTTTGTGATAATAAAGGAAGCTATGTGAACTATGAATAAAGATGAGGAAGCAAGGTGCAAATGTCCAATTTGCAGGGTTTTTTCTTGAATTTACGATTATTCAATTAAATGAATAATCTGAATCAGGGAACTTTAAAAATAAAATTGAGAAATTTCATACAAATCCTGTAATTTGGATTGGCTGGAAAAAAAATTAGGTAAAAATATTTCCATACATGATTTTTTCACAAACTTCTTCATACTCTCCCAATTTGTAAGACAAGCTGAATCCAGATTCTGGAAATTGCTGCAGATTTTTGAATATTGTAATAAAGTCCCTATTACAAATTACAACATTGTTTCATTCAAATCCTGTGATTTGAATGAAATTTGTAGAACAAGCTAAATCCAGGAGCCAGAATTTGTTGTAGATTTTTTAAAATTGTAATAAATCCCTATTACGAATTACAACATTTTTTCATACAAATCCTGTGATTGGATTGAAAAAAAATGAGGTAAAAATATTTCCATCCATAATTTCTCCCCAAACTTCTTCATACTCTGCCCATTTTGTAGGACGAGCTAAATCCAGATGCTGAAAGTTGTTGTAGATTTTCAAAAATTGTTATAAAATCCCTATTACAAATTACAACATTTTTTCTGTTGCAAACAAAGTTGAATCAAATGAATCGACCTTAATCCATGAAATTTCAATTTTCAGACTATGGAAGATTTCGTCAGAGGTGTCCTGATGAACGAAGAGATCCTCGACGCAAGAATTTATTGGCAACAATTGAGCTCCGAGGAATACGCCCTGCCGATAACATCCTGGCAAGCTTACAACACCCTGAGCCAGGACATACTCCAGCGAAAGGGTTATCCCCTGACACCGGATACGCTTCCACCGTTGCAAAATATAGTTTACATGCCAAGAAGCACTTACAAGCATCGTTCTGCGGCATTGGCACGAGGCTGTAAATTACAGCGAGACACAATAATCGGTCGTGACAGTGTTCTCGGTGAGAACACATTCGTCACGAGATCTGTGATAGGTGAAAATTGCAAAATAGGCGACAACGTGAGAATCGAGAATTCCTATATTCTGGGAAACGTTGAAATAGGAGAAAACTCCAAAATCGAGAGCAGCGTAATATCTCAAAACTGCAAAATTGGCCAAAATTGTCAATTGGACGGTTGCATATTATCGTCGGACGTAGAAATGACCTTCAACAATCGTTACACCGAAACGATAATCGAGATGCAAGGAAAAAAGGCGACAAAAATGTCGGATCTGGATCCTGAGACGATCGGAGAATTCATGTTTTACAAGAAGAAAAAAGATTGCGAGGAACGCGAAGATTTCACTGATACGGAGGAAACTTTCAGCGAAACGAGTTCTCTTCGTGGGTCACCTTTGCCCGACGATACGAATATGTTTCTCTCAGAGGTCATCGACAGCCTTTTGCGGGGCTATCAGGACAAATTGAATTGCGATAATTTGATACTTGAGATAAATTCATCGAGATACGCTTACAACGTTGGAATAAGAGAAGTCACTTACAACGTTGTAAAAGCGATATTGATGCTACCTCTGCATTATCTGACCGAGCAAAAGACAGCGATAGATCATGCGAATTATCAAAAAATACTCAAGGTCATGATAACGTACTTCAATCCAATATTTTTGAAGTACATCAAAACTGAAGACGCGCAGGAAGATTGTTTGCGCGCGATTCAGGACGTTTCGTCGACGAGTCTCGAATTATTGTCTTTCGTTCAGTCCTTGATGCATTTGCTCTATGACCGTGATGTTCTCACTGAGGAAAAGATTTTGGAATGGTTCGACAATGTCGCGGACGATGAAGAGGAAATGGAAAAGGGCAAAATTCGAACCGTCGTCGCGCCGTTTATTTCCTGGCTGAGAGAGGCCGAGGAAGATTCATCGGATGATGATGAAGATTGAACGCAGAATTGCGGTGAAGCATTTTTCTAAACTCACGTAGGGTTACTACATGGGTCGTTCCGTGTCAAATCGACCGATAGTTGCGATCGATCCCGTTCAATTTCGATTATGGTTGGTCGGAAGTTTTCTTTCATCATAAAACGAAGTTCTACCAAAGGAAAAGAATCAATAACGTTTTTTTCGAAAGTTATGCAAAATTTAAATTTTCACCGATTCTTCATTTTTCGAGATTATTTTTTAAATATCTCGAAAACTATCGTAGTAACGAAAAAATCGTTCCGGGTCATTTGGAAGAGTATACTTGGGGCTACGAAAAAAAATTTGTCGAAAAGAAATTTTGAAAAAGGATGAATTTGGAGAATTTTCTCAAATTGTGAAAATCCATGATCAATATTAAGTTCTTCAAAAATATGCATTTTTGGATTTTAGTAAAAAAAAAAATTTTTTCACTTCTAAGTTGAGTAAAGTTGAGCAATCATGTTATTTTGCAATTTTGAGCAGTAAACATTACATGATTGCTCAACTTTACTTAACTTAGGCCCGAATATTAAGTTCTTAAGAATTATCTTGAGATCAAAATTCAGATCAAACTTTCCATTGAACTCAAGCTGGAACTTAAGATCGAACTTAAGTTCCAATTTAAGATGAATCTCAAGTTTGAATTTAAGTATCATTATAAGTTCAAACTGTAGTGGGAACTTCAGATCGATCTTAAGTTCAAACTTAGATTTAGGTTGAAGTTTCATCTTAAGATCCATCTTGAGCTTGAACTTAAGTTCGATCGAACTTTTTTCATCGCCTCCCTCGATCGTGTTTTTTGACATTGTCAAAATAATTAAGTTCGATCGAACTTAAGCTTAAGTTCAAGATGGATTCTAAGTTCAAACTTCAAACCAAATTAAAGTTTGAACTTAAGATCGATCTGAAGTTCGCACTAAAGTTTGAACTTAAGTATGAACTTATAATGACCTTAAGTATGAACTTATATTCGGGCCTTAGAGGTAAAAAAAAACATTTTTTTACCAAAATTCAAAAATTCATATTTTTGAAAAAACAAAAAACGCAATTCTGGAAATTTCAGGATCTTTTGAGAGCAGTACATTATATTTAAAAAATTGAACGAAAAATTGAATGTTGATCGTGGATTTTCACGGTTCTTTTAAATTCAAAATTCTCCAAATGCATCATTTTTCGATATTTTATCGGAATATTTTTTTTTCGTAGCCCCAAGTATACTCTTTAAGACAAACCCAGAACGATCTTTTCGCAACTATAATAGTTTTCGAGATATTTAAAAAAAAACTTGAAAAATTGAAAAAATTGTGAATTTTCGAAAAAATTTTATTAATTTTTTTCCTTTGGCGGAACTTTGTTTTATGATGAAAGAAAACTTCTGACAAAATTTCATCGAAATTAAAAGGGGTCGATTCCAATTATTGGTCGATTTGGCATGGAATGACCCAAATTATTATTATTATTATTATTATTATTATTATTATTATTATTATTATTATTATTATTATTATTGAAGCCCCGAATTGTGTATATTATGAACGTAATTAAAGCTTCAGAAATCAAACAAACTTGTAATTATTAAAGAATATATTTTCTGATCGTCTTCAACGTCACATTCAAGCTTTTAGAGAACAAATTTTATACTGATGAGGTTTCTTCTTTCTTCTTCACTTAACGCATTAAACTCGTAAATATATTTCGTAATTAGCTTATCGTGGGAAATGTTCTTTGGTTAAGAAAGATTTCATTTTTTCCTTCGTCATTTTGACGATGAGACTAGATTTTGTAATAGTAAAGAGAATCCCTCGTGGATTGCGCAGCTTTTTTTCCTGCAAACGTTTTTTTTTTCATCACTTTCATAATAATTAAGAAATTAATCATAGATAAATTAGTAGTCACTGATCGATCGAGCTTGATCCCGAATTGTCGCCAATTTTTTTTTTCTTTCTTTACATCAGTGTTCCCGTTTTCTCCTTTCTTTCTCTTTTTTTCAAGTCGATTAATTCGAATTACAAAATACACGATAAAATAGATGTAGGTATTTTTTTTAAGATCACTTGAGATAGTAAATAATAGTATGTTTCTCTCGCCGATATGTTTCGTACATCGAATTTTGCGTTATTCGGTGATCGGTGTAATCTCCGAAACGCCTAATTAAATTCTACCTCTAATGACTAGAAAAGGTGTTATTATTATTTTTTTTTACAATTTTTCATCGCTATTATTTTTCTTAAATAATTTGGAGTAATGATTTCGTTAAATATTTCAAATATTAAAATTGGCATATTATCTTCGATCGTGTAATTTTAACTTTTAGAGGCAATAATGATGATTAATTAATTAATTAACCAGCTCCAGCAATCTCTTCAACAATCCAACTTTGTGATATATTAAAACACTATTTTATCCATTTTTTATGGCGTCTTTTTCGTTTAACTTGTACGTATCTTTTGTCTCCTTTCTACGATTAGACATTAATTTCAACGACTCGTTGAAACAACCAAGAGTGTCTTTGTTCGCAATTTTTTTTGAAGTGAAACTTCTTCGTCGTCTGCTTATCAGATTTGGGCGTTTTTGTAATTAATTATATTCTTATTACAAATTACAAATGTAATTAGTAATTTAAAATGTCATAATTACAAATTACAAATGTTATTAGTAATTAGAAAAATTCAAATTACAAATTACAAGTGCCATTAGTAATTATAGAAATTCAAATTACAAATTACAAATGTACTTAGGTTCAAATTGCGCACGAATTACATTTTATCAACATAATTAGAGTCAAATTTGGCTCTTATTACATTGAAAAATGTAATTAGTCGAAAATTTGGTCCTAATTACATGTAATTAGAGTGAAATTTGACTCAAATTACATCAATAAAATGTAACTAGTGCGAAATTTGAACCTAATTACATTTGTAATTAAATAATTTTGTATTACTAATTACATTTGTACTTTGTAATTAGGAAATTTTCAATTACTAATTGCATTACTAATTTGTAATTAAACATTTTTCAATTACTAATTATATTTGTGATTTTTAATTAGAAATTTTTAATTTCTAATTAAATTTGTAATTTGTTATTCGAAATTTTTAAATTGCCAATTACATTTGTAATTAGAAAACTTTGAATTACAAATTACATTTTTAATTTGCCGCTCGCCAATTCTAAGTTTGTTATCAGCACACACCAATTTTTTTTTTTTGTTATTCTTCTCGAATATATTCAAATGCACAATCGACGAAATTCGTCTGATCAGAGATTTGTTCGATTTGCCAGGAAATTCTTATAATTCTCAAAAGTGAGAGTCCGAAGAAAGACGAAAAATCATCTTCGCTCGACGGTTTCGTCGATTCCTATTTACTCGTGATAAAGAGGTAATATTATATTAATTAGATATGCTGATCATGTTTTTGTGCCGTTAAATTCGTCGATTTTGTTTTTTTTTCCTTTTCCCCATTCGTCGTTCGACGACGGGTAAAATCTTAATAATTTAGCACCCATGTACGATGTAAATTGTCGTGACATATTTACACCTCAATCCACCGATATTACATCCTCGATCAAATTGTGAGTTGCCTGGTGATGCACATCCGGTAATTTAATCACATCGATCCAATGACGAAGACGCGCCCCTTTGCTGCTGCAACTCAGCGAGAGACCGCCTGCAATTAATTTAATTATTTATTATTAATTCTGTTATTATATTATTTTACTACTAACATTTTTTTTCTTGTAGTGCAGTTTAGTATTTTTAGTGTAGTTTTCAACCATTATTGTCGAAAAATAAAAAAGTTATGATTTTTTTCGTAAAATTTTGTCGATTACACACTACATTGTAATGGGTAATGAATTTTTTTTCCATTACACACTGCATTGTAATGGGTAATGGGATTTTTTTTACATTACACACTACATGTAATGGGAAATGGATTTTTTTTTCATTACACACTACATTTTAATGGGTAATGGAATTTTTTGCCATTATACACTACATTGTAATGGGTAATTAATTTTTTTTCCATTACACACTACATTGTAATGGGTAATGAATTTTTTTTCCATTGCACACTACATTGTAATGGGTAATGATATTTTTTTCCATTACACACTACATTGTAATATGTAATGAAATTTTTTTCCATTACCCACTACATTGTAATGAGTGATGAATTTTTCTTTCCACTACACACTACATTGTAATGGGTAATGGATTTTTGTTTCATTACACACTACATTGTAATGAGTAATGGAATTTTTTGCCATTATATACTACATTGTAATGGGTAATGAATTTTTTTTTCCATTACACACTACATTGTAATAGGTAATAAATTTTTTTTCCATTACACACTACATTGTAATATGTGATGAAATTTTTTTCCATCATCCACTACATTGTAATTGGGTAATGAAATTTTTTTTCTATTACACACTACATTGTAATGGGTAATGAATTTTTTTTTCATTACACACTACATTGTAATGTGTAATGGACTTTTTTTTCATTACACACTACATTGTAATGGGTAATGGACATTTTTTCCATTATACACTACATTGTAATGGGTAATGAAATTTTTGTCCATTACACATTACATTGTAATGGGTAATGGTAATTTTTTCCACTACACACTACATTGTAATGGCAATGTATTACAAAAAGTAATACATTGCTTGCAATCCTGCTTCAGAGATAGTACAAAACCATAAAAAATTGCAGCCAAAATCGGGAAGGTATGAAGGGTCAGACTCAGGTCGAATCGGTGTGGAGCGTCTCGAATATAAATTTTTACGCTAACAAATTAAAATGTCTTTTCAGAAAAAATTCTTGAAAAATCGCTTTTTTTCGGCCTCTTGACTGCGTGTAACTCAATTACGTTTTTTCGAATCCTGATGGTTTTTTTGGGGGGGGGGTCCTGAAGAAATTTTGATCTTATCACCTAGATAATCGTTGCTCTTGCCGAAGTCCTTGTCCCATACCGACATCACAAGAACGAGTCCCGTCAGATCCGTTAGAGGAGTCTCGAAAGCGAACTCTTCGTTCCACTCTGGATTCAGGGTTTTCCATTTGACGCTCGTGCTGCGGGCGTTGCTGCTGTTGCTGCTGCGCGGTGACAAAGCGAGTTTTTTGGAAGTTTTCTTCGCCACGGTGTTCACGATTGATCCCTGACCGACGGAGCTGTGTCGTTGCTGCTGATGATGTTGAGCAACTCCCGAATTCACGTCCCTCGTTTGTTCCTTCGTCAGGCAGAGCTTGACGAACGGGTCAGAAAACCCGTTGCTGTCCATGGACAGGAGATTGATAGCGCGTTCCACCGTGACCAATAACACGCGTCGGCGAGTACTGTAACTCAGTGTCAATTGAATTTGACCTCTGCCGTTGGTGATATCCTCGCCCCAGATTTTCTCTTCCCGGGACACCTGAAAATAACATTTTTCTTCTCACTATAAATATAATATTTAAAATATTCTACCCAAATTCCATATTTTCTTCCTTCCTATTCATTCTGGCTAATTTTATCCTTCAAAAGAATCTCCATGGCAGGGTTGCGAGTAATGCATTACTTTTTGTAATACATTGCCATTTTCATCACCCATTACAATGTAGTGTGTAATGGAAAAAAATTTCATTACCCATTACAATGTAGCGTGTAATGGAAAATAATTCCATTACCAATCACAATGTAGTGTATAATGAAAAAAAAAAATCCATTACCCATTACAATGTAGTGTGTAATGGAAAAAAATTCCATTACCCATCACAATGTAGTGTGTAATGGAAAAAAATTCCATTACCCGTCACAATGTAGTGTATAATGAAAAAAAAAATCCATTACCCATTACAATGTAGTGTGTAATGGAAAAAAATTCCATTACCCATCACAATGTAGTGTATAATGAAAAAAAAATCCATTACCCATTACAATGTAGTGTGAAATGAAAAAAAAATGTCATGACCCATTACAATGTAGTGTGTAATAGAGAAAATTTGTATTACCCATTACAATGTAGTGTATAATGAAAAAAAATCCATTACCCATTACAATGTAGTGTGTAATGGAAAAAAATTCCATTACCCATCACAATGTAGTGTATAATGAAAAAAAAAATCCATTACCCATTACAATGTAGTGTGTAATGGAAAAAAATGTCATGACCCATTACAATGTAGTGTGTAATAGAGAAAATTTGTATTACCCATTACAATGTAGTGTGTAAAGGAAAAAAATTCCATTACCCATCACAATGTAGTGTATAATGAAAAAAAAAATCCATTACCCATTACAATGTACTGTGTAATGGAAAAAAATGTCATGACCCATTACAATGTAGTGTGTAATAGAGAAAATTTGTATTACCCATTACAATGTAGTGTGTAAAGGAAAAAAATTCCATTACCCATCACAATGTAGTGTATAATGAAAAAAAAATCCATTACCCATTACAATGTAGTGTGTAATGGAAAAAAATTCTATTACCCATCACAATGTAGTGTATAATGAAAAAAAAATCCATTACCCATTACAATGTAATGTGTAATGGAAAAACATCCCATTACCCATCACAATGTAGTGTATAATGAAAAAAAATCCATTACCCATTACAATGTAGTGTGTAATGGAAAAAAATGTCATGACCCATTACAATGTAGTGTGTAATAGAGAAAATTTTTATTACCCATTACAATGTAGTGTATAATGGAAAAAAATTGTATTACCCATTACAATGTAGTGTGTAATAGAGAAAATTTTTATTACCCATTACAATGTAGTGTGTAATGAAAAAATTTCCATTACCCATTACAATGTAGTGTGTAATAGAAGAAAATTCCATTACCCATTACAATGTCGTGTGTAATGGAAAAAAATTGTGTTACCCATTACAATGTAGTGTGTAATGAAAAAAGTTTCCATTACCTATTACAATGTAGTGTGTAATGGAAAAAAATGCCATTACCCAGTACAATGTAGTGTATAATGGAAAAAAAACCATTACCCATTCCAATGTTGTAATGGGTAATGGAATTTTTTTCATTACACACTCATTGTAATGGGTAATGAAATTGTTTTCCATTACACACAACATTGTGATTAATGGAAATTTGTTCCACTACACACTACATTGTAATGGGAAATGGAAATTTTTTCCATTACACATTCTAAAAGTAATGAATAATGCATTACTTTTACATTACAAATTTCGCAACCCGGCTCCATGGTCAAGAATCCTGAATCATTGTTGGAGAAATCATAATTTTTTTACTTTCTAGAGAAAAACAAATGCTTGTTACAGATGCTTGTCTTCTTTGTCGATGAATTATAAAAATCGACGCGGTAAATCGATGGAGAATAATATGAGGCTCGATTTATCGGAATCCGATAAAAATTGTGAATTATTCTTGAGTGGAACCTTGTAATGTTCCTCCAGGAAGACGTTGTAGAATCTCGTTTGATAAGGCGGTACTTCGTATAAGGGAAATTTGGCTTCTCCTAGAAAGTCCCGTCCCACTTGGTCGTCCTGCAGGATGAGAACGTGGAGAGCCCTGCCACTCTTCATCTGTTGAGGAAAAAAAAAAATTTCCGAATTACACCAATTCAGGCGAGTATAAAAAATTGGAAGGGAGAAATATAAAACGTAAAAAATAAATAAAATAAATAAAATAAATAAAATAAATAAAATAAATAAAATAAATAAAATAAATAAAATAAATAAAATAAATAAAATAAATAAAATAAATAAAATAAATAAAATAAATAAAATAAATAAAATAAATAAAATAAATAAAATAAATAAAATAAATAAAATAAATAAAATAAATAAAATAAATAAAATAAATAAAATAAATAAAATAAATAAAATAAATAAAATAAATAAAAATAAATAAAATAAATAATAATTAATAAAAATAAAACGTATATTCAAAGTATGGAAAATTACGTCGCTCTCCGTGATTCCGTAAAAGTTGAGCTGCTCGTTGAACTCGGGATCTCTGGTCTTGTGCACTGTCTTCGTTCTCAGGAGCTTTGTCGTCGCGCTCGACGTTATCGGCAGAATGTTGAGCTTGCAAAATGGATCCGCGAGCCCGTGAATGTCCATGGGACGTAGACCTCGTGCACGCAATACTTTGCACTGGAGGCACTGAGCCGCTGGCTCGTATCGCAACGAGATCTCCAGAGTTCCATACCCCGCCGTTTCGGCCATTCCTGAAACAATATTCAATCGGTTATTCGCCATTTTATAAACGAACCTAAAATTCTACGATTCATTTTAACATTTATTTGAACAAGAATTATTAACCCTCTGTCTGTACACTTAAATTTTGGTACACCGTTTGTACCCTGGGTCATTAAAGTCCTGGCAATGTTTTTTCTAAGGAAAAAATGCCAAAAAAATCTGAAAAAATTCTGAATTACTTTTATAACATTTTTTTCCATTATCCAATTATTCATTTAACCATTTATAGTACACAAAATTTTTTTTACAATTTTTCTAATTCAAAGAGATATTTAATTTGAAGATTTGGCTTGTGCCTTAAAAGACCCAGAATTTTGATACTAATTACAAATTATAAATGGAATTAGTATGGAAAATTTCACTTATTACAAATGTAATTAGTATCGAAAATGTCACTGATTACAAATTACAAATGTAATTAGTATCGAAATTTTCACAAATTATAAATGTAATTAGTATTGACATTTCCATTAATTACAAATGTATTTACTACTGAAATTTTTTCCAATTCACGGCGTGAATTTCTCTAATTTCTTCGAAATTCAGCAAGTTGCAGTTTATTTGGGTTTCATTTCTACTGGAGCAGCAAAAAATTTCAATAGTAAATACATTTGTAATTAGTGGAAATGTCGATACTAATTACATTCGTTATTTGTAATTAGTGAAAATGTTGAAACTAATTACATTTGTAATTTATGAAAATATTGATACTAATTACATTCGTAATTTGTAAGTAGTGAAAATGTCGGTACTAATTACTTTTGAAATTTGTAATTAGTGAAAATGTCGATACTAATTAGTTTTGAAATTTGTAATTAGTGAAAATGTCGATACTAATTACATTTTTAATTTGTAATTAGTGAAAATTTCGATACTAATTACATTTGTAATTTGCAATTAGTGAAAAATTCGATACTCATTACATTTTTAATTTGTAATTAGTGAAAATTTCGATACTAATTACATTTGTAATTTGTAATTAGTGAAAAATTCGATACTAATTACATTTTTAATTTGTAATTTGTGAAATTTTCGATACTAATTACATTTTTAATTTGTAATTAGTGAAAATTTTGATACTAATTACATCTGTGATTAGTAATTTGTGGGTAATTAATTACTTCAAGTAATTAGCAGTGCCCAACCCTGCTGACAAGTCAGTGGCGATTAACGAAAACGTTGATTTATGCCTCGCATTTGCATTTTGCAATTCATTCATCATTCGTTCATAAATTTAATTGACATTCATCCACCGGTATTGGAAAAAGCGTGGACATAATTTAATTGACATTCATCCACCGGTATTGGAAAAAGCGTGCACAGCGATTTTGAGTCGATAATGTAGGGATTCGGTAGCAATGTCGGTATTTAGCCTCCCCTTGATAAAAACGGGAATGCTAACCCGTGTGCTCTATCCTTGGCAGATGTTCGAGATGATTGTGATTGCCTGTTTCCGGTTCCCAGCTGATGCTGCTCTGACGATGATTTCGCTCGTGCAGATGCTGATGCTGATGATCCACAAGCGCGAAGCTCGATTCGCTCGTGTTCGCGAGAGTTCCCGTTGCGCTCGATTCCCTTCGGATGTTGCTGCTGCTCCCGATTATCGCGCTGTAATCGTCGAAGAGCGAAAGTATATAAACCCTCGTATTCCTGTCTTACGTCACTACGTACCTGGGAGGATGTACCTGAGTGACGACCGACCGTTCGTTATTGTGTGGCTGTTCGTTTTCTCGCTGGTCGTCGACGGTTGAACGACGTCCACCGATCGGACGTTGGCTGTAGTTCGAGATTGAGCCGCTCTTGGAACGAATCGTGCTCGTCGACGCCGACGAGGAAACGCGCTGACGCGAGGACACACTTTCCGTTCCGTCCGGTGACTTCTCGCTGCTCAAACGACGCTGATCGTCACTCGTCGAGGAATTGCTTCGGACGCCGAGTTGAGGTGGACGCATTTGCTCTGAATTCCCGCCAATCGGCGTCGTTGCTCCTTCGGACGGAACGACCTCGACCTCGCAATTCGCCGACAGCAGGGAACGCGTTCTCGTCATTCGACGCGTTGCCTCGTCGTCCGATGATGAATCTTGCTCCGGTGGCTCCAATGACCTTGTCCCTCCCGTCAATGTCCATCCGGAGGCCCTGGATCCGGTTCTCGAACGGCCTCGTTCCTGGATCAAGGAATTGGAAATTATTAGAAATGAGGGAATACAAAATTGTGGAAATCAGAGGTATAAGATTTAAATGGGTCATTCCATGTCGAAACGACCGATAGTTGGAATTGACCCCTTTCAATTTCGATTAAATTTGGTCAGAAGTTTTCTTTTATCATAAAACATGGTTCTACCGAAGGAAAAAAAATAAAAATTTTGTTATCAAAACTTATGCAAGATTCGAAATTTCACAATTTTTTAAATCTTTCAAGTTTATTTTTTAAAAATCTTGAAAACTATTATAGTTGTGAAAAAATCGTTGTGGGTTCGTCTTAAAGAGTATACTTGTGGCTACGAGAAAAAAGAAATTCAAAACAAAAATTCTAAATAATGATGAATTTGGAACATTTTGAATTTTCAAAAATCGTGCAAATCCACTTTCAACAATAAATTTTTGATTAATTTTTTTATACAATACCTTGTACTGATTTTAAAAGGTTCTGAAATTTTCAGAAAGGTATTTTAGGTTTTTTCAAAAATATGAATTTTTGAATTCTTACAAATCGTTTAAATCCACGATCAATATTTAATCTTTAGTTAATTTTTTTTTATATAATACCTTGTACTGATCTTGAAAGATTCTGAAATTTTCAGGATCTTTTAATTTTTGTAGAAAAAATTTTTTTTTTACCAAAATTCAAAAATTTATATTTTTGAAACAAAAAAAACACCATCCTCAAAATTTCAGGATCTTTTAAGATCAGTACAAGGTATTATTATTAAAAAATGCACCAAAAATTTAATGTTGAAAGTGGATTTGCACGATTTAAAAAATTCAAAATTCTCCAAATTCATCATTTTTCAAAAAAAAAATTCGTAGCCACAAGTATACTCTTCAAGACGAACCCATAAGGATTTTTTTGTAACTATAATAGTTTTCGAGATGTTTAAAAAATAAACTTGAAAGATTTAAAAAATCAGGGAATTTTGAATCTTGTATAACTTTCGAAAAAAAAAATTTTAATTTTTTTCCTTTGGTAGAACTTGCTTATTAAAAACAAAAACTTCTGACAAAATTTCATCGAAATTGAAAGGGGCCGATTCCAACTCTTGGTCGATTTGACATGGAATGACCCATATAGATTTGTACTTTTCCAGATTTTAAATACAAAAATAGGAATACGGAAGCCAAAATAGAAAAGATTTAACTCAACGAGGTACCATTTGGCTCAGGAAAATTGGGAATAATAATGTTTGAAAATTGAAGAACGTTAAAGAAAAATTGGAAATATAAATTTAAAAAAAAGAATTCAAACTCGGAATTCAAAATATTGTTTAGCTTTTTTTAAAAAAAGAAGAAGCATTGATGAATAATTACATTCTGATAAATACTTCTCTGAAAAAAAAATGAAGTTTCATTGAAGAATGAAAAGAAATAAGTTTTATTTAATTAAAAGTGTTTGACAATCACATCAACTAAATTTTGAATTAGACCATTGATATATTTCAAAATAGATATTTTTCAATGGATTTTTAATAAACCTCATTATTCAAAATGTTAAAAAATATGATTGGAATATGAAATTAAAACTTGGATGGCAGCTTTTCGCGTTTAAAAAAAAAAGAAAAATGATGAATAATCGATAAAAAATTTAATTTTTGAAAACCAACAAGAATCTAAAAATTGTACCGTCTCTAAAAAAATATCTTATCATTGTTACAATTCAAATCGAATAAGTCCAAGCAAATTAAAGTTTTTTTTTAAATCTCATCTCAATATTCTTCATTCTTGCTATATTTCAAAATAAATATTCTCCTTTTAGGAAAGGTGGATTTGGATGATAGATTTCCTATTTAATGTAGAATAAAATAAGAATGACTCAGCAGCCAAAAAATTGAGTTTACTCAAAATAATCCGGGATTATATTTTCACGCTGTTTCTCTGAAGTCAAATTTGTAGTTTTATTTCAATCTTAAAGAGTGAGAGCTTGTTAAGTGAGTTGAAATATATTTGAGGGAGGGAAAAGTGAAATTAACTTTATAGCTCTGTTTTTTTTCGTAAATAAATGTCTCTAATTTGAAAACAATGAATATAATTATATTTTATCGGGAGAAACAAGAAGATTCGTCCAGATAAAACTAAAATTGCAAATTTGACTTCCCAAAAACTGGAGAAATATGTTCATAGATTAATTGGCGAAAACTGAGTTATTTTTCTGCAGCTTCATTGTTATAAATAATGTAATCATAAATAAGTATAAATAATTGTAAATAATTATAAATAATTATAATTAATGATAAATAATTGTTATAAATAAACTTCCTTCCTTAAATGATGTACAAATTGGGTTTTCCAATTTTTCAAGTCTTTCGGGGAAGAAAAATATGTAAAAACATTGAGAATGAAAGGAACTTGCTTTCTTTTCCGGTAGAACGTATTTCGGTAGACCTCTGAAGAACCAAGCACCGCTCTTTTTCCACATTTCTCGCGTTTCCGCGCATATTCTGCACAAAAACCATTTGTTGCTCGTGCTCGGTGATTTGATGCGCAAATGCTGTGAAACTGGATTCTGATGCTGCGGCGTCGTTGCGCCGGAACCCGTTGAAGAGCCCGAACTTCCGGGCGTCGCGAGATACGACGGTGAAGTTTCTATGCCGCATTTCTGGCATATGTATTTGCGACAATCGCGACAGAGACTCGGACCAGCGCCGAGAACGGTGAACTTTTCGCCGCACAGCGCACACGAGCAGAGGCATCCGTTGGAACCGGAACAACGACTTCCGCAGCTTCGACCGCTCGATCTCGACGTCGTGACGCTGCTCACGTTTCTCTTCATGTTTTCCAAACGATCCACGAGCCTCCCAACTCGCTCCTGCTCCGAAACGTCCAGTGCTTCCGCTCTCTGTATAACCTAAAAAAAAATTTTTTCACGACAATAGCAGTAATTCTGTGAACTACTGAATTTTAGTAATTCACTTTAGTTACTAAAACTACTCCGTTAAAAGCTCCGTTAAAAAAGTATCCATTCCAGGACTCAAGCGACAATTTTATGAGATCAGCTGTTTGCGATTGAGGCGGCCATGTTGTAAAATATGGCAGCCATTTTCTCAGCATTGACTGAGGCCATTTTAGAACTGAAGCCGCCACTTTATGATTACGGCAGCCATTTTGAGACCACAACGACCATTTTTTCAACATGGCGGCCATTATGGAACTGAAACTGCTGTTTTGTTGATATGGCAGCCATTTTGAGACCACAACGGCCACTTTCTCAGCATTGCGGCCATTTTGGAACTGAAACCGCCATTTTAGGAATACGGTGGCCATTTTGGGACTGCGACGGCCATTTTGTGCACTACAGCGCAGCAATTTCGTGACTAAATCTTGATTTAACAGCGATTTTGTGTTGCAGCACACAAAATGGGCGTACAAAAAGGGAATAAGAGAACAAAGATAAATATAATAGAAAACCTGAATAATCGTTGCTCTCTCTGCATCGCTCAGGGCAAATGGCTGCGTCGGTGGCGATGAGGAATTCAAGTTTCCCGGACATGATGATGAATATGAGAAATCGGTGAATCTCGTGTCGAATGAGCCACTCTTTACGGACCAGCCGGTTCGCAATCTGTCGAGAAATACAAAAGAAAAAAATAATGCTGCAGTTAGAAGATATGAATGAGTATAATAACCGGGAAAAAATGGTTTTTCTTCCAAATGAAATTTCGGTTAATCGAACTATAAATAAAACGTACATAGGAGACTTTGGCTGTTGTATGTTAACGTTATCTGGCGTTTTGAAGGTTATGCATATGGGGCGTTCCATCCCAAATCGGACAGTTTGAAAAACTTTTTTTTTTATTTCCTCAATTTTTCTATATTTTTTAGTACCCATCGAAAGACCCTTCCTATAAATTTTGAAATTTTACTTCTTCTTTAATAATGGTCTAAATTGAAAGTTTTTTTTTCAAAATTTTTGCTTTTTTATGGTTTTTTCAGAAAAAAATACAACAAGAATATTCGACGTGTTTTTGAATGAGTTTTTTGAGTTTTGAACTTTAAACCGCGTTTTTAAAAATGAGTGTCATTTTTTATTAAAAATTTTTTTTTTAACATCTATCTATTCAACAATTTTTAAGACTAGTCCGATCGTAGGATCTCAATAACTACTATTTTTTTCGAGATTAAAAAATTATTATTATTTTTTTAAAATCAATTATTATGAATACCAATTTTTGTTACTGTATAGTATTTTTTATAAATTCTAAATATTGAAAAAAAATACTATACAGGAACAAAAATTGGATCAAAATAAATTCCAAATATTGAAAAAAATATACAGTAACAAAAATTGGTATTCATAATAGTTTAAAAGAAAAAATTTTTTTTTTAATTTTCCAAAATCGAAAAAAATAGTAGTTATTGAGATCCCACGATCGGACTGGTCTTAGAAATTGTTGAATACATAGATGTTTAAAACAAAAAATTTAAAAAAAAAATGAAAAACGACACTCACTTTTAAAAATGCGACTAAAAGTTTAAAACTCAAAAAACTCATTCAAAAAAACGTCGAATATTTTTGTTGTATTTTTTTCTCAAAAGGCCATAAAAAAACAAAAATTTTGAAGAAAAAAAACTTTCAATTTGGACCATTATCAAAGAAGTTATGACGAAAATACCAAAAAAGAGCGGTTTTTTTTGTTAATTTAATATCCTTTGAACGGGTAATCAAAAAAATTTCAAAATTTAACGGGAAGGGTCTTTCGATGGGTACTAAAAAGTATGAAAAAATTGAGGAAATAAAAAAAAAAGTTTTTCAAACTGTCCGATTTGGGATGGAACGCCCCATATATAGTGCATGAGGTTTATTGTTTCAGGGAGTCGTGTGTGGAGGGGTGGGGGATGAAAGAGAAACGAGCGTGGAATTTGATGTGAGCGGGACATTTCGTAAGTGTGTATCGCGGGCAATGAGGAGGCGAGAAGTGAAATTTATCGTTCGCGGACGGTGAGGGCGAGGAGAGGGGGAAGTAGAAGCGCGTGCGATGCTGCGGGCATATCACACGCGATGCCCGGGTTAAACACGCAGCAATATAGGAGCGAGAATAACACGAGATACGTTTAACGGGCATCGGGGCATGCTATTTGCTCCTTTTGTCGGCCAGAAAGAGGGGAGAGTGCGTATCGATCGCTCGGTTGACCGGCTTTTCTCGCTTAAAAAAAAAAAAAAAAAAAAAAGAAGAAAAGAAGAAACACTGATGAAAGATTTTATTTTGGAAAATATTTCATTGAAAAAAGTTCAACATTCAAAATTAAAAAATCTCAAAGAAATGTTACAATTGGGAATAATAAATTTAAAAAATTGAAGAACATTGATGAAACATTGAAAATAAAAATTGAAAAAAAAAAAACGAATTCAAACTCGAAATTCAAAATTTAATTTTTTAAGCTTTTTTTTTGTTTTTTTTTTTTAAAAGAAGAATTGATGAATAATTTTGTATTATTTTATAGAAAGAAGTTCAACTATAAAAATAAAAAATTTCAACATACCAAAGCCTGAGAAATGTTAAAATTGGGAATAATAATGCGTTTGAAAATTGAAGAATATTGAAGAAACATTGGAAATAAAAATTGAAAAATAATAATTTAAACTGGAAATTCAAAATTTAATTTTTTTTTAGGTTTTCTTTTTAAAAAAAGAACAAGCATTGATGGATAATTTTATTTTGGAATATACTTCGTTGACAAAAGTCCAACTTTCAAAATTACAAAATCTGAACATACCAAAGCCTAAGAAATGTTAAAATTAGGAATAATAAAGTGTAAAATTTGAAAAATGCTGTAGAAACATTGAAATAAAAATTGAAAAAAAGAATTTAAACTCGAAACTCAACATTTTTCTTTTTGCTTTTTTTTTTAAAGAAGTGGCATTGAAGAATAATTTTATTTTGGAAAATACTTCATTAAAGAAGTTTAACTTTCAAAATTTAAAAAAATCCCAGCATAAGGCCTACGAAATGTTACAATTGGGAATAATAAAGTTCAAAAATTGAAGAATATTGAAGAAACATTGGAATAAAAGATTAAAAAGAAGAATTTAAACTCGAAATTCAAAATTTACTGTTTTTTTAAGCTTTTTTTCAAAAAAAGAAGATACATATTTAAATTTTAAAAAATACTTCTCTGAAAAGATTTAAGTTTTATTGAGGAATGAAAATAAATAAATTTTATTGAAATAAAATGTTTTGACATCTGAATTTTGAATAAAACTATTGATATGTTTAAAAATAAATATTTTTCAATGGATTTTAAATAAATCTCATTATTCAGAATGTTAAACAATATGATTGGAATTTGAAGTTAAAACTTGGATGCCAGCTTTTCGAGCTTGAAAAAAAAAAAAATTGATGAAGAATTTAGTTTTTGAAAACCAATGTGAATCTAAAAATTCTACCGTCTCTAAAAAAAATATCTGATTGTTACAATTCAAATTGAATAAGTTTAAGCAAATTAAAGTTAAAAAAGAAAGTCTCATCGCAATTTTCTATTTTTATTTTTGCTATGTTTCAAAATAAATAATTCTGTAAAGCATTTTTCAATAATTCACCTCTTTGAAGATATTAAAAACTATGAATTGAACTCTAAATTGAGAAAAACTTTTTAAAACGCCAGTTTTTCTCGCTTTGGAAAGAAAAATTGATGAAAATTTCAATTTTGGAAAAACCTTCGGAAAATTGAATATTCACTGGTTTTGAATATCTTACTTTGCTCTGAGAGCAAGTTGTCGATCGTTCGGACAGACCCATCGGGCCCCTTTGCTCATTGGGCCCGCAGCGTGGGCCGAATCCATCCTCGAACGATATTGATCCTCGAATTTTTGGTTCAAAGTGTATTGTTCCAAAAATGATGAGGATTCCAAATTTTCACGACGTCCTTGAAATCTTCAGTCTCACGCTTTCGTCCATTTTCTGAAAAAATAAAAAAAATCCATGAACAATAAAAATAATAAAAGAAAAACAAAAAACAAAAAATTTTTAATTAATCGGAAATATCAAAAGGACACTTTTTGAGGATCAAATCCAAAAAACCGAGAAAAACGTTGATTCTACAAAATCCAGCGTTCTCTTCCGCCCTTATTTTACCAAAGTCCTCTTTTTACCTCAAGTACAGGATCTATTCCCACAGGACAATCTTTCATCCTCTCTAATTAATAATCAGGATGACCAAGGGCGTTGGAAGCAAAAATTGGAGAAAAATTGGTGCAAAACAGTTTTTTTTTTCTATAAAAATGAGGAATACGATGGGAGAGAGAAAAAGGGGAAGAAACAGGGAGAAATGGGAATTCAAAGGAGGAGAGGGATGAATATTGCCTGAAGCAATATTTAAACAATAGTAAGCATCGGAGGATTCCCTCTCCCTCTTTTTCGCCATTCTCTCTCTCTCTTTGAAAAGGACGCCACGCGCTTTTACAGGAGCGCAGAGAAGGAGAGGGAGGAAAATGGAGGATACAGGGAAAAAGGAGCTGAATCGAGGGATGGGAGCTGGCATCCGCGCCTGGGTGACCCAATTCTCTTTCCCATAGCCAAGAATGGGAATAACGGGGCGAAGCGGGCCAAAGGATACATGTATGGGTCACTCCATGTCAAATCGACCAAGAGTTGGAATCGAACCCTTTCAATTTCGATGAAATTTGGTCAGAAGTTTTCGTTTCCTATAAAACAAAGTTCTACCAAAGGAAAAAAAATTGAAATTATTTTTTCGAAAGTTATGCAAAATTCAAAATTTCACAATTTTTCAAATCTGTCAAGGTTATTTTTTAAATATCTTGAAAACTATTATAGTTACGAAAAATCGTTTTGAATTAGTCTTAAAGAGTATACTTGGGGCTACGAAAAAAAAAATGGCGAATTATTTTTTTTTTTTAATGATGAATTTGGAGAATTTTGAATGTTCAAAACTCGTAAAAATCCAAGTTCCATATTTCATATTTGGTTCAATTTTTTTTATATAATACCTTGTACTGATCTTAAAAGATCCTGGAATTTTCAGAGAGGTGTTTTATTTTGTTTCAAAAATATAAATTTTTGAATTTTGGTAAAGAAATTTTTTTTTTAAATTGTCATTAATTGACATTTTTACTACTAAAAATTACAGAATTACATGATTGCTCAATTTTACTTAATTTAGAGGAAAAACAAAAAAAAAATTTTTACCAAAATTCAAAATTTTTTTTTTGTAAACAAAAACACACCATCCTGAAAATTTCGGGATCTTTGAAGATTAGAACAAGGTATTATATTTAAAAAAAATTAACCAAAAATTTAATGTTTATCGTGGATTTGCACGATTTTTAAAAATTCAAAAATTTATATTTTTGAAGCAAAAAAAACGCCTCTCTGAAAATTTCAGGATCTTTTAAGATCAGTACAAGTTATTATATAAAAAAATTAAACCAAATATAAAATATGGAACTTGGATTTTTACGATTTTTGAACATTCAAAATTCCCCAAATTCATCATTTTTCAACAAATTTTTTCGGAATATTTTTTTTTCGTAGCCCTAAGTACACTCTTTAAAACTAATTCAGAACGATTTTTCGTAACTATAATAGTTTTCAAGATATTTAAAAAATAAACTTGACAGATTAGAAAAATAGTGAAATTTTTTATTTTGCATAACTTTCGAAAAAATATTTTCAATTTTTTTTACTTTGGTAGAACTTTGTTTTATTGAAAACGAAAACTTCTGACCAAATTTCATCGAAATTGAGAGGGGTCGATTCCAACTCTTGGTCGATTTGACATGGAATGACCCATATTTATATATGTATATATTGGAAAACTCGGGATTCCCATCGACCCTGGCCCCATAACCGCTGTGGGAAGAGAGGCCAGGGCCACGCGCAACCACCCGGAGCCGCCAAACTCTTCCAAGGTCAATTCCCATGCGCGTGTCCCTTTTCCCAGTTTCAATGTATTCCCGCACAGTTTTTTTTTTCGTTCCCCTTTCTTCGACGATGTTCATCCTCCCACGCGCGTTTAATTCCATTGTTACCCATCACTTTCCACGAAAATGGAAAATTCTTCAATGACTTTCCCCCTTTTTTATCGTGTATCAATCTTCAGCGGAAATTTTCTGCTCGAAGAACCGCAAGCTTTTTCTCAATGATACCAAAAATTCAATTTTTTATCAAGTTTATGTTTACAATTAATAATTGCAATGTTTCAGCTTCTTTTTAGGGAATATTTCTTGAGATATTTAACCTTAACTTATTCATGGTATAAAATTTGTATAGTTTATCGAACCAAAAGTTTTAAATAGTTGATATTCCATATGATATCACCACATCACATATCACATCACCAGTGGTGATATGATATGGAATATCAACAATATGAAACTTTTGGTTCGATAATCTATAAAAATTTTCGTATCACAAATAAGTTAAGGTTCAATATCTCAAGATATATTAATTTTAGCAATTAGGTCAAAAGGACCTTTTTTGTAGGAAATTAAATTTCCAGAAAAATATTCCTTCACATTTTTTCGGTGAAGTTAATCATTTCGGAGATAACAGCGAAAAAACGAGAATTCCGGGTAAAAATCAACTTTAGTGACCTCGTACCATCTCACCAGTGTAAGTTACACTTACGCTGTTGAAGACACTTTCACAGATCGTTCAATTCTGCGTAAAAAATCGCCCTAAATTGTATATGAGGTATTCCCTCTCATCGGGACCCCATTTTAGGCCGACCTCTTTCGAATTGCTTGAAACTCGAGTATGTTTTAGTGTTGCCTGAAAGTATATTGTACACCAATTTTCAGATTTTTAACTATAAAACTCTTTGGAATACACCAAATGTAATATTTCGAACTTTTTGCGTATTCAGCTCTTCGGAGCTTAGGCACGGCGCGAAATGAAATCGAAAAAAATCTTTATTGCACTCCGGGCGTAAAAGCCACACTTTACGCACTCGTGCAATAAAATATTGTATTGCTCACACTCGTCAGAAAAAACTTGATCGTACTCGTGTCATAATGTACTATTTTTAATAGCTTTCGAACGGAAATTTCCTGCGCTTTTCGAAAAAAATATCAGCGATTTCGAAAAAAAAAACAAATTCATTTAAATTTCGGCAAAAAACCGAAAAAATTGATTTACAAAAAAAGAGCATAATTTAATTCAGCGGAACAATTTTTTTCATGTTTTGTATATATCTCCGAGAAGTCGCGATATAAATTTCAAGTTGGAACTCGCATCCGTTTACTAATCCCAAGTCTTTTAGTAGGATAAAAATTCTTAAATATCGTGTTTTTCGTATTCAACAATTCTCTGATATATTATATAGCATTTTTTTAACGAAATTTGAATTTAGTAAGTATTTGGTAAGTAGAATTTAGTAATTTTAACTTCAATACCAAATATTTTTCCATGTAAAATGCTTAAAAAAACGTAATTAGAGTACTTTTAGTTCCGCATGAATGACTCTCGCCAACGTTCGATGAATTGTCTTGGTTGGCTCTCTCTCTTGTTCGTAAAATTATGGGACGTCCCGGGTTTCAAACGAGCAAATGAACGAGATTAAATTCCCGGTCATTTTTTGCAGTATCGACTTGACTTGCTCGTGCAAAGCGAAAAAAAAACACACATCGAGAACGTTTGTATTTGCACTTAAAAATTCAAGGGCGTCTGTGCATAACTGCAAGCTCTTTAAATAATTGATCAAACTATAAACAGTAAATTGTGAAAGTTCAACAGGCATCGCTTGAAGTGCGCCTTTAAATTGATCTATTTTCGTTGTTACAAAAAAATCCCAATTTCATTTTCACAATTTAATACTATACTTCCAAAACTTTATATAATTTTGTTGTTCATATTAACGAGAACTTTTAGGAGCTTTTTGGATTGTTTATTAAACTATAAATAGTAAGTAGCAAGAATTCAACGTAAAACGCTATTATACAGATTCCACATGCATTATTATCTAAACCCGTAGTAAAAAACTCCATTGAATAGCCAATGGCAACCAATGGTCCTCATACGACTCCATTGGACAATGAATGGGGACCCATTGAGATTCCCGCATTTGACAATGGCGTATAGGAACGACCATTGATCAGTGAATGGATATCCATTGAAAAGTCACCATTGCCCAATGACGTCCATTGGACAGCAAATGCGGATGAACCGAATGATCACCATTATTCAATGATGCCCATTGGAAAGCAAATGCTGATGGACCGAGCCATCAGCATTGCCCAATGGTGTCCATTGGAAGGCAAATGCTGATGAACGAAATGATCAGCTTTACCCAATGATGTCCATTGGGAAGTAAATGCGGATGCACTGAATGATCAGCATTACCCAAAGATGTCTATTGGAAACCGCGTCGCGTTAGTTCCGAGACTTGGCGCGAGATGTCGCAGGACGGGAACCCGCTGAACTCCCATACGGATTATGCGAAGAGTATGCTTATCTAGACGAGTGTGAGCACGGAATATTAGCAGAAGTCGGTGTCCAGAAAATCCATGCAAGGAGTTATTGTCGACTAATGCCCATGGGATAATCCCTATTCCGTTTGAAATGGGGAAGTCAATCCTCATTGGAAAATCCTTATTCGATTTCAAATGAGGAATTCAATGGCGAAAATGTCCTTGGGCAATTGGGCATTCATCTCCATTGGTTATTTTGGCAATGGGGAATGAATGGCGATTTTTCAATGGTGACGAATGGAGTTTTTTACTATATGAAAGAATCTCCATTGATTATCGCCGTTCATTCCCCATTGCCTACAAAAACCAATGGAGATGAATGCCGAATTGCCTATGGGGATTTTCTTCATTGAATCCCCATAGGATAATCCCCATTCCGTTTCAAATGGGGAAGTCAATCCTTATTGGAAAATCCTCATTCGATTTCAAATGGGGAATTCAATGGCGGAAATCCCCTTAGGCAATTCGGCATTCATCTCCGTTGGTTATTTTGGCAATGGGGAATGAATGGGGATTTTTCAATGGCGACGAATGGAGTTTTTTACTACGGGAAATGGTAATACAAATCGCAAAATTAAATACCATATTTCGAAAATATTTATAAATTCAATTAATGTCAATGAAAACTTCTGAATCCTGGATATCCTCTACCTTCGTATAACGATTCTCGTCAAATAAAAAAAGGGGTTGGATTGGGGGGGAAAAAACAAGGGTCGAATCACAAAGAAAAAGAAATAAAAAAGATTTTGTGCCGAGCTCGATGTTATCACGAGCCAGACGATGAAAGTAGCAAAGCACACGATATATATAATCCTACGTGCAGGCCCTCGTGCTTCGCCGAGTCCCTGTTGCTCATGACCGAGTCTCCGGAGGATTCTCGAATCCTTCCTCCCTCTTATTGGCTAGCGACGAAAACAGGCTCTATAAACAGCGCTATAATAGCCAATGGTACGTGAGAAAATAACGGTGAGGGTGCATATAAAGCTTTCGTGCGCTTTAGAGGTTGGCCTCTGAACCCTTTCGTATCTGCACGATAGATCCGAGGGTTTTCTTTTATCGTTTCCCATCATGGACATTTGGGGGGGGGGGGGGGGGGGGGGCTTAAAAAATAAGCCCGTTTCATTCGGATTGCTCTCCCTTTCGAGATTTAGATATTTTTTCCCTAAAATACAGATTTTGCACAGGCGGAGGTTTGTAGGATTTTTTTACTACTGTCTCAGCGGCGTTGAAAAATCTGCCAAAACTTAAAAAATCCTCGGAATCGGATGAACCAAACGGGTCTTTGAAGTTCCATCGATCAGGAAAAGAATGAGCTATGATCAAAGTCCGAATTTAACTTAGAAAATAAATTACAGTCATTTTAGTGAACACATTCAATTTTAGCCAAAATGCTAAAAAAATTCCATTCATTTTTTTAGAACCTTACATCGATGTATTTTTTCCCTCCCTGAACACGAATCTACCAATAGTTCTCTCAAAAATTAAAAATTTTCATCAAAAACTCTTTTGCCCGATTCTTGTCCCAATTTCGAAAAACCTCGATATAGCGAAATTTCCCAACGCTCATAACTTTACTTCGGTTTAACCGGTTTCAAAATTTCTCTTTCGTACGCAAACGTTGTGACCAAACTTTTCATTCGATCAAGAATTAATTAAAAAAAATTAACAACTACAGTTTGATAGTGAAATATATTTCAACAGCGAAAATAAGCTCTCGCTCATCATGATCGTAATCAAAATAGAAATTTGACTTCAGAAAAACTGGATAAAAATATATTCGTGAATTCGTTGACGCAAATGGAATTACACTACGACCTCGATAACTGCAACTTCGATAACTGCAAGAGTCCCCACTATGCGATGGATATCGATCGACGTGGCACATGGTGTGAGAGCGGACACGGATCACGAATGTGTGAGATGCGCATTGTACGCACAGGCGACATTTGCGCACCTTCGATTTTTGCAAGTATGATGCGGTGCCAGTCCATCCGCTGTTGCAGTTATCGAGGTCGTAGTGTATTTCTCAGCGGAGTCATGAAAGTAATGCAGCAACTGACACACATAATCTGACCCCAATGTCACGTAGACACCGTCAACTAACCACTATTCGGCAGAACACACATCTAACTGGCCAAATTTTTGAAGGCATACCTTACCATTTTTTTCGATTTTTAAAGTTTTCCCATTTTTACAAACATCATATTACACTTACTTGTTTCATTCTTCATAAAAATCTGTTTCCTGCAACAAATTCGATTTTAAATTTAATAGACGGTCGTTTGAATGAGCTCCATAATATTTCATTCCGTGATTAAGTTCGACGCGATTTTCAATGGTGATTTATGAGAATAAAACTATCACACCGCGTAGACAAAACAGAAGATTATCAAGCCCACTACGATGGAGAGTCACGGGAACGTCAGAGGTGTTCTGAAACAATCTTATACCCAGACAGTAAAAGCAGGATATGACTCCAACCAGTCCGATGTATGATTGGAGAACGGTAGTTTTCTCCCAGCTAATGTTCGGACGAGCAATTTTAACGTCCATGTACTTGTCAACACCATCCGCGGTTTTCAATACACGGCCAATGTGAAATAACAAAGAGTAAAATCATAAGCAGTAAAAAAATATTCCCCTCAGACAGTCTTCTGACGAGCAATTTAGACGTCTCTTCACCTTCCAATACCATTCGCGGTTTTTTACATTTAATTGAGACTCCCCGCTCCACCGCATGAGTAAGAGAACGGTAGTTTTCCCCCAGCTAATGTTCTGACGAGCAATTTAGACGTCATTCATCCATCAACACCATTCGCGGTTTTTCTCATGTAATTGAGACTCCCCGCTCCACCGCTTGAGAAATAAAGCCTATGACGGCGAGGCAAGATACGCTTCCACCGTATCATGAAAACGTCACTCGGCAATAACAGACCGGCGTATAATCATGACGGATATTTTTCAGTCACGATACTATAGAATCAATAAATTCTACCTCAGCTCCATAGGCCGCTGGCCATATCAGAGTCGACGGCGAAGGCTCTCCCTGCTTGCTTTAGAAGTGTGTCTTGGACTTACCCAGATACCACCTCAGGTATAAAGAGCGTACACCTGTACGATCGCGTCACGGTGTCTGCGATTCAGCGGTTTGCAAGTTTTTCGTGTAAGGACGAGATTTCCGAGTTTATTTTTTGAATACTCAGATTATAGCGGCTGTGAAGTGCTGGGACGAACCGGAAGTTATCGCCGAGTTGGCACCGTCTTTCTTAGCGACTATTGCTTTAACGATTAGAATGATATCCATGGCCGTCAATGTAGACAAGGTTTGTTGAATCCTTGTGATTAGTCGAGAAATATCAAAAAATAAATTGATGAATTTTCAAAATACAATTGACATACAGTTGTTGCAAATTTTTCGTCATATTGAAATCGATTGGATATCAGTGGCTGGCCAACCAGAGATCCATATACTCCGTAACTATGCAGAAGCGGGTAGACGAATAACGATCGCTTATTCAGGTAAAAACAGACGATATTTCTTCTATTTTGACGATTGTTGAATCAACTTTGGATATTCTGAACGATTACAAAGCAATAGATTGTAACGATTGAAGAATATTTTTCCAATACAATCTGTATTGCTTCCTCCAACTTCGAAATGGCCAGTTAGGAACAAAAAAATACGGGTCGATTTAAAAACCGTTAACTTGTACAATTTTTTCTCGCAATTCACTCCTAATAGTTAAAATTATAGAACATGTAATGGAAGTCTGCTTTTGTACCAAGGCTGAACAGAATATAACAATCTTTCCGTTCCGTCATAAGAATAGGCTTAGAAGCATCAAGATCATTCGTGCGTCCACGTTAATATTCGCAACAGTAAAATTTGCTCCATTATCGAGAGAATACCTACTCTAAGGAAATACATTAGGCATGGCAAAATATCATTTTACACCGAACATATTATCGTTTATCGACGTAATTAGGAGAAATTACTTTTCTGCCTACTTCTCTCATTGCCAATTGGCAATTGGCATCAATGCAAAATAAACGATCTTGAATGCCCGAATTAAACTGAAATTGATGATGATGGTGATAATTGAAGATGGTTTTTTTGATATAAGTACAATCTGTTAAAAATATGTATGATGGTGCGATTTTCCATTTCAGTTGGAGCATGCTTCATCTTGGCGCTATTTAGCATCAAACCATTCATACCCGGAATTCTAAAATTATTAAACCATACGAACGAAACACTACCAAAAATGTTGCCGTTTCCGTTTGACTACTACGGTCTCAACGTCGATACTCATTACTACTATTTACTTATTTTTATATACATAGGCGCCATTAATTTGCTGTTCGTGATCACTGCTGCAGATACAATGTATTTGATACATGTTCAACACGCCTGCGGAAAGTTTGCAGTAGTCGTGTAAGTAAGAACCGGGATGAGTTAAATCGATATTCGAGTTGAGTGTTAATAATTTAAGGCACTTACAGTCATCATCTGCAACGCATGGGCAATTATGTAACCGAAGAATACGTGAAATATTCTCATCCTAAGTTGGATCCTGCGTTTCGATACTTGACAGTTTGCATCAAAAAGCACAATGATGCGATCGAGTGAGATAAATCTGTTTAATTTCAGCATTTTCTGATCGTTTAATAAATGAAGATTCACGCAGATTCTACGAACTCCTCGAGGAAACCTACACTTGGGTTCTTTTTAGTAGCATTGGAGCAGGCATGCTGTCGATAAGTTACGCCGGCGTTAAGGTGTGATTATTCGCCTATAGTTTTTCTCGATGAAGAAATTTTGTTGATCTGTTTTTAAAGAAGTTTGTCTGTTCTTTTTCTTTCTTTTTACTATTCAGACTGTATTGGCCATAGAAATTAATCCGAAAGCGGCAGTACGTTACGTGGCATTCGAATTTGGTACTGTTATTATTGGCTTTATTTTATTTTTATTCGCTCAAACGCTAAAGGATCATAGTCAACAAATTGGGGAATACCTGTACGTGTACGAGGTATTGGTTGTTAATATCCAACATAAGAAAAAGGAAAGGATCAAAATTGGGGAGTGGTTTTCAGGTGTCAAGTTGAATGGTACAAAACATCGTTAGCCACTCAAAAACTGTTGAATCTGTTAATAATGAGGACTCATGTACCTTGTCAGTTGACGGCAGGTAAATTTATGGTGCTGTCATTGGAGAACTTCACTTCGGTAAGTGGCATGCTTTTCCTTCATAACAGTGCAAGAGACGTCGATCTCGGACTCATTCAAGCGAGTAAAAACAAAAATGTATTTGTTTGTTTAACCAAGGTCCTCAAGACATGCTTCTCTTACTTTACGTTTATGCGATCAACTCAGTAAACTGGTAGATCGGTAATTCATTTTATCGCAGCTAGTAACTATGAATGAATACGCCGTAATTCGTCACTTGAACGTTACCGGGAATAAAACTCTAATGCTATCTGTGTTGATTGACTTTTTCGTAACATCGGGCAAAATAAATATTGCATTGTTGATAGAGTTATAAACGATTTAACTATTTAACTGCTAGCGATTAAAAAGACGTAAGCCGCTACATTCTCGAGTTACTTATTGAAGAAGTGTAATCCACAAAACCCTGTGGGACTTATCCCTAAATAAATATGTATTAAGACATACGTCAATCAGAATTATTATGCGAACATTTATTTTATGCGATTTACTTCGTAAGCGCAAACGTGAGTAATGATTTCTCGATACGCACATATAATTAACAATCCTTGGCTTGTTCCTCTATCCGTTGAATCTCTAGTTAAAAAAAGGCATTCTTGCAAAAGAACGTGTAGAAAAATACAATAATTTAAGTAGATAAATTTAAGCCAAACGTAGAGAATGTGCCCTTTTTGTGGCTCATTCTTTAATTTTTGGCAGATTTTCAAAGTTCGACCATCGGTTTTTGCAAATTTCAGCATGGCTTTTCATTTTCATTTTTTGCGATTCTGGAAGTTTTCCAATTTCTACACAAATTTAGTTATCGGGATGAACCAAACGGCATTCTCTAAGTTCACTCACAACTTTTGCGTGCGAAAAATAAATTTCTGAATCGGTCAAACGATAGTAAAATTTCGAGCGCTTGAAATTTCGCTATTTTGAGATTTCTGAAAAAGTCGCCTAAAAATGACCCAAATTTTTTTTTTTATCGTTCTCAAACGTCAATAGGAAATTCAATGGAAAATTCACCGTTGATCGCAAATCAGGCAGAATTTTTGTCGAAAAACATTCGTTCATAAGAAAAAACAAGGAGAAACTGAAAAACATATTTTTTTCATGAAAAGATATGAATATTCATCTCTCAGAGTTCATAGCTTAACAGATACGGTTTGCTATTAAATAAATATTCCCGAAAAAAAATTTACAACGAATTCTCGTGTAAAAAGCAGAACAAAATCAAGAAATAAGCTCATTAATAACAAATTCGTAACATTACAGTCTCGGAGTGATATTCTAACAAATTTTCTATGCGTAAAAGCCACCCTTAATTTGGAATTGAAAAATTATCTAAAAACATCGGCCACTAGAAAATTGTAGGAAAAAGAAAAAAGGTCTTGAACATTCAGTTCCCTGAATGCCAAACCTTCAAAAGGGTCAAAACAACCTTAATTGTAGGCGTGAGTTTGTTTTAGCAAAATTCAGTCTAGAATTAAACGAGGGACAAAAAACGTTAATAGTTTTTGTTTTTCCGCGCTGCAGATAACAATAACTTGTTAATAATAATTGATAAGCCCGCAGAGTCATTTTGAACAACTATATCTGCAAACCCTATGGTTATTTTTATTCCTTCTATTTATAGTTTATTATTGATAATTAGTTTTTTTGTATGTGATGATAAATTTGTTATTTATTTGTTATCATCACATACAAAAAAACTAATTATCAATAATAAACTATAAATAGAAGGAATAAAAATAACCGTAGGGTTTGCAGATAACAATAACTTGTTATCTGCAGCGCGGATAACCGAGCCAGAATCGAAAAAATGCAGGCGCCAAAATCTTGAGGGTTATTAAAATTGTTATTATTCCATAGAATAATAATAATAACAATAATAAGTGCAATATGTATTACACGATAAATAACAAATTTATCATCACATACAAAAAACTAATTATCAATAATAAACTATAAATAGAAGGAATAAAAATAACCATAGGGTTTGCAGATATAGTTGTTCAAAATGGCTCTGCGGGCTTATCAATTATTATTATATAGACGACTCCTCACAACGTGAGAGCCTTTTTTATACAGCTTTCGTTTCAGCCTCATCTCGTCTGTACGAAGCTTTCAATATACGTTCAAACGTTAAAGAGATATATACATGGGAAAAGAAGAAGAAAAAATAAGTGGTACGTATCCGCGTTGTGTCAGCCGTCGATGAGTGCAATTTCACGGGGCCGTGTGTCGTTTATGAGAGAGAGCGAAATTTTTTTTTTTTATACTTCCATAACTCGATATTTATCATCTCTCTCTTTCTCTCTCATTACAGAGCTTATTTAGTAGTAAATAGAGAAAGAGAGAGAGAGAGAGAGAAGGAGAAAGAGAGAGCTTGAACGTGTATCAATCTCAGAGCTAAAATACACATATTGCTTCTCGTTCGACTATTATGTATGTATATATTTTTTTTTACCTTGAACGACCTCAGGATTTTTTTTTATACACGTGTGTGTGTGTGTGTGCGTGTGTGTGACATACTTTTTACGCTCAGTGGTACCTTCATGTGCATATAGTATAGTTGAACATTTTATAAAGCCCGGACGATGCGGCAAAACGCAACGCGAAAAACGGAAGTCGATATCTAATCTCGCAGGCCCGACAACGGCAGTCCGCGTATCGGCCGTTATTGAAGAGGAGGCTAAATACCGACACTACGCTTCGAAATCGCCATCCAAACTTGCTCTCATACGGATGAATGGAATTCAATTAAATTTTAACAGCATAATCGGAATTATGGCACAAATGGAGCCTCACTAAAATTTTTTTGAAAAATCAAAAAAAAAATGATAGATCCGATTACCATCAGGAATCTGTAATTGAAAATCTTGAATTATGAGACTTTTTACTGTATTTCGTCTAAACTAAGAGTGAGGCTCCATGAAGAACGCCAAGACACAAATATCAAGACGTTTTCGACATTATTTTATGGAAAAGACACATCGTAAGTTTGGATGGCGCATAAGGAGATAAATATCGATAAATTGTAGTTTTATCGACACACGAAATGGCGAAATCTAGTTTACAAACGTGCGAGGGCGGGCAACACCATGGATTCTGACGAGTAACCTAATATTTTTGGGGCTCCAATGAATTCGTTGGAGTTAGTTGTGACGCGTTTTAGCCTCTCAATTATCAATTAATTGTTAATTAACTTATCCTCCTCTGAATTTTCAAAATTTAATAAATTTTCATTTACGGTTTTGGGAGAAAGACTGGACGACGGTGATAAGTCGATAATTTAGGGATTGAACGAAAATGGTATTTAGCCTCCTCTTTAAGGATGCTTTGCCCCGACCGTCCCAGCCAAAAATGTTATCTGATGGAAATTTCCGTACTTCGTGATGCAATAAAAATCTGAAAAAATTCAGCACCATTTGGCATGCCCTAAACAATAATTATCAATAATAATATTGCCCTAAAATTATTAATAAATTGCTTAAACGAATAATTATTCAACCATTTTTCGGTAAGTTCCTTTTTTTCTTAAACAAATCGAATGCGTTAATTTTTCTGAACGCATATGAATGGCAACGATGACTAGTCATCGAGCCATTTTCGTACATCTTCGTAAGAAGTAAAGCGCTGCTCAGCAAGTGCGTGTCCCATCGATGCAAACAAGTAGTAATCGGATGGGGCAAGGTCTGGTGAGTAAGGCGCGTGCTGAAGAATCTCCCAACGGAACGACTCTATCGTTTTCTGGACCTGTTTTGCTTTGTGTGCTGGTGCATTGTCATGCAGCAAAATCACCTTGTGTTGTCTTTGTTGGTATTCTGGTCGTTTTTCACGCAAAACTCGATCCAAATCGGTCATTTGTTGTCGGTAGCGTTGAGTATTGACAGTATCCCCAGGTTTCAGCAGCTCGTAGTAGATTACGCCCTTCTGATCCCACCAAACACACAGCATTGTCTTTCGTCCGTAGCGGTTTGGTCTTGCCGTCGATGTTGATGGTTCACCCGGAGTAACCCATGACTTTTTGCGCTTAGGATTCTCGAAATATATCCACTTTTCATCACCAGTCACAATTCGATGGAGAAATGACTTTCTTTTGAACCTGGCGAGCAGCATTTCGCATGATGTTTTGCGGTTTTCCTGCTGTCTTTCGTTGAGTTCATGTGGAACCCATTTCCCCACCTTTTGTATCTTTCCCATGGCTTTTAACCGAAGGGAGATGGCTTCTCGGGTCACCTTTAACTGATCCGCCAGTTGTTGTTGTGTTTGAGCGTCGTCTTCGTCCAACAAGGCTTGCAGGTCAGCGTCTTCAAACTATTTCGGTGGTCTTCCACGTTCTTCGTTCCTTACGTCAAAATCGCCACTTTTGAACCGTTTAAACCACTCGAAACACTGTGTTTTACCGAGAGCATACTCACCAAACGCCTCCAGAAGCATTCGATGCGATTCGGCTGCGGTTTTCTTCAGATGAAAACAGAAAAGTAGGGCTGTCCGCAAATCGTAATTTGTTGGCACAAAACTCGACATGTTTATCTCTAATAAACTAATGCTACTGAATGAAACTCGTGTTATTGTGAGTTGGAAATCTTTGTCGGATATCAATACAATAACAAGACACCGCTGACGTGATGTGTCGGTAACTGCATCGACATCTAGCGCCACCTATGGGCAAATTCCAGTTTCATACTTATAATAATTTTTATAAGTAATTTTTTATAAAAAATTTGCTTGAAAATTGATTTGCAACAAAAAATGTTTCACATAATTTTTTGCAAAAATAATTTTTTGTAACATTTTTTGCAAAATTTTGTTCACAAAATGGTTATAAGCAATTGATTTGCAACATTTCTCTATGGAAATTTTGTGCAAGTCTTTTTCCAAAAAATTTTATGAACAAATTTGTTTGCATAAATTTTGCAGAAAAATGTTGCGAACTAATTGTGTGAAACAATTTTGTCGAACAAATTTTGAGAAACATTTTTTTTGCAAAAAATGATGCGAAACTATAGATATAAATTACTAAACTAGGTATTTAACATCATAAAATACTAAAAAGGAAAAAATGGATAGACGAAAAAAAAAAATTTTTTAACAAGCTCTTATTAGTTGTGAATAAAAAATAACTAAAATGTTAAAAATAATTTTATTCCGATTGGAAATAAGTTTTCAAATAAAAGCGTGTTACACCCTCTTTTTTCCCCTGTTCTGTTAAAATGTAACACGCTTTTATTTGAAAACTTATTTCCAATCGGAATAAAATTATTTATAACTTTTTACTCATTTTTAATCAACAACTAATAAAAGCGTGTTTAAAAAAAATTCGTTTATTTATTTATCCGTTGACTTTTTAGTTCAAAAGAAGGCATTCTTGCAAAAGAACGTGTAGAAAAGTAAAATAACTTAAGCCAATAAATTTAAGTAAGCCAAACGTAGGGAATAGTTCTGTTTGTGTCTCCGTAAGCCCCTGATAGGCGCGAATACTCAAGCAATAACTTCGAAATGCTCTTTAGGGTAAAAAAATCTCCGATTTTATGTGAATTCTGTGCCAATGACGAAATGTCGGCCGCCGAATATGATGTCAAATTTTTTCAGGTTTCGTCTCTTTCGAGATCTGCCTCTTTCGAACAACGTACCCTATCCCGAAAAATCGACCGGTCGGGCTGTTTGGTAGGGTAACACCTACTGAAATCAATTTTGAATGTATTGATTGAAATTTTACTATGATTATCAAATTTTATTATTTTATAGAATAATAATAACAATAACAATAATAAGTAGAATATTTATTATAAAATATATTTCAACAGCGAAAATAAGCTCTCGCTTATCATGATCGTAATTAAATCAGTGATTTGACTTCATTTGTTAATTCGCGCAAGTCGCGGACCCGGGATCGAACACGGAAAAAACGACTTAGTGGGTTGGATCAAGTGGTTATTCAGTTGACTTAGTTGTGGTAACCAATAATCTAGTTGATCCAACCAACTATCTAGTTGATCCAACCAATTTCTCTTCTGGCGCTCAGAGCACCAAGTGTTTGGTTGCACCAACAAGTTTTTTCCGTGAACCCAAGCGACACCGCTGAAAAAATATGTTGGATTTTTTCAAGTGTTTTCAGCTGTAATTCCCCAGCTTAAATAAGGGAATCCCAAGAGCTCATTGCGCTGAGTGGGCGGTTGTTCTACGGTTTCGGTGGGGACTACCGACGCGGTTCTTATATCGTTCGGATGGTGGTCCACCTAACCGTGCCAGCGACTGGCCCACTGGATCGCAATAGAGGAGGTACCTATCTAACCGACGACGTTAGTCGTGCTAGAGCGTGCTCGCATTGCTACCGGGGGACTTAGGTACGTTACCGACTGTATTAGTGAAGGTTTTCTGCAGTTTCCCTTCACTCTCGGTAGAATTGCAACACAGAATGGAAAGGGGTAAGGTACGGGCTGCAGTCCAGCCCTATTTGGAAAGAGGGGGGGGGGTCCGGCTTTGCTATACGCTGGTACAAATAAACATTAAATATTTGTGAATTCGTTGACGCAAGTGGAATTATTTCTCGGCGGAGCTGACACAAATAATCTGACCTCAATGTCAAGTGGAAACCGTCCATCACTATTCGGTAGAACACACATCTAATTGGCCAAATCTTTAATGGCACAACTTACCGTTTTTTTGCGATTTTTAAGCTTTCCCATTTTTACAAATATTATATTACACTTACTTGTGTAATTCTTCATAAAAATCTGTATCGTACAACAAATGTAATTGCAAATTTAATGGACGGTTGCTTGAATGAGCTCCACAATTTGTCATCCCGTGATTAAGTTAGACGCGATTTTCAATGGTGATTTAGGAGAATAAAACTATCAAACCGTGTAGACAAAACAGAAGATTATCAAGCCCACTACGATAGAGTCATAGGAACCTCAGCGGTGTTATAAAACAATTTTAAACACAGGCGGTAAAAACAGGATATGACTCCCCAGCCTAATGTATGTTTGGAGAACGGTAGTTTTCTCCCAGCCATGTTCGGATGAGCAATTTTAACGTCCATGCACTTGTCAACATCATCCACAGTTTTCAATACACGGCCAATGTAAAATACCAAAGAATAAAATCATAAACCGTCAAACACTATTCCCTTCAGACAGTCTTCTGACGAGCAATTTAGACGTCTCTTCACCTTCCAACACCATTCGCGGTTTTTCACATGCAATTGAGACTCCCCGCTTCACCGCATGAGTAAGAGAACGATGGCTTTTCCCCCAGCTAATATTCTGACGAGCAATTTTAACGTCCATTTACTTGTCAACACCATCCGCGGTTTTCAATACACGGAAAATGCAGAACAGTAAAGAGTAAAAACATAAGCGGTAAAAAAGTATTTCCCTCAGCCAGTCTTCTGACGAGCAATTTGGACGTCATCCATCTATCAACACCATTCGCGGTTTTTCTCATGTAGTTGAGACTCCCCGCTCCACCGCTTGAGAAATAAAGACTATGACGGTGAGGCAAGATACGCTTCCACCGTATCATGAAAACGTCACTCGGCAATAACAGACCGGCGTATAATCATGACGGATATTTTTCAGTCACGATACTATAAAATCAATAAATTCTACCTCAGCTCCATAGGCCGATGGCCATATCAGAGTCGACGGCGAAGGCTCTCCCTGCTTGCTTTAGAAGTGTGTCTTGGACTTACCCAGATACCACCTCAGGTATAAAGACCTGTACGATCGCGTCATGGTGTCTGCGATTCAGCGGTTTGCAAGTTTTTCGTGTAAGGACGAGATTTCCGAGTTTATTTTTTGAATACTCAGATTATCGCGGCTGTGAAGTGCTGGGACGAACCGGAAGTTATCGCCGAGTTGGCACTGTCTTTCTTGGCGACTATTACTTTAACGATTAGAATGATATCCATGGCCGTCAATGTAGACAAGGTTTGTTGAATCCTTGTGATAAGTCGAGAAATATTAAAAAATAAATTGATGAATTTTCAAAATACAATTGACATACAGTTGTTGCAAATTTTTCGTCATATTGAAATCGATTGGATATCAGTGGCTGGCCAACCAGAGATCCATATACTCCGTAACTATGCAGAAGCGGGTAGACGAATAACGATCGGTTATTCAGGTAAAAACAGACGGTATTTCTTCAATTTTTACGAATGTAGTATCAACTTCGTATATTCTGAAAGATTGCAAAACAATAGATTGTAACAATTAAAGAATATTTTTCAAATGTAATCTGTATTGCTTCCTCCAACTTCTAGATGGCCAGTTTCGAATCAAAAAAATACTTGTCGATTTAAAAACCGTTAACTTGTACAATTTTTTCTCGCAATTCACTCCTAATAGTTAAAATTATAGAACATGTAATGGAAGTCTGCTTTTGTACCAAGGCTGAACAGAATATAACAATCTTTCAGTTCCGTCATAAGAATAGGCTTAGAAGCATCAAGATCATTCGTGCGTCCACGTTAATATTCGCAACAGTAAAATTTGCTCCATTATCGAGAGAATACCTACTCTAAGGAAATACATTAGGCATGGCAAAATATCATTTTACACCGAACATATTATCGTTTATCGACGTAATTAGGAGAAATTACTTTTCTGCCTACTTCTATCATTGCCAATTGGCAATTGGCATCAATGCAGAATAAACGATCTTGAATGCCCGAATTAAACTGAAATTGATGATGATGGTGATAATTGAAGATTATTTTTTTATATAAGTACAATCTGTTAAAAATATGTATGATGGTGCAATCTTCCATTTCAGTTGGAGTATGCTTCGTCATGGCGCTATTTAGCATCAAACCATTCATACCCGGAATTCTAAAATTATTAAACCCTACGAACGAAACACTACCAAAAATGTTGCCGGTTCCGTTTGACTACTACGGCCTCAACGTCGATACTTATTACTACTATTTACTTATCTTTATGTACATAGGCGCCATTAATTTGCTGCTCGTGATCACTGCTGCAGATACAATGTATTTGATACATGTTCAACACGCCTGCGGAAAGTTTGCAGTAGTCGTGTAAGTAAGAACCGGGATGAGTTAAATCGATATTCGAGTTGAGACTGTTAATAATTTAAGGCACTTACAGTCATCATCTGCAATGCATGGGCAATTATGTAACCGAAGAATACGTGAAATATTCTCACCCTAAGTTGGATCCTGCGTTTCGATACTTGACAGTTTGCATCAAAAAGCACAATGATGCGATCGAGTGAGATAAATCTGTTTAATTTCAGCAATTTCTGATCGTTTAATAAATGAAGATTCACGCAGATTCTGCGAACTCCTCGAGGAAACCTACACTTGGGTTCTTTTTAGTAGCATTGGAGCAGGCATGCTGTCGTTAAGTTACGCCGGCGTTAAGGTGTGATTATTCGCCTATAGTTTTTCTCGATGAAGAAATTTTGTTGATCTGTTTTTAAAGAAGTTTGTATGTTCTTTTTCTTTCTTTTTACTATTCAGACTGTATTGGCTATAGAAATTAATCCGAAAGCGGCAATACGTTACGTGGCATTCGAATTGGGTACTGTTATTATTGGCTTTATTTTATTTTTATTCGCTCAAAGGCTAAAGGATCATAGTCAACAAATTGGTGAATACCTGTACGTGTACGAGCTATTGGTTAATATCCAACATAAGAAAAAGGAAAGGATCAAAATTGGGGAGTGGTTTTCAGGTGTCAAGTTGAATGGTATAAAACATCGTTAGCCACTCAAAAACTGTTGAATCTGTTAATAATGAGGACTCATGTACCTTGTCAGTTGACGGCAGGTAAATTTATGGTGCTGTCATTGGAGAACTTCACTTCGGTAAGTGGCATGCTTTTCCTTCATAACAGTGCAAGAGACGTCGATCTCGGACTCATTCAAGCAAGTAAGAACAAAAATGTATTTGTTTGTTTAACCAAGGTCCTCAAGACATGCTTCTCTTACTTTACGTTTATGCGATCAACTCAGTAAACTGCTAGATCGGTAATTCATTTTATCGCAGCTAGTAACTATGAATGAATACACCGTAATTCGTCACTTGAACGTTACCGGGAATAAAACTCTAATGCTATCTGTGATGATTGACTTTTTCTTAACATCGGGCAAAATAAATATTGATAGTTATAAACGATTTAACTATTTAACTGCTAGCGATTAAAAATACGTAAGCCACTACATTCTCGATTTACTTATTGGAGAAGTGTAATCCACAAAACCCTGTGGAACTGATCCCTAAATAAATATGTATTAAGACACACGTCAATCAGAATTATTATGCGAACATTTATTTTATGCGATTTACTTCGAAGCGCAAACGTGAGTAATGATTTCTCGATACGCACATATAATTAACAATCTTTGGATTGTTCCTCTATCCGTTGAATCTCTAGTTAAAAAAAGGCATTCTTGCAAAAGACCGTCGTATAGAAAAATACAATAACTTGAGTCGATAAATTTAACCCAATCGTAAGGAATAGCCCTTTTCGTGGCTCGGGCTTTATGTTAGATTTATACAGAATATTCTGTTTCAACCTATTCCAACATATTCGTTGGATAACATTATTATACTGGGTGCCCCACGAGTGAAGATAAAGTCCTTTGCCATTTTTTGATATTTTGAATCTCAAAATTGGTTTTTATTTCATTAATTATTAAGGATGTAGTCTGGAGGTTTTGCACTTTTTATAAGACTATTTCAGGATTTTTTTTTTACTAGAAAATAAAAGCTAGTTATAATAGTTATTAGTTTAATTAATTATGAACGTAATATATTGAGTAAAAAATTCCTCTGCCATTTTTTATATTTTTAACCCATGAATTGTTATTAATTCAATTAATTAATAACAATGCAGGGGTTCAAAGTATCGAAAAATGGCAAAAGCCTTTTCTACTCGATATTACGTCAGGAAACTACCCTTGCGGTATTTACCTTCATTCGTGGGGCACCCTGTATTTATGATATTCGTAGTTTTCTATTATAGTCACCGAACACCAAAATTTCGAAGGTCTGTGCATTTTTCCAACGCGATAAATTCAAATTGATTCAATATTTCTATTTTTATAAATAGAAATTCAATTTATTCGCGCTCCTTTTATGGCGCATCACTCACCCTGTCGACGAAGTCCACATAGTTATCGCTTCGGGCCGTGATCGCTTCAATCGTTTTGTTATGGCTATCGAATAAAATCTTCGAAAAAATGGTTGAGAATAATAACTAATAATAGAAATGCAGAAAGTTAAGATTTAGAAAATTCTCACAAGCCTAATATCTCTCATTTCAACAATTGTGTGCACACTCACGGAGTTCTACTTATAATAGGAATAAATATATAACTACACGGAAAAAAAGAACAGTTAATATAACAGGGGGGCCTGTTCGCATCGGACTCGAGGACATCAAATGATGACTTTTACAGTGTACACTGGCTTTTTTCCTGTATATACTGAGACTTTAACAGTATTTACTGTACTTTTTACAGTATTTACTGTAAATATCACCGTGTGTACAGGAAAAGTCTCAGTATATACAGGAAAAGAGCCAGTTTACACTGTAAGAGTCATCATTTCTGTCTTCGAATCCAATGCGAACCGGGCCCCCCTGTTATATTAACTGTTCCTTTTTTTCCGTGTATGATTTAAAAAAAAACCAGTTTACACGAATGACATATTTTTCCGCCGTTCTTATGAATTCAAATTCGCAATTTAACTTCAAGATCACACGTTTAACCCGTGAGGGCTCGTTTCGTTTCTCGATAGATATTTCATGAATTAACCGAAAAGTATTCACGTTATTTTTCATCGTTTATGTATGAAGAGAGCTAAGACGTTAGCTAAACTTTTCTTTCGATTGAGAATTAATTTTAAAAAATTAATAACTACACTTAGTCCGTAAAATATATTTTAATACCGAAAATGAGCTCTTGCGCATCATGATCGTAATTAAATTAGAAATCTGACTTCAGAAAAACTGGATAAAAATATATTCACGAATTCGTAGGCCCAACTGGTAATACCAAATGGTAATTCTCAGCGAAGTCATATAGGAGTAATTGAGCAGCAGTCAGTAAACTGACGATATTAGATATATATAACTCGAAATGAACCAGAAAAGAATAAATTCAGAACTGAGAACAGAATTGGGAACCTCAGCAGTGTTATAAAACAATCTTATACCCGCGCGAACAGTAAAAACATAAGTTGGAAAATATGACTCAAACCAGTCTGATCTACGGTTAGAGGACGGTAGTTTTCTCCACATACAATGTTCTGACGAGAAATTTCACCGTCCATTTCAACCCCATCCCCGATTTTCAATACATAGACAATGTCAATCAACAAAGAGTAAAATCATAAGTGGTAAAAAACTATTCCCCTAAGACAGTCTTCTGACGAGCAATGTAGACGTCTCTTCACCTTCCAACACCATTCGCGGTTTTTCTCATGTAATTGAGACTCCCCGCTTCACCGAATGAGTAAGAGAACGATGGCTTTTCCCCCAGCTAATATTCTGACGAGCAATTTTAACGTCCATTTACTTGTCAACACCATCCGCGGTTTTCAATACACGGAAAATGCAGAACAGTAAAGAGTAAAAACATAAGCGGTAAAAAAGTATTTCCCTTAGCCAGTCTTCTGACGAGCAATTTAGACGTCAATGATCTATCAACACCATTCGCGGTTTTTCTCATGTAGTTGAGACTCCCCGCTCCACCGCTTGAGAAATAAAGACTACAACGGTGAGGCAAGATGTACTTCCACCGTATCATCAAGGCGTCACTCGGCAACAACAGACCAGCGTATAATCATGACGGATATTTTTCAGTCACGATACTATAGAATCAATAAATTCTACCTCAGCTCCATAGGCCGATGGCCATATCAGAGTCCATGCCTAAGGCTCTTTTTGCTTGCTTTTGAAGTGTTTCTTGGACTTACCCAGATACCACCTCAGGTAAAGAGCGTACAACTGTACGATCGCGTCACGGTGTCCGCGATTGACCGGTTTGCAAGTTGTTCGTGTAAGAACGAGATTTCCGAGTTTATTGTTTGAATACCCAGATTATCGCGATTGTGAAGCGCTGGGACGAACCAGAAGTTATCGCCGAGTTGACACTGTCTGTTTTAGCAACTATTTGTTCAACGATTAGATTGATATCCATGGTCGTCAATGCAGACAAGGTTTGTTGAATCCTTGTGATAAGTTGAGAAATATCGAAAAATAAATTTATGAATTTTAAAAATAAAATTGATATACGGATGTTGCAAGTATTTCGTCGTATCGAAATCGATTGGATATCAATGGCTAAACAACCAGAGATCTATATACTCCGCAACTATGCGGAAGCGGGTAGACAACAAACGATAGCTTATACAGGTAAAAACAGACAATATTTCATCAATTTTTACGATTGTAGTATCAACTTTGATTATTCTGAAAGATGTGAAAACAGTGGATTGTAACAATTGAAGAATATATATTTCCAATGCAATCTGCTTTGCTTCCTCGATCTTTCGATGGTCCTTTTCGGACAAAAAAATACGTATTGATTTAAGGATGCTTTGCCGCTACCGTTTGAGCCAAAAATTTTATCTATGCTAAAAAATATATAAATACAGTTATTCTAAAACTTTCAAAACGGGAATTTCAAAATAAAGAGAAAATTCTGAACGAATTTATATGCGTTCAGAAAAATTGACGCATTTGATTTGTTTAAATAATTTATTTTATCACTTTTGGACAATATCATTATTGACAATTGTTGTTTATAGGGAGCCAAATGTTCCTAATTTTTTTTTTTTTTAATTGTGTTACGAAGTACGGACATTTGAATCAGATACAATTTTTGGCTGGGACAGTAGGGGCAAAGCGTCCTAAAAAAGGGTTAGCTTGTACAATTTTTTCTCGCAATTCACTCCCAAAAGTTCAAATTAAAGAACATGTCATCAACGTCTGCTTTTGTACTAAGACTGAATTGAATATGACAATCCTTCAGTCTCGCCATAAGGATAGGCTTAGAAGCATCAAGATCGTTTGTGCGTCCCCGTCAACATTCCCAACATTACAATTTGCTCCACTATCGAGAGAATACCTACTCTGCTAAGAAAATGTATAAGGAATTGCAAGATATCATTTTACACCGAACATATTATCGTTTATCGACATATTTAAGCGAAATTATTTTTCTCCCTACTTCTCTCATTGCCAGTTGGCGATTGGCATTTATGTAAAATAAAATATCTGGAGTGTACTAATTAAACCGAAATTGATTATGATAGTTGAAGACTATTTTTTTGATATAAGTACAATCTGTTAAAAATATGTATGAACGTGCAATTTTCCATTCCAGTTGGAGTATGCTTCGTCTTGGCGCTATTTATGATTAAACCATTCGAACCCAGAATTCTAAAATTAATGAAGCCTACCAACGAAATACTACCAAAAATATTGCCGTTTCCGTGTGACTATTTCGGCCTCAACGTCGATACTTATTACTACTATTTACTCATCTTTATGTATATAGGCGGTATTAGTTTGCTGCTCATGCTCACTGCTGCAGATACAATGTATTTGATACATATTCAACACGCCTGCGGAAAGTTCGCAGTAGTCAGGTAAGTAAGAACCGGGATGAGTTACATCGACACTCGAGTTGGGAGTGTTAATAATTTAAGACACTTACAGTCATCAGCTGCAACGCATGCACAATTATATAACCGAAGAATACGTGGAATATTCCCATCCTAAGTTGGATCCGGCGTTTCGACACTTGATTGTTTGCATCGAAAATCACAGAGATGCGATCGAGTGAGTTAAATCTGTTTATTTTCAGCAGTTTTTGATCATTCAATGAATGAAGATTCACGCAGATTCAGCGAACTCCTCGCGGAATCCTACACTTGGGTTCTATTTATTTGCCTTGGAACAGGCATGCTGACGTTGAGTTACGCCGGCGTTAAGGTATAATTGTTCGCCTATAGTTTTTCTCGATGATGAAATTTCATCAAAGAACAAATATTCTTTTTCTCTCTTTTTTACCATTCAGACTGTATCGATGATAGAGATTAATCCGAAAGAGGCAGTACAGTATGTGGCATTCGAGATTGGCACTATTATTATTATGTATACATATTTTTTTTTCGGTCAAAGGCTGGCGGATCATAGTCAACAAATTGGTGAATACCTGTACGTCAACGAGCGATAGGTTGATAATGTCCAATAAAAGAGAAAGGGAAAGATAAAAATTGGCGAGTGGTTTTCAGATGCCAAGCTGAATGGTACAAAACATCGTTAGCCACTCAAAAACTGTTCATTCTGCTAACAATGAGGACTCATATACCTTGTCAGATGACGATAGGTAAATTTATGGGACTGTCAATGCAGAACTACACATCGGTAAGTGCAGGTGTCTCTTTTCTTCGTAACAATGCAAGAGACGTCGATCTTGAACTTATTCAAGCGAGTAAGAATAAAAATGTATTTGTTTGTTTAACCAAGGTCCTCAAAGCATGCTTCTCTTACTTTACGTTTATGCGATCAACGCAGTAAACTGCTAGATCAGTAATTCATTTTGCGCAGCTAGTAACTATGAACAAATGCACCGTAATTTGTCACGTGAACTATACCGGAAATAAAACTTTAATGTTATCTGTGATTATTGACTTTTTCTTAATATCGGGCGAAATAAATGTTGGATATTTGATAGTTATATCCGACTTAACTATGTTAACTGATATCGATTAAAAAGACATAAGCCGCTACATTGAAGAAGTGTAATCCACAAAACACCGTGAGGCTTACCCCTAAATAAATATGTATCAAAATATACGTCAAAACAACACCATCAAAAATGTTATGCGGACATTTATTGTACGCATATCTTACTTCGTAAGCGAAAACGTGAGTAATGATTTCTCGATACGCACATATAATTAACAATACTTGGTTTGTTCCTTTACCCGTTGACTTTTTAGATCAAAAGAAGGCATTATTCTTGCAAAAGAACGTGTAGAAAAATACAATAATTTAAGTAGATAAATTTAAGCCAAACGTAGAGAATGTGCCCTTTTTGTGGCTCATTCTTTAATTTTTGGCAGATTTTCAAAGTTCGACCATCGGTTTTTGCAAATTTCGGCATGGCTTTTCATTTTCATTTTTTTTTTGCGATACTGGAAGTCTTCCAATTTCTATACAAATTTAGTTATCGGGATGAACCAAACGGCGTTCTCTAAGTTCACTCACAACTTTTGCGTGCGAAAAATAAATTTCTGAATCGGTCAAACGATAGTAAAATTTCGAGCACTTGAAATTTCGCTATTTTGAGATTTCTGAAAAAGTCGCCTAAAAATGACCAAAATTTTTTTTAAAAATTTTTATCGTTCTCAAACGTCAATAGGAAATTCAATAGAAAATTCACCGTTGATCGCAAATCAGGCAGAATTTTTGTCGAAAAACATTCGTTCATAAGAAAAAACAAGGAGAAACTGAAAAACATATTTTTTTCATGAAAAGATATGAATATTCATGTCTCAGAGTTCATAGCTTAACAGATACGGTTTGCTATTAAATAAATATTCCCGAAAAAAAATTTACAACGAATTCTCATGTAAAAAGCAGAACAAAATCAAGAAATAAGCTCATTAATAACAAATTCGTAATATTACAGTTTCGGAGTGATATTCTAACAAATTTTCTATCCGTAAAAGCCACCCTTAATTTGGAATTGAAAAATTATCTAAAAACATCGGCCACTAGAAAATTGAAGGAAAAAGAAAAAAGGTCTTGAACATTCAGTTCCCCGAATGCCAAACCTTCAAAAGGGTCAAAACAACCTTAATTGTAGGCGTGAGTTTGTTTTAGCAAAATTCAGTCTAGAATTAAACGAGGGACAAAAAACGTTAATAGGTTTTGTTTTTCCACGCTGCAGATAACAAGTTATTGTTATATCTGCAGCGCGGATAACCGAGGCAAAATCGAAAAAATGCAGGCGCCGAAATCTTGAGGGTTATTAAAATTGTTATTATTCCATAGAATAATAATAATAACAATAATAAGTGCAATATGTATTACACGATAAATAACAAATTTATCATCACATACAAAAAACTAATTATCAATAATAAACTATAAATAGAAGGAATAAAAATAACCATAGGGTTTGCAGATATAGTTGTTCAAAATGACTCTGCGGGCTTATCAATTATTATTATATAGATGACTCCTCACAACGTGAGAGCCTTTTTCATACAGCTTTCGTTTCAGCCTCATCTCGTCTGTACGAAGCTTTCAATATACGTTCAAACGTTAAAGAGATATATACATGGGAAAAGAAGAAAAAAAAAATAAGTGGTACGTATCCGCGTTGTGTCAGCCGTCGATGAGTGCAATTTCACGGGGCCGTGTGTCGTTTATGAGAGAGAGCGAAATTTTTTTTTTTTATACTTCTATAACTCGATATTTATCATCTCTCTCTTTCTCTCTCATTACAGAGCTTATTTATAGTAAATAGAGAAAGAGAGAGAGAGAGAGAGAGAGAGAGAGAGAGAGAGAGAGAGAGAGAGAGAGGGAGGGAGAGAGAGAGAGCTTGAACGTGTGTCTATCTCAGAGCTAAAATACACACATTGCTTCTCGTTCGACTATTATGTATGTATATATTTTTTTTTACCTTGAACGACCTCAGGATTTTTTTTATACACGTGTGTGTGTGTGTGCGTGTGTGTGACATACTTTTTACGCTCAGCGGTACTTTCATGTGCATATAGCATAGTTGAACATTTTATAAAGCCCGGACGATGCGGCAAAACGCAACGCGAAAAACGGAAGTCGATATCTAATCTCACAGGCCAGGCAACGGCCGTCCGTGTATCGGCCGTTATTTAAGGGGAGGCTAAATACCGACATTAGCACCTCGAAAATGGATTCCAAACTTGCTCTGGCACGAATGGATGGAAATCAATAAAATTTTGACAGTATCATCAGAATTATGGCACAAATGGAGCCCCACTAAAATTTATTCGAAATAAAAATAAAAAAATTACAGATCTGATTATCATCAGGAATCTGTAATTGAAAATATCAAATTATAATGTTTCTACTGCATTTCGGCTAAAACCAAGAGTGGGGCTCCATGACGAACACTAAAGTACGAATATCGATGCGTCTTCGACATTATTTTATGAAAAAACCGCGACGTAAGTTTGGAATCCAAATCACGAGATAAATGTTGATAAATTTAGTGTATTATCGAAAAAGAAAATGGCGAAATCAAGTTCACAAAAATCCGAAAGAGGGCAGCCCCGTGTGGAATTCTCATGAAAGAAATATTATTCTCATCAGATTCTATCCAAACTGTCTGACAAGTCAGTGGCAATTAACGAAAACGTTGATTTATTTCTCGCGTTTGCATTTTGCAATTCATTCATCATTCATTTATAAATTTAATTGATATTCATCCATCGGTATTGGAAAAAGTTTGGACAGCGATTTTGAGTCGATAATATAGGACTTCAGAAATAATGTCGGTATTTAGCCTCGCCTTAAGGGGTTATACGCCAGGGTTAAATTTTTGTTTTTCATTTTTTTAATGTATACATATATTTAAATAGATACACAGAAAATTTCATGTCAATTGGCAAAATATTTTCGAAGTTTCAGGCATATTTGTAAACCCGTAATTACTGCGTTTAAGGTGCTTTTGAAACTTTGTTTATCTTAAAACTGTGTTTTTAAAGTCGGTAAGTTAGATTTCTCAAAAATGGCATAAAACCGATGAGTCTTAAATTTTTACACAAGCTCGATATAAATATATTTTTTAGTTATTAATACAAAATTATATTTTACCAATAAATATTTTCCGTTTTATAAACAATTTTAGGCAAAAATCTTAATCAAAAATCGATGATTTTTTTTTAAGAAGCCGCCATTTTGTTAAAAATTGATATTTTGCTTATTCCTTCCTACAGGGTCTTCGAGAATAATTATTTAAAGAAATGTCAAAATAAAGTTAAAATTTACAAAAATGCGTAAATAAATTTTTAGGTTGATAAATTAAAATGTCTTTCCAGAAAAAAAGTAGTATTGATTCAATACTGCAAAACACCTTTTTTTTAGTAAAAACTATTTTTTTTCTTCAGCAATCTTTGACTCAACATCTACTAAAACTCTATTAAAATGCAAATTTTAATTTCAAAAACATAGAAGATGAGGGGGCATTTCTACGAATTTCGGTCATTTTTAGCAAATTTTGGAACATATTATTAAGACCACTGGACCAAAAATTATAAAAAACATATTTTTAGAATCCTTAGAGATAGATCTTTCAAATGATACCTCACACGATACATTAATTTCATTTTTTTTAGCAATAAATTTTTTTTATAGTTTTTTGGTAATATCTACTAACTCTATTAAAATCTAAGTTTCAGCTTTAGAAAATTAGGAGATCAGGAGGGAGAGTCATTTCTAAAAAAATTTGGAATAAGATAATTAATTAATTAATTATCAATGATAATTAATGATTAATATCATTGGGAACATCACCAAAAATTATAAACAATAGTCTAATCATTTAAAATCTAGAATTTAGAAAAAATTGCGTATCTTGCGGGAGTTAAAAGAAAAAGCACATTTTCTAAACACAATTTTGCTAGAAAAATTCGGAAAGTCGAGCTTTGAAGATAAAAAATTCAGGATTGTAAAAATTTTGTAGAAATTTTGTTATTTAATTAAATTAATTGTTACTAATATTTAAGACACTGCACAGCATTTTTTCACACATTTAATATAGTGAAAAATACTGTTCGAGATTGGATTTAGATAAAAATCTAACGGAGATTTAAAAAAATAATAATAATTTTTAAGAAACGTGGTGTTACATTTGATCAATATTCAAAATATTCTACCGATTTTTCTAGCTAATTAATAGAGTAATATGCTTAAAATTTTCTGTGAATTTAATAATTTCACAAAATATAAATTCCCAAAGTGATTCGTTCGACTCTTCAAAGAAATTGATTCGAAAAAATCAACCCCATTATATTTTTGCAAAATAAAAAAAAATTATATGAAAGGAGAATATATTTTTTTTTCGCTTCTAGCGGCAATTTTGTCCTTAATAAATATAAATTGAAAAAAAAAAATTTCAAATTATATTTTCATTTTCATTACGGTTGCCATGTGAAAGAATTTAAAAAAAAACATTCAAATACTCTCTAACAGCTGTTATTCCTTGACTCGAATTTTGCCAATGCATAATTATTCGTGTAAATTTTTATGCAAAAAAATTGAATAAAGTGCAAAACGTACTTGAATTGTAATTTTTAATGTTACTTATTATAATCTACAAACGAAATATGTGAGAAAAGTTAAATTATTTATCTCAACATCGTTAAAATTCAACTATTGCAGTCATAGAAGGAAAAAATATCAAAATTACGGAAAAAAATGGAAAATACATTTTTTTAACAAGAAGTTATTTGAATCCCATTTTCGGTAAAATCTCAAAAATGTAGTATTTTTTTTACGTAGAATTTTATAATTTTTTTTTTTTTTAAATCGAAGGTGTCCCATTGAAAGAAAATCCAATTTTTTAGTTTAAGCAACTAAAAAGACATTAAAATTTTTTTTTCCTTAATTTTCGATATTTTGTTCAAAAATTACGATTAAAAAACAAAAAAGAATAACCTCTAAACAAGTTATAATATCTTGGTTATTGTAGAAGTTATGATTATTTTAAGAATATTTTATCAAAAATCAATAACTTCGATATGGGTTAATAAGATAGAGAGCTAAAAATTTACATGGATTCTTTTTTTTGCATGTATAATAACATATTAAAAAATATAAAAAAATCGAAAAAATGATCGAAAAATGAGTCATTCCATGTCATTTGCCATGGAATGACTCATATATAATGCTAAATATTGAATTTCTGCGAACCGCAAATTAATTTGTATAGCGAGACACCGTTGATCAAATTAACCGTAGAAATCGAGCACAGCCTCCAGGATATTATATTATCGGATATCCATCAGCCCGACTTATAACTATATATAATCTCATTTCCGCTACAAAGCGTACCAAAATCCCTCAACAATAGAAATGCATCCTACAATATCGACGATAAATTCGGCAGAAAGTGTCATTTCCACACTCGACGAAGAAAAACATGAAATAAAACCCAATAAACCGGCAAAGTTGCCGAGAAGAACAAACAGAGGGGAAAAAAATTAATTAAAAAAAACTCACATGAATCGCTTCACCGTTGTCCGCGATTTCTCACTTTTTCTTTCGCACAATAAAAAGTTCCTTCACTCAAGATCTTCTGTCGCGAAACGTGGAGCCAAGAAAAAAACAGCAGCTTGTTGCGCTTTCCTTTTCTTACAATCACAGCGTTTGGCACTTGTTTGAGAAAATAATTTTTAGGTTAATTTTCTATATGATACTTTTGCACGTTGAAGCAACTGTATTTACATGTACAGTTTGCTGAATGACTGTTTAGTTTATGCAGGGAAAAGAATCGATGAGAATAAAGCTACACTGTACTAAACAATGTTCCTCTGTCTACCGGTGTGTCTACGTGCGTGTTCCTAACCCGGCGGCGTCTAGACTACTACTGACAAGTGACAACTGACAAGTGACACCCGACAGGTGGCCGTCGCTTCGCGCACCGCCCTCCCGCGGCGACGACGAGAGGCGCGCGCACGTAGCAGCTCCGTCGAGCGGCCGGAGCGGCGTCGGCGCACAACAGCGGGCCAAGAGCGAGAGAGAAAGAAACTGTGATAGTGTGATGGAGGGAGAAAGAAAGAGAAAGAGGCTGCATTCGCTTTGACGCTTCGAGCGCTGTAAGCGCCACGTCCTATAGCATTTTATATGTCGATGTATATCTACATGTATAGATATACATGTACATAGGTATCCATGCGGCTTCAGATGCAATCATCTTTTGTTATGAAAATAGAAATTTGAATGAAAACTCAATTTTATTGTTTTCAAAACAATACGAATGACTGACAATTGTTATTAAGGATTTTCGTGGATGATGTGATCGGATTCAATTTGCAAAGCCCGCGCGGATTTACTGGAGAGAAGAGGCTTTGTTTCGGGTCATATGTTGTTTATTAGCCCCATGCATTGTCATTTAATTTGATACGACAAAATGAACGAAGATATTATGTAATGCGGGTTTCACGGATTTCATTGGAGTTGAATGATCGCGTGGCCCATTGACGTGGCTCTATTATACCATAAACGAGGGAAAATTTTGTATAGAGAGATGAGCATATATATGGGTCAGTCCATGTCAAATCGACCACTTTTGAACCCGACCCCTTTCGATTTGGCTGAATTTTTGTTTTCCTTTTCTACCACATAAAAAACATTTTTGAGGAAATTTTCAAATTGTTTACCCAACCCCAAAAAGGCTTTTTTCAAATAGATATAACTTCTTCAAAAATTGACTAATTGGGACGTTGTTTTTTCAAAATGTTCGTCTTTAAATGTACTTTGCGAAAAAAAATACGAAAAAAAATTTAATATATTAAAATCTATGAAATTTTTCACTTTTTAGAAAAAAATTAAATTTTTTTCGAGAATTACCACTTTCAATTTTTTCTTTCTTCTCAATTTCTCAAACTCTGAGGTCCTTTATAAATCCTCAAAAATTTCCAGAGTGGCATTTTGTGAAATAAGCCGAGTTGGGAATATTTTTTTCTTTCAATCGGTAAAAAAAATATAAGGAAATGTCGGCCCACTCCATGTTGGGTGGCACTTTTTCCGGAATTGATCAAAGCTTTTCTTGAGTTAAAAAAAAAAATTGCAAGCTTCGAGAAAAATATGATTTTTCTCGAAAAAGTGAAAAATTTCATAGTTTTTAATATCTTAAAATTTTTTTGTATTTTTTTTTCGGAAAGTACATTTAAAGACGAAATTTTTTTTTTTTAAAGTCCCAATTAGTCAATTTTTTAAGATGTTCTAGCTATTTGAAAAAAAACCTTTTTTTTGGGTTGGTTGAACAAATTTGAAAATTTCCTGAAAAATGTTTTTAATGGAGAAAAAAGAAAAAGGAAAAAAAAATTCAGCCAAATCGAAAGGGGTCGGGTTTAAAGTGGTTGATTTGACATGGAATGCCCCATATATATGTACGTGTGTCTATACAATTATGGTTTCAATGGTCTCGTGGATACAATATAGCAATTAAGTTTGAGAGCGATTTCAATGAGGATTGGGGATCAAATGAAAAATATCATTTTTCGTTCTTTCATCAAAGACCCCTTTGACTTGCGTACGAGTGTCTAAAAATTCAAATAAGTGGTTGTAAAAGCTTCGCGGAGCTGAAAAGCGTGGTCGGACGTGAAGATGATTTTTTCATCCAATCTCAAAGATTCAACAAGTTGTACACTTGAACGTACATTTTTATTACTTATTCCTTTAACTAGCATTATCTAAAATTCGTGCCGAGATTTTCTTATTATTGATTATTCCAAAATTTTCTATCGAAAAACGAATTTGTCGTGTATTCTGCTTTACTTACAGTCGGTATTGTATCAACCGGCGCCAAGCCGCCATCTTCAGGAGAGGAGGGGCGAGATCGCGCGTTCTGCTTTACCGACAGCAGGTATTATACCGACAGTCGGCAACTCGTTTTGTTTTTTAAACTATATAGATTTTGTCATAAATTTCAAGCCAAACAACGGCTAACTTTACACGGATGAATTCTTCTTGGACTTTTTGAGTACGCGAGAGAGTATTTAAATGCATCCTCGACTTTTCCACTTTACTTTGTACATCACGAAAATTCGTGACAATCGTGGGACTCTTCGCTGTGCGCGCGCGCTATCTCTCCTTATCATCGAACATTTGTAAAGAAAAAAAAAACTATAGTTCATAGTGATATTATAATTGAAGAGGGAGAGTCGAGTTTGATCGACGAGGGACACATCGAATTTGTAGCACAAAAAATTTATATATACAGTCCACGAGAAGCCAGGGAGAGACAAATGCGTTATGGAAACTAGTTCAATTGTCAATTTGATAATTGAATAAGAAAGATTAATGCTGTGACTTGTCCGTATAATCGCCGGGGAACATGTAAGAAAAGCACCAAAATTTTATTTTACCTTTGTCGTTTTGAAAAAAAAACTCATGAATAAAAATCTTGTTTCTCTGTGTAACAAAAAAAAACTCATCAATATCGTTTTACGTTTCAAATGTTTCATTCGGTTTCTGCTTACGTGGCCGTGATTCGACATTTCACGTCAATTAACATCCCGTGACGTTACCACCTCTCTCTTTGTTGTATTTTTTATTTCCTCAAAGTTCCCCTTAAGCCCCTCATATTTTTCAGTCCAACGCTATTTTTCAAAAGTTTTTTTTTTCACTCCACGATTTATCAATTTATAACCTATATGTGTGCTCCGATTTGACGATTTTACGTTTTTTTTTCTTACATCATTTTGTTAATTATCTATGCAAACATTGAGGTTAAATCTAACTTTAACCAAGCAAAAGAATTTTATCCATTTTTTGCTTCGTTTTTGCTTCGTTCGCCAATGTTTAAGACTACATTTTTCAGATCTCTTCGTTATCTGCACGGTCTTTTTATTCCTTACTTTTTTTTTCTTTTTTGAGCAATTATAATATCCGATTAACAAAAAGCCTGTCTCTTGTTGCACCGTGTTTCGGAAAATTTGTAGATAGTCATGAAAGACGTTTATATATATCAGATATTGGTTCAATAAAAATCTCGTCTTTGATAACGTTCAAAAATTTAAAAATTGCTCACAAAAGGTACTCGAATCTCCATGAGCAATAAATTCAAAAAATCAAGCATTCTTTTATTGTCTGATATATATAAGAAATTTCACGCCAAACTGTTTTACCATAATCCTTTCCAATTTTATACACAATCTTTCACAAACATTTCTCAAATGTAAAATGTATTTTACAATGAAAACCCCTATTTTTTAAAGATTTTTGAATTGGGACCTTAAATTTTGTTATAGGACGAAAATATAGAAAATTGTGGCTCATCGAAAAATCATTAAAAAATTGGAGGCAAAATTGGAAAGGTTCAGGATAGAACGATTTTGGTGCGCAATTCCTAATTCGTATAATTTTTTTCCTTACAATCGTTGCACCTGCTGAATCGCAAATCCAGGAAATAATTTTGCAATCAATTTACAAGAATCTCATTTTCACAAGTACATATTTATATATACATGAAAATATATGTATATGATGAACGATTGATTCAGACGCAGATAAACAAGACGCGAAAAGGAACTTCTGAGCTTTGGGCAATGTGTGGTATGCGCTTTTTTAACGAGGGGAAATAGCCCCTCTCCCCCTGAAACGGCGAGGTAGCTCTCTCTAATCGAGGCTCGACGACGCAAGGAAGAGTTTCTAGTGTCTGCGAAGGGATCGTTCGAACGATTCTTCGTTTTGTCGAGAATATAAGAAAGAAAACCGATTTTGTCGCATAAGAAGAGATAGAGAGAAAAAAGTAAATAAATAAAAAACGTGGCGATGGTCAGAAGGAAAGTAACGAGAAAAACGAGCACCGGCACGAGTGCAAGCGCCAGCGCAACGGAAAATTCAGAGGGCAGCTACGCTCGTCTTGAGAGCGGATTATCGACAAGCGCGACTACTCTGGCCCCTGCTCTCGGACGCATGACACGCGAACAACTTAGAGGCTTACTAAGGGAGCGGGGACTACCTATCTGGGGAAACAAGGCTAATATGGTACACTCTATTGCACTAAAAAAAATCACAAGTAGCACCCGCTTCATAGAGCTTCGCAGGATCTACTGACATTTTTTTTTACATCGTCAAGCTCAAAGATTTTTCTTCTCAATATCTATTCTCGTTATGTGTGCTTTCATCTGCTACTTCATTTCTGAATCTGCGAAAAGTTTTTCTTTTACTTTGTTGTACTAAACTGAGATTGGGTAGCGTTGTTCAGAGTAAAAAAAAACGATTCAATTTGCCAAAAATTTTTGATTACTCTTTGATTTTGTTTGAAAAATTAATTCATTTCATAAAATGAAACGAAATTTATAGTGAGAAATTATATTGTTATTTTCCATTCATTCGATTAACTCCATTTCAATATATTCGATTCATTCAATTTATATTCAATTACATTCAATTATAGTAAAGAATTATATTCAGCAGTGATTTATATAAATATTATATTTGTATCAGATTTCATTTAAAGAATTTTCATTGTTAGATATGATAATGATGATATTTTTAATCGGTGAAAAAAGAAAATGAATCCACAGGAAATGAATAATTTTTCAAATTAAAACGAAAAATTCCCTGAGCTATACGAAACGAATTATAGGAGAAATTTGTTAAATATTGTTTGCTAGAATTGTTCATTTTTTTTTCCTTTGACAATGCTTACATGTGAAAAAAAAAAGTTTTGATTATTTTATCTGCGTTACTTGAATCCAATCTGTGATTTATTATAACTCCGCTTCAATGCATGCACTTTATTACTTGTTCGCTTTACGATGAGCACGATTCTTCCACACTCCTCTAAGAATGAATTTTTTTTTTTCCTATGCTCGCTTTTTGTTTGGCTTCGTCTTTGCGTTTGGCTGAGCAGCTTGAATATTTAATAATATGTAAACTAAACTACGGTGTATGGAAAAAAGAGAGGAAGCGAGAGAGAGTGAGTGAAAGTGGAGAAAAAGAAAGTTTCTGAATCACCAATTAATTGCACATGCCTTTGTCATTGGCTCGAAAAACAGAAATCGTATCGAAAGTCTCAATATTATAAATTTGTAAAAATAGCCAAAGATATTTTAATTTATTAATTGGCGAAAAATTGCTTATTTTTCGTTTAAATCATTGTTATATATTTTTTTCTATATTAATTAAGAAATGTTTTAAATGGTACCACTTTGAATTGCACTAGTTTCTCCTTAAAAAAAATAGTAGATTTTTTTTTGAATTTTTGATGTAGCCCCTTAATTGAAACGTGCAATCTTCTCCCCCACTGAAAGTGATCCGAGTCTTTCGTTGTCACGGTAGATTTATCATAATGAACGAATGAGAGGTCTTTTATAGTGGGAGCAACGTTTGACCTATGATTCAGGGTGACCCCACTTAAGAATACACACCAAAGGCACTGATAGCGATTTGAGCTTCCACACAGCTGTGTCGTCAACGATAGTCAGTGATCGTTCGAAAATATCGTCGTTAACATTTTTAAAAAAATTTACAAAATAAAAGTGCACCACGTATTCTGTAAAATTATTTTTCACCATTATTCCACTCGAATTTAAATGAAACAATTTTTTTTCTGAAAAGTGGAGAAATGCACGATAATGGCAGCTTGAGACCTCACAAAGATTATCTAGTCATTGATATGAACCTCGAACATCTGCTCGAAGTAAAATCAACGTAAATACATACGTTTGTATCGTGGCCAAAAAATTCTATTTGCGGATCGCAAAGCTTTCCTCCCCCCGGTTTCACATTCAGCGGAAAACAATAATTATCATTCTGCATTACCATCTCAAAGTGCTTCGCTCACATTCTTCTTTAACAATTTTTTGCCTCCAACGATACGCTTCGAAATGAGAATCGATGTGAAAATTAACTTCTTTCGGAGCGTAATGGCTAATTTTTTTTTATAGGTTTAATAATAAACAGTTCTGATGATGGGAAAAAATTTCCTGATCCTTTTATCAAAATTAATAAGTTTAATTTTTGTGAATTCAAAGATGTAAGACATTCAAAAATTAAACTTTGTGTAAAATTTGTTATTCAAAGACTTTTTTGTAATCATGGAAAGTTCCTTCGTAAAATTTTGCAAACCGATGAACAAACATAAGATTTTCCCTGATATCGTTCAACTTTTCTTCGCGATGGGTATTTATCACTACAGCAATAATTACGCTAGACATCATCAAAATTCCTCTCCAAATATTTGTATCGGAGGTCTAAGAAAAACAAATGATAAGAAAATTTGAAAAGTGCAATTGCAATTTCCCATCATTTTGATTCGCAGATCAACCGATTGGGCAGCAGTATGCTGGAAAATACGAGTGGCAATGCGATCCGTCGTGGAAAAGAAACTTCAACTTCGAATGGAGCGCAGAGGAGTTCGTACGAGAGATCCAGCGATGAAAAGTCAAAGACATCGGACAGTCACAATGAGACTGTGGATCCCGATAGTTTAACGCTATGGCAGCATCCAATTACTACGTTAAATTATTTCATACGTGAATTGCTCATCGATATATTGAATGTAACGAAAAACACACTGCGATACAGAAAGTCGGTGTGGTTATCAGTATTAGTTATCGGATTGTTCCTCCTGTTGAGTCGCATCGCCGGACCTCAACAGAACGTAAGTTTTCATGATGCGCAGATTCGTTTTTTTTTTCCCATTAAGAATCTTCATTACGCTTCATTAGAGCAAGTGAATCAATGCGAAACTTAATAATTGCAGTATGAAAACTTTTTAGGGGAAAATATTGAAAAAATTGTGCAAATCGAATATTGCACATCACTTTTTCAAGATTTATTGACTCGCAACAAAGCTTTCCTGTGACAATGAATTTTTTGCTTTATCTTCTCTTTGCAATTTGGGTTCTGCATAACAAGAGCTGCAAGAATTACAAGAAAATATAAGATTTACAACTCAATGTGCAAGCGATATGTAAATTTTAAATAGCATAATTTCTTTTTGTTTCTGCTTAAGAATTTTAAGTTTATTTTAGATGCGAGCAAATGAATTTTACAATTGGGCTAAATTTTGAGTCAATAGAATTTGTGGATACCAGTGATCGGCATTATCGATTTTTTCGATTTTGTTAAACATTTTTTCGAAAAATTAATAATTAGTTCAAAAACATTACTAATTTTTCCAAAAAAAATTAGTTATCAGCGAAAAAAAAAATAGCCAGTTTTTTTCTAAATATAGTAATTGATAAGGAAGATATCACTAATTAAATTTAAAAAAAACAGTTAATTGTAGAAAAGTATTGTGTATATTTACGTACTTGTGTGTACGGATTGAGTCATGGTTATAAGCTCAAACAACTCTATTAAAAAAGTTGTTTTATTTTTTATAATAACTAGATCTTTTGAATATTTCACACAATAGTATTTATTGTATCGAATGTCATACGACATCACATAAGTTATTATTAATATGAAGATTTAATCAGTACCTATTAAAAAATGCATTAGTAATTTTTTATTTATTTATTACTTTTTCTAAAATTAATACATGTCTCCACAAATTATTGATTTTATTGGTCATTTAGCAATATCTTTCTCGCTAATTACTGATTCTTGGAAAAAATTAGTAATATTTTATCGTTAATTATTCATTTTTTTGGAAAAATTATAAATGTTTTGTCACTAATTACTAATTTTTAGAAAAATGTTACCGCTAATTACTAATGTAACAAAAAATTAGTCATATTTTTTTGCTAATTATTAATGTTTCGAAAAAATTAAATAAATATATATGGGTCATTCCGTGTCAAATCGACCCTTTCAAATTCGATGAAATTTGGTCAGAAGTTTTCGTTTTTAATAGAACAAAGTTATACCAAAGGAAAAAAAATTGAAATTTTTTTTTCGAAAGTTATGCAAAATTCAAGATTTCACAAATTTCATCGAGAGATTTCGAAATTTCGAAATTTCGAGATTTCGAAATTTCAAGATTCACAAACTACATCGAAATTGAGAGGGATTCCAACTCTTGGTCGATTTGACATGGAATGACCCGTATAGATTTATTTTCCCATCACTGGTGGATAAATGGTACGAGGGCACCTTTCCTACCTTTTGGGTACGGAAGAAAAGCATTTTACATGACAAATTTTTTTTTTCTTCAGGTATTCAAAGAATGGGAAGCTAAATTCATATGGTGGTCGTATTGGGTCGGACTTGGAGTCTTATCGAGCGTTGGTTTGGGCACGGGACTCCACACATTCGTACTTTATCTGGGTCCGCATATAGCGGCAGTGACAATGGCGGCGTACGAGTGCGGTGGATTAAATTTTCCCGAACCACCGTATCCCGATCAGATCGTTTGCCCAACGACGATAGATGGCGCATGGACGGCGGGAATTTTGAATATAATGAGAAAGGTTCGCGTGGAGGCGATGCTTTGGGGTGCGGGTACCGCACTCGGTGAATTGCCGCCTTATTTCATGGCGCGAGCGGCGAGAACGAGCCGACGAACCGACAAGAGTCAGGATTCCGATCAGGAGGATCTCAAGGAATTGGAGGCACTCGAGGCTCTCGAGAGCGGTGAAAATGTGCCCATCGTTATGAGGGTCAAACTGGCGATGAAACATTTCGTCCAACGTGCTGGATTTTTGGGAATTCTCGCTTGCGCATCGGTAAAAAAAACAAAGTCCCATCAATGAGATCCTTCGATGAGAATTCCCATCGATGAAAAATTCTGATTCCGACGATTCTTTCAATTTCCAGATACCGAATCCACTTTTCGATCTTGCGGGTCTGACCTGCGGTCATTATCTTATTCCATTTTGGACCTTTTTCGGTGCGACGCTCATCGGAAAGGCGATCGTTAAGATGCACATTCAACAATTGGCAGTGATAATTGCCTTCAATGAGGAACTGCTCGATAAAGTTATCGGGCTTTTGGCGATGGTACCGTACATTGGCCGAAAGTTTCAAGAACCTCTGAAGAAGTATCTCATCGAGCAGAAGAAAAAATTGCACGATAAATCGTCAATGGTAAGTTTTTTGTCGAATTGTTTTAAGAGGAGGCTAAATACCGACATTATTGCCGAAGCCCTACATTATCGACTCAAAATCGCTGTCCAAACTTTTTCCAATATTGGTGGATGAATATCAATTAAGTTTATGAACGAATGATGAATGAATTGCAAAATGCAAATGCGAGACATGAATCAACGTTTTCGTTAATTGCCACTGACTTGTCAGCAGGGTTGGGCACCACTAATTACTTCAAGTAATCAATTACCCTCAAATTACTAATTACATATGTAATTAGTATCGAAAATTTCACTAATTATAAATTACAAATGTAATTAGTATCGAAATTTCCACTAATTACAAATTATGAATGTAATTAGTATCGAAATTTCCACTAATTACAAATTACAAATGTAATTACTATCGAAATTTTCACTAATTATAAATTACAAATGTAATTAGTGTCGGAAGTTTCACTAATTACAAATTAAAAATGTAATTACTATCGACATTTTCACTAATTACAAATAAAAAATGTAATTACTATCGACATTTTCACTAATTACAAATTTCAAAAGTAAATTTCAAAGAAATTAAAGAAATTCACCCCGTGAATTGGAAAAAATTTCAATAGTAAATACATTTGTAACTAGTGGAAATGTCTATAGTAATTACATTTGTAATTTGTAATTAGTGAAAATTTCGATACTAATTACATTTGTAATTTGTAATTTGTAATATTCTCGTAGGGAATTGATCGCTCTACAAAAAAGGTCTATGATTTTTCGCAAAACTTACTCCTCCAAAAGTTATTCAAGGTTAAAGTTAAATTTTTTTTTTTAGTTTCCGCCCAAATGTTAAAACTTGTTACTAAATATCGAAAAATTTTTTTTGAAAAAAAAGTTTAAATTGCATTAACATAAATTATAAAATAATAAATTATAACATAAGCCAAGGTATAATTTTACAGTTTCAACATTTTTTTCCTGTGTTTTTTAAATGGAAAATAGAAATTCGCTATGAGAAACCTCTATAAATTAATATTAAGAGTTCAGCTTTTAACAGGCATCTTTTTTCACCCAAAGTATTTAATAGGGAATTAAAAAAAAAGAAAAAAAATAGTCGCTTCAGTTACTTCAGTTTTTCTTCGAGTAATTCTATTATTCTTTTTTTTACAAAGGAAGCTTAACGAACTACAGAAAGAAATCATGAAGCTCGATGTTGAAATTTTTAATTTGCAAAAAAATTGGAGCTTGAAAATTACAAAGGGCGTTTACAACCTTTTCTTTTTCATTTCAACATTTTTTCTCAACACAACCGAGCAAATTATTGTTCCAAAATTAAAAAATGACATCCATAAATGAAAAATTACGAAAAGTACAACGATTTGGGTTTGAAAAGTAGAACGTTTACAACGATTTTCTTAAACATTTGTAAATTTGTTAAAAATCCTAAAGTTATTTTACGAATTTAGTAACTTCGACCATCAATTTTACATTGATTTTTTTTTTAATTGCAGGAAGGATCAACGACGATTTCGTGGTTATTCGACAAATTCGTGATGCTCATGGTTTGCTACTTCCTCGTGACGATTATTCACGCTCTAGCGCGAAATCATCATCGCAGACGTACAAAGACATCCGCGGATTGAGACTGTGATAAAATCATGAAAAATCGATCAACCTGCGAGAGATCGAGTCCAATGAGACGAGTGCGAGAATAAAAAGTTGGGATGGAACGAGACGACGAAGAAGTGGAAGTGAGAGAGAAGAAGAAATGATAGAAAGACGGGAATAAAGCCAATTGACTGTGAAAGAATCAACGAGATCGAGAGGATCCGTTTTTATCGTTTAGAGTGAAGCGATAAATTCAACAATCTTTAGCCACGGAAATGGAAATTAACGAAGACTATACATAGACACCGAAATCGAAAAACGTAAACTTCAATCAATGTAAATATGTACAATGCTCCGTAGAAAAACCACGTACACACACACACACACACACACACACACACACACACACACACACACACACACACACACACACAAATATGACACACAAAAATGTCTCTTCTTCAATCGCGAATCTTTCAATTCCTTTTCTTCATAATCCATGTAACGAATTTTACACGTTTTCCGCGTCAACGATGACGCATCACAAAACAATTTCCGAGTATTTGATGCTCAAACTTTACTCGTAGTAAAAAAACATATGGGTCATTCCACGTCAAATTAACCACTTTGAAACCGACCCCTTTTTATTTGGGTGAAATTTTCTTTTCATTTTCTAACCCATTGAAAACATTTTTCAGGAAACTTTCAATTTTTTTTTACCTAACCCAATAAAAAGGCTTTTTTCAAATAACTTCTTCAAAAATTGACTGATTGGGACGTTTTTTTTCCAAAATTATCGTCCCTAAATGTATTTTCTGGAAGAAAGAAAATTTCAAGATATTAAAATCTATGACATGTTTCACTTTTTCAAGAAGAATCATCCTTTTCTCGAAGTTGGCCGTTTTCATTTTTTTTTTCACTCGAAAAATACTTTGATCGATTCAGGAAAAAATACCGCTCAATAAGGAGTGGACCGACATTGCCTTCTATTTTTTTTCACTTTTTTGAAAAAAAAAAAAAAATCAAAATTACCACTTTTTTATTCTCAATTTTTCAAGCTCTGAGGCCCTATATAAATCCTTAAAAATTTCCAGAGTGGTATTTCGTAATTTTTTTTTTCAATCGATAAAAAAAATAGAAGAAAATGTCGGTCCACGTTGGGCGGCATTGTTCCAGAATTGATCAAAGTATTTTTTGAGTGAAAAAAAAAATTGAAAATGGCCAACTTCGAGAAAAATATGATTTTTCTCGAAAAAGTGAAAAATTTCATAGATTTTAATATCTTGAAATTTGTATTTTTTTCGGAAAGCACATTTAAACAAGAAAATTTTGAAAAAAATGTCCAATTAGTCAATTTATGAAGTTATAGCTACTTGAAAAGAAAAGTTTTTTTCGGGTTGGGTAACAAAATTTGAAAATTTCGTGAAATTTTTTTTTAATCGAGTAGAAAAGAAAAACAAAATTTCAGCCAAATCGAAAGGGGTCGGTTTTGAAAGTGGTTGCTTTGATATGGAATGCCCCACATATTATACATAATAGGGTGCTCCAAAATAACGCTGTATATTTTTTTTCATTGAATTTCCTTTCGAAATTCGAATACCTTTTGTTAAAAAAAAATGAATCTTGCACAGATAACTGCGATTTATTCGAAAACTTCAAAAATGCTGAAATTTTGTTTAACGGAACATTTTAAGGGATTTCGAATATCCGAAATTTCAGAAAAAAGGGTATGTTTAACGAAAGATTGAAAATTGGTTTTAAAAAAATGTCGACTAGGAAATCTTGTTGAAAAATCAAAGTTTCAGGTTTGACACAAACAATTAAAACTACAAAAGATTTTGTGATTCCTAATTTTTCGAATTGCCAAAAATGATTCTGTGAACAGAAAAAAAAATCGTAGAGCTCGTGCGAGATTTGTTTTTCGAGAATTGGTACGAAAATCTCAATGAAAAGCGAAAAACTAAGCGTTTTTTTAAACCACCCTAATTCCTATGAACTTTGATAATTAATTGAGACACTAATAATCGAAACGCCCGTAGAAAATTGCGCAAATTTTGAAAAAAAGAAAATTCGAAAAATCATGTAAAATCGTGCAAAATAATGCACGATTCAAAGGTGCGAAGAAAAACACGTTCTCTCTATGTGTGTCCATCTGTTCCCACGGGGCCAAAATAGAACAATACTTTTTAACCAAAACTATTCCAGAAACGAATGAAAATTCAAAACGAAGAAAAAAAAAACTAACATAAAAACACCGCAGGCTCGTGATAATTATACTAGAAAAAAATAAAAGAAACGTTGATTCGATGTATCTTTTTGATCGGCTGAAGAATCGATTATGATAAAATGAGAACAGAAAAAAAAGAGAATAATCGCATGCCAAAGACATTTTAGCATTTAGAAACGAGTCGAGGAAAGCCCGTCGTCGTTTTTGCGAGAAAGAAAATTTGTGAAAAGCCTTCTCGTTTACGAGACACGTTGTTAAAAAGTGTTTTGCTTTTTTGGCCAATGAAAAAACGAAGAAAAAAAAACACGTACACCCACACACAACATATTCACGTATTGTATTAATATTTTGATACCTGCATATAGCTAGGTGATCTATTAAAAAATAATAATAATAATAATAACGATAAAGTGTACGCCGACGAAAGGGAGGAAATGATAATTTTTGCCTTTTTGCAATGCAAGTGTAAATGAGAATTTCAGAACTGCTCGTTATTGTTATTTTTTTTCTCTCCTCGTCGTAAATCACGAGCATTTTGAAGGAAAAAAAATCCCATTTGCCGAACGAATCGTCTGGCGAATATATTTTTTTTTCTCACAGAAACTAAAACTTCGAGACAATTTTTCGTTAGAGCAAAAGCGCTTGTGAATCGTTCGTTTAGCGATTTATAGGAGGTATTCCATACCAAGCCGACCAATCCGTGGACCCGACCATTTATGATTTTGTTAAAAATTTTCTATTTTTTCGTACGTACTAAAAGCAGTCTCTCAGAATTTTTTTAGATTTTTGTCTTAACCCAACTAACCACAATAAATTGTTCGAAATTTGACACATTTTTTTTTTTTCAAATTCTCATCACTTTTTGAAAACCGAAGATATCAAATTGAAACGAAAGATCATTTTTTTTCGTCTCGAGTTGCAGTTTTATAAAAAAAATACAAAAAAAAAACATCAATATTTATTTTCATACGTTTTTTGAAGTTTTAAACACAAAATTTTTTTTTTTTTCAACTTGGACCCTTTTATTTTTTTGTAAAAATTCACCACTTTTTAAGAGACATTTTTACAGATACTAAAAAATTGGTAGTTTGTGCTTCTCATAACTTGTATTTTTTTTTTTCTATTTTTTACCGCGTGTGAACTAAGGAATCGTGTTTCCTCCTTGAATTAAAAAATAGAAAAAAATACAAGTTATGAATATCAAAAACTGTTAATTTTTTGATATCTGTAAAAATGTATTTTAAAACGTGGTGAATTTTTTTCAAAAAAGGGTTCAAGTTGAAAAAAAAATATTTTGCGTTTAAAACTTCACAAAATATTTTTTTTTTTTTCAACTTGGACCGTTTTTATTTTTTTGACAAAATTCACCACTTCTTAAAACACATTTTTACAGCTACTAAAAAATTGGCTGTTTGTGATATTCATAACTTGTATTTCAAAAATAGAAAAAAATACAAGTTATGAAGATCACAAAGTGTCAATTTTTTAGTATCTGTAAAAATATCTTTTAAAAAGGGGTGAATTTTTTCAAACAAATAAGAAGGGTCCAAGTTGAGAAAAAAAAACAATATTTTGTGTTTATAACTTAACAAAAGATTTTTTTTTTTAACTTGGACCTTTTTTATTTGTTTGAAAAAATGCACCACTTTTTAAAATACATTTTTACAGATACTAAAAAATTAGCAGCTTGTGATATTCATAACTTGTATTTTTTTCTATTTTTTAATTCAGGGAGGAAACACGATTCCTTAGTTCACACGCGATAAAAAATAGAAAAAAAATACAAGTTATGAGAAGCACAAACTGCCAATTTTTTAGTATCTGTAAAAATGTATTTTAAAAAGTGGTGAATTTTTTCAAGAAAATAAAAAGGGTCCAATTGAAAAAAAAAAAATTTTTTGTTCAAAACTTCAAAAAGCATATGAAAATAAATATCGATATTTTTTTTGTTTTTATTTTATTTTATTTTATTTTTTTATATATATTAATTGGGTTGAGACAAAAATCTCAAAGAAAATTCTGAGAGACTGCTTTTAGTACGTACAAAAAAATATAAAATTTACAACAAAATAAAAAATGATCGGGTCCACGTATTGGTCGGCATGATATGGAATACCTCATAGATATTTCGATACGCGAGAGCCCTTTTCTCGTGTTTGCCTGATCGAAGATCACGGTTAGATATTATTTTCATTGAGCGAGGCGCGATCTCCCAATTGGAATTTTTTGTACAAAATCGTTTGAGGATTGGGCACGAGCTCTCGACGAAATATTTGTGATATTTTTATGTGTGTGTGTGTGTGTGAATGTACGTCGAGCTTGTCGTTTTTATTATCGTTGCATCGACAAATCCAATTTTTTTTCCCCACTCGAATCATCCGAAGCAATATGTATTTTTTTTTTGTGGAAGAGAGCGAAACGATTCGCAGTTTTAAATATGCGCCAAGCCCAACCGTCGAGCCGTTCGTCTTGCTAATTAGGAGAATAATAATAATTATTATGTACATTGAGAAATAAAAAAAAAGTTACGAATGTTTCGTAATCGTTGTGTAAAAAAAAAATCGGTGTGGAATTTTTGTTCTGCCAATAGCGAACTTGAATGTCTTTTTTTCATTTTTTAATTCGAAAGTAGGGTGAAAAATAATGAATTTCTCAAGACAGTTTTTTTTTAAAGCATTATTAATGCTGCAAAAATTGTTTCTTTAACACAAATTGTTCTCAGTAAATTTGAATTGGCAACCATATTGTCGTACCCAACTATCAGCGCCGCCAGTGTCGCTTCCGAGAACTACGTCGCATTATAAACACTGGCTGCATTCGTTTTGGAAGCTTACGCGTTTTCAGCTCGTATGTACAGATATACATCGACATGTAAAATGCTACAGGATGTGGCGCTCACAAGCGCGTAAGCGTCCAAAGCGAATGCAGTCATAACCTGCAATAAAAATATAAATCAGCAAAAATATTCGTTTACATACTAGCGATATAAAAATATAAAATTATGAATAAACTAAAATAAGACATGAAGCAATCTAATAAGTTTGGTTGCGGAGTGAATGAATCTATTGTCCATTTGTCATCCATCTGTCAATTTATATCACTTTCACAACTTCTTTAACATAATAATATTGAAGACGTGATTCATATGATTCCTGTGATATTGTGACGTCACCGATACTTTCACAACTTCGTTAACATAATAATATTGAAGAATATTATACTGCAGATTATATGTAAATTATAGGTTAGAATTTCCGCGAGCAAAATGTCCGCGGGAACAAAAACTGTCTACAATTGGACTTAGTTCCCAGACGCGACACTCGTGGCGCTGATAGTTGGGTACAACAATATGGTTGCCAATTCAAATTTACCGAGAAAAATTACTGTAAAAGAAAACTATTTTGCGTCGTTAATATTCCTTTAAAAAAAAACTGTTTTGGGAAATTCATTATTTTTTATCCTGTTTTCGAATCCAATAGACTAAAAAGGAGATTTCAGATGCATGCAAGTTCCCTATTCGTAATCGAAGATTTCGTCTTTTCAGGATTGAACGATTTTTCTCTTTCATTCGTCAATGAGGTAAATAAAATTTTGCAATTCGCAATTTTCGTATATCGGAGGTGAGAGCTTACCTTGAATTTTTATTTACAAACTTGCGCAAATTTAAATATCGCGCGTTTACGACTCAGCAAATTCATCCCCGATTTACAAGATCCGACGTAATGGTTTTGCGATTCCAGCCCTAAAGCCGCGTCCTCGAAGGATTTACCGATAAATCATTAACGCGGCTCGCACGTATGACTAAAATTATTCTCCAGACAGAGAATATCTTTTTTTCTCTACGATTATTAACGGTACAAATGATCCGCGTGGATGTTTGTCGCTATTTCGGATTCCCATTTGTCACCGTTGTCCAAAAGCTTCTCCTTGTTGTACAACATCTCCTCGTGCGTCTCGGTCGAGAATTCGAAATTGGGACCCTGAAAATAGAAACGATTTTTTTTTTTACGAATATTGGACACATTTTTTTAATCAAAATTGTAAACTATGAACGTATGCAATTTTTTTGGCAAATTAAATTGATTCGATACTTCGAATGCAATTGAAAAAAAAATATATATATATGAGGCATTCCACGTCAAGTCGGCCACCCCATTTTTTGAAAGCGCCAAAAATCGCGTACAAATTTTTAGAAAGTAGTTCCAACTATCAAGAAAATTTGTGATTTTTTTCAGATTTTTAAATTACATTTTTTAGCCGGAAAAAAATACAAAAAATTTGTTTGTCCCATTTTGTAACTCGAAAATTATTCATCGTACGAAAAAAAAAGTAGAACAGAAAGTTTAGGATTTTCAACGTGCTTTTCGCTGAAATTTTTTACAAACTCCTCCGAAAGCTCTATATGCCATTTTCGGAGCAAATAATGTTTTGACATTTTTTTTCTCAGAATTGACATCTTCGATTCGTCTGTATTTTTAATAGTTTTTTACTTGATATATTTACAGACTATGAAAAAATTGGCGTAGTGGAGAATCCATTATTTCAAATGTATTTTTATCGATACAATTTATCATTATAGAGTGATTTAACGAAATAGCGTAGATATTGATATTTTATCATTATTAATCGTAGACAGGGAAAAATAATAAAATAATCTCGTTTTGATACTGCGAAGACGATTCCAGGAACAAAGCAGTATTATTGCTTCATTCCCAAAAATCATGCCCAGATCGAACTAAAAAAGTACTCATTGGCCATAGAAACGTCGGTGTATGCAAAGAGGGTAAATTAATTTTTTTTGCAATCGAGAGACGCGAGTAGCCTTTGACTCTAATTTGAATAGACTCTATCGGTGTACATGGGTCCATTGATGAAGTCTATTAAAATGTACAAAAAGATATTTAAAAAAATAAAAATGAAAGAAGTTTAAAAAATTGAAAAAGTGCAAAAAATAAACAAAAATGCGGGCTTTAGAAAATATCTATAGTCTCAACCCTGTTAATGCACAGAGAAATTTGTGTATTCGTTTGGGATGAAAAACGCATGGAAAGGAATGGATTCTCCACTGGGCCAATTTTTTTATAGTCTGTAAATATATCAAGTAAAAAACTGTTTGAACTACAGACATATCGATGGTATCAATTCTGAGAAAAAAAATATCAAAACATTATTTGCTCCGAAAATGGCATATAGAGCTTTCGGAGGAGTTCGTAAAAAATTTCAGTGAAAAGTACGTTAAAAATCCTAAATTTTATGTTGTCGCAATTATCCTGCAGTTGAGGAAAGAAAATCAACATTGGTAAGAATTAAAAAAAAAAAAAAAATACCTCAACTATAGCGTCAACTGGACAAGCTTCTTGACAAAAACCACAGTAAATGCACTTGGACATGTCTATATCGTATCTAGTAGTTCTTCTAGAACCATCGGCTCTTTCCTCAGCCTCGATAGTGATGGCCTGAGCCGGACAGATCGCTTCGCAGAGTTTGCAAGCTATGCATCTCTCTTCTCCGGAAGGATATCTGAAAAAAAGGCCAGATTCAGTGAAAAAAAACTTGGAAATTGGATATTTGCCCATTTCTACTTCATCTTTATCCATAGTTCACATAGCTTCGTTTATCACAAAGTATAGCGATCAAATTTTGCTTCCTCATAAAGGAAGCTTTGTTAACTATCGAAAAACATGAGTAATTCATGTGCAAATTTGCCAAATTCCATCAAATTTGGCAACCTTGATCACTATTTTGAACGTGTACAAATTTTCAGTACAATATCTCTAAAATAGCCAAAAGGGTACGCTATTTAAACAAAAAATCAAAATTTGATGGAATTATAATCATTCGATCGATTTTCGCCAAATTTAATAACAAACAGATAGCTATATTAGCTCTGTAGAAAATTTCAGTGCAATATCTTAAAAATTGTACAAATTAGAGGGTTTACGCTATTTTCCAAGAAATTGAAAATTTCATAAAATTTTAATCCATTGATAAATTTTCGGAAAATTCAATAGCGGACAACCTTGATAGCTTTACTAGTTCTGTACAAAATTTCAGTGAAATATCTTGAAAATTGCAAAAGTCAGGGCGTTCACTGTTTTTTTCAAAAATTTGAAAATTTCATAAAATCAATCCTTCGATCGATTTTTGCCGAATTTGATAACTTAATCGCTATGCTAATGCTGTACAAAGTTTCAGTGTGATAACTTGAAAATTGCAGAAGTTAGAGCATTTATTCAATTTTTGCAGAAACGAGAAAAGTCAATAAAGTCTGAACAGCTGTTAGAATTGAAACAAAAAATTTTCATAATGAAGGGCAATTCGTGCTCGACAAGTTTGCCAAATTTCAGCCCGATATCTCGAAGCACTTTCGAGTTATTAATTATTTACATCTGAAACATAGGATACATACATACTAGGGTGGTCCTTATTTAGAGTTTCGCCGAATTTTTTATCAGATGCCCCCAAATCGATCCCAAATAATTCAAAAACAACACCCTAATTTTTTCAGATTTTTATCTAAACTCTAACCCCTCCCAAAAAGAAGGTAGATTATCCGGCCGAAATACGTGTATTTCAAATGGGAAAATCCACCCTCTTTTCAGGAGGGGTTAGAGTTAGAGAATCTGAAAAAATTGGCATAAAAATTTCGAAGAAAAAATTCACAAAAACAAAGCTTCCTTTACGAGGAAGCAAAAGTATCAACGAAGTTTATCGTCGGCTCAAAAAAGCTGAAAATGTGCCGTTACAATAAACCGATTCAAAATATGAAATTACCGTCGCAGAGCGTGTTCTCCTCTGAATCTTGGGCTCAGAGGTCCCTTCTCAAAGGGATAATTTATCGTCGCTGGTTCTCTGAACAGATAGGACAGGGTTATGCCCAAACCTCGAAAAATCTCAGTCATGAGGAGACTCGTAGCGGTGCGATTTCTTATATCTTCCCATGAATCCGAAGCTTCGGGCGTGACGATGTAATATTTGTTGCGAGCCGGTTGTTGCGTCGCAATTGGTCTCCCCGATAATCGTATGACTCGGGATCCTTACAAAAATCGATATATATTCGTAAGGCGAACGAATTTGCTGCGCTGTTATGAAACTTGTCGGAGATTTTGAGGTTAGGATCTCGTCGTTCGGTTTATCACGAAGAAACTGACGATGTCGACATATTGTATCAATTTAAACTGGTCAACAATGATTTTCTGATAATGTTTTATCCCTCAAAAGACATATTTAATCGTACAATTAATGGAAAAAAACATATTTACCGTATTTCCCAACAAGCCGCAAGCCAGCCATTTTGCAAGAAAAACACTGACTGGAAGGAGAAAGTCGATGGTCGCGCCGTTCTTGCTGCGCCTGGTGGACAATTTATGAACCAAACCGCGCCCGCGAATATTCAAACGACTAAAAACAAAAAATTGCGAAATATATAACACGGGATTTCCATTGCGAAATAAATATTATTCACTTTCACAATTGCATGTTCCGTCTTAACCAAGCACATTTTTAATGTAAAACAATGTGTATATAATTTCAAACATGATTTATGGTTTAGGCATTCATCGATTCTCTTCTATAATGTAGAAATATCATGACTGGTCGCCAAGAGAACAAAAAAAAAAATGCAAAATGCATTTCACGAGTTTTCGCCTAAACTTTGAGAGAAAAAAAATAAACAAGGGAACGAAGAGAAAATAAAAACATAAATTGTCAGTCTTTGAAACAGAGACGAGCGTGAGTCGTGGAATTGAAATTCTTTCCTCTTCAACGAAAAAACGTTACGAATTCTCATATTCTTCTCTCTATGTTATTGCGCACGATTTCATGCGCCGTAGATCCACATTCATCGCAAAATTCAATATCGAAAATTGCACGAATAAGGCGCGTTCTCACATCATCAAGATTCCGTGAAATCGTCGTTTCGACAAAAAAGTGTTTGAAAAAAACAAAAAGAAAAAGAACAAACGATTTTTTTTTCTCTACTATTGACTATTAGCCTCGAGATCCATGTCCGACCACACCGCCTCGGTTTCACTCTCGTCAGCGGCCTCGTCGTTGTCCGAATCCGGCAATCCGTCTTCAAGGTCATAAGTCGTGTTTGCGTGCTCCTCGCCGACGGTCATGTAATAACTCGAGTCCAATTTACTAGCTGTACTGTCCAGACGATGCATTCCCTCCAGAGCCCTTCGATTACTTGGATCCAAACTTCAATGGAAAATTTTATTTCAATTAAGGGGAAAACACAAATCAACATAATTTCAATTTCAAAAAATCAACATAATTTCAAGTTCAGAAAATCAACATAATTTCAAGTTCAAGTTCGAAAAATTTTGCACACATTTTTCTCAAAGTAAGTTTGATGAAATAAAAATCAAATAATGGAGCCTCCTGCATAATTAAGGGGTGCAAATGGTCTATGTATCATTTTTCTAATTCCATCAAATCGTTTTTAAGAAATTTTCAGAATTGCGTTTTTTTGTTTTTTCAAAAATATGAATTTGGTAAAAATTTTTTTTTTTTTACCTCCAAGTTAAGTAAATTTGAGCAATCATGCAATTTTTGAATTTTTAGCAGTAAAAATTACACGATCGATCAACTTTACCTAACTTACAGGTAAAAAAAAAATTATTTACCAAAATTAAAAAATTCATATTAAAAAAAAAAAAACAAAAAACATGATTCTGAAAATTTGAGGATCTTTTCACATCAGTACAAGGTATTATATACAAAAATTGAATTAAAAATTTAATGTTGATCGTGGATTTTCACGATTTAAAAAAATTCTCCAAATTCATCATTTTCCAAATTTTTTTTTCGGAATATTTTTCTTCTCGCAGCCCCAAGTATACTCTTTAAGACGAATCCAGAACGATTTTTTCGTAACTATAATAGTTTTCAAGATATTTAAAAAATAAACTTGAAAAATTGAAAAAAATGGCAAAATTTTAGCATAATTCGAAAAAAAAATTCTAATTTTTTTCCTTTGGTAAAACTTCGTTCAATGATAAAAGAAAACTTCTGACCAAATTTCATCGAAATTGAACGGAGTCGATTCCAACTATCGGTCGCTTTGACATGGAACGACCCAAATATTTAAAAAAAAACTGTTCAAACGATTTTTTTACAATTTCCGACATCCCTAAATGTTGACCAAATGAACGTTTTTTTCAGATAATTTTTTTTTTTAGATAATATTTATGCATTGAAAATTTGAAGAATATTGATAGTACTTAAAATACGAAGACTCACTTGAGCGCAATTGCATAATGATCGAGAGCTTTCTCCTCGTTGTGAACTCTCGCCCACAAATCTCCCAGCATCTGATGCAATTTGCACGTTGGTTGAATTTCAACTTGTCTCTCGAGAAGCTCGATCGCGGCCTCGAGATTCATCTCCTGCTCGTATATTTCAGCCAAAAAATAAACAGCGGGCAAATACGATTCGTCCTGGGAAAGAGCTTTTTCCAACAGATTTTTCGCTTTACCGACTGAGACGGGATCTTTCATGAGGACCGAAGCGTACAACTGCAAAGAGAAATAAAAAAAAAAAGCTATTATTCTCCAAAAATCAATTTTGGATTTCCTCAAAATATCTAAACCCAATGAAAAATTAAAAAAAAAATTAGAAATTACTTCTTTCGCGAATTTCCATCATTTTTGAGAAATTACAAAACCCAATGAGAAATAATTAAAAAGAAATAAATAAATAAATTCTTCTTTCGCGAATTTTCATCATTTTTGAGAAATTACAAAACCCAATGAGAAGTAAATTTAAAAAAATAAATTAAAACATACTTCTATCGCGAATTTTAATCATTTTTGCGAAATTACAAAATTGTTTTGAGACTATTTTTTTTTTTTAAATTGTTTTGCGAATTTTAATCATTTTTGAGAAATTACAAAATCGTTTTGAGGCTATTATTAACTTTTTTGTTTCCTCATAAAGGAAGCTTTGTTTTCGTGAAAAAAAATTTTTTCGCGATTTTTATGCCAATATGTTCAAAATGTCCTAAAACATCGAGAAATCATATTTAGAAAAAATTTCCGGATGGATGTGTGTGTGTGTGTGTGTGTGTGTGTGTGTGTGTGTGTGCGCGTGTGTATGTATGTATCCTGAGTTTCAGATGTAAATGATTAATAACTCGAAAACGCTTCGAGATATCAAGCTAAAATTTGGCACACTTGTCGAGCACGAATTGCTCTTCGTTATGACATTTTTTTTTTTTAATTATAACGGGTGTTCAGATTTTATCGACTTTTTTCGTTTTTGCCAGAATGGCGTAAACGCTCTAGCCTCTGCAATTTTCAAGATATTGCACTCAAACTTTGTACAGAATTAGTATAGCTATTAAGGTTGTTTGGTATTGAATTTGGCGAAAATCCATCGAGGGATTAAAATTTGATGAAATTTTGATTTTTTTGAAAAGTAGCGCAAGCGCTCTAACTTGCACAATTTTCAATATATTTCACTGAAACTTTGTACAGATCTTGTATAGCTATCAAGGTTGTTCGCTATTAAATTTGGAAAAAATCCATCGAGGGATTAAAATTTTATGAAATTTTGAATTTTTGTGAAAAATAGCGCAAGCACTCTAACTTACACAATTTTCAATATATTTCACAAAAACTTTGTACAATACTTGTATAGCTATCAAGGTTTGTTCGCGATCAAATTTGCCGAAAATTGATCGAATTTGCACATTGATTACTAATATTTTTCAATAGTTAACAAAGCTTCCTTTATGAGGAAGCCAAATTTGATCGCCATACCGTGTGTTAAGGTGATGTGAAACGTTCCCCCACTCTTCTACCTCCACTCCGTCATACCGCAGTCGGTAAATCGTCAGTAAATTCAATTTTTTTCAAGGGTGCATTGTCTTTTCGAAAAAACGCAAAATCTTAGGAAGTGGGAATCCCAATTACGCATCTACTAAGATGTTTGCCGAAAAAACCAAAACACATCTTAGTAGATGCGTAATTGGGATTCCCACTTCCTAAGATTTTGCGTTTTTTCGAAAAGTCAATGCATTTATGAAAAAAATTGAATTTACTGATGATTTACCGATTGCGGTATGACGGAGTGGGGGTAAAGGAGTGGGGGAACCTTTCACATCACCTTAAAGGAAGCTATGTGAACTATGGATAAAGATGAGGAAGCAATGTGCAAATTTCAATTTGCAGGGTGTTTTTAAATTGTTTTTTTACCGACAAAACTCGGGGCGTGTGACCGAGCTGTTTGCAAGCGCTGCTGGCGATATTCAGAGCCTCGCGCAAACGATGCATCCCGACGAAACAATCGACGAGACCTTTGTGCGGCTCGTAACGATGAGGTCGCAGTTGCATGGCTTGACGAAAATGATGGAGAGCCTCCTGATATTTTTTTTGGTCGATAAAAATATTTCCACGCAGAATAATCGCCTCTACGTTGTTTGGACTGAGATTTATCGCCTGCGCAGCGAGTGTGTTCGCTCGATTGAGCTTTCGCGATGCGTACAAAGCGTAAGCCATGGCAATGTAAATCTCCGCCGTGCATTCGCTCGTCGACGTTATCACGGGTATTAATTTCTCCAGTTCCTTCGTGTATTGCGTTTTGAAGAGAACCGCAGCGTATAGATCCAATCTGCAATATCATAAATAAATGAGTACAGTTCAGCATTTTCATTTTTCATTTGAAAAGAAAAAAAATTCAAGAAGTTTGGAGAAGTTAGCGCTGGTAAAATCGGTCCTGAATTGAGAAAATCCCATGAATTGCCATGAATTGTAAAAAATATTGATTTAAAAGAAATTTCAATAAACTGTATTTTTGTTGGATCAAGTTATTCTTACAGAAAATTAGAAGAAAATATACACTACCGGCGTAAAGTTTCCAGACAAAACTTCAAAAAAGGTCTGGAACCTTTTTTTATGCCATTTCGCCGAAAGTCAACGAAAAATAATTTTACTAATGGCATTTTGAAGGTTAAGAATTCGGCTTCATTTCCTGTTTTTTTAAAGCATTTTCACTATTTGTTTTTCGATTTGGACACTATTTTGAAAACAACTGTTTTTCGCCTTTTTTCCCTCGCTTCAGGTGCACCCATCTTCTAGAGGATTTTTTTAAATACATTTTTACGATTGGATTCATAAAGGGGACAGTTTCAGCTTCAATTTCCTTTTTTTTAAAACTGAGCGATTTTTTTTTACAAGCTTTTATTTAGTTTCACCTGTCCCGGTGTCCCGGAAAATTCGTAAAAATTTGCAGATTTATTGCAAAAAAGTTGTTTCGCAAAATTTTTTCTAAAAAATTTGCTTGAAAATTGTTTAGCAACAAAAAATGTTGAGCATAATTTTTTGCAAAAAAATGTTGCAAATTGTGTGAAACAATTTCGACCAACAAATTTTAAAAAATAATTTTTGTGCATAAAATTTTGCGAAACATTTTTTTTTTGCCAACAATTATGCGAAACTTCATATAAATTATTGAACTAGTTATTTGAAATCATAAATACTAAAAAGTAAAAAATAAATGAACGAAAATTTTTTTCTTTTTTAAACAAGCTTTTATTAGTTGTTAATAAAAAATAACTAAAAAGTTATAAGTTTTCAAATAAAAGCGTGTTTACACCCTTCTTTTTTTTCCTCTTGCTGTTAAAATGCAACACGCTTTTATTTGAAAACTTATTTCCAATCGGAATAAATTTATTTTTAACTTTTTAGTTATTTTTTATTAACAACTAATAAAAGCTTGATTAAAAATTTTTTTTTTCGTTAATTTATTTCCAAAGTTATTCTCTTTTTTGTGTAAAAAAGGGAAATTTGAAAAATCGCGTATAACACGGAAACAAAGAGGATTCATGAAAAACTTCTAGATAGCAAAAAGTTGCATCTGTTTTCGTTGAGTTGAGAGTAATTTTTCTGGGTCGAAGCTCAGATCATTCAATTACCATAACTCGAGAACTATGGGATTATATTGATAAAATTTCAAGAGGGAAAAATACTTTATTCTACCATTTTTAACACATTGGAATTTGTTTCAAATTTTTTCCCCATTTTTTTTTTTTCGGTCGGAAAAAAAATCTGAAAAAATTCCTCTGAACTCAACGAAAACAGACGCAATTTTTTGCCATCTTGAAATTTTTAATGAATCCTCTTTGTTTTCGTGTTATGCGGGATTTTTCAAATTTCCTCTTTTTACACAAAAAACAGAATAACTTTGGAAAAAAAAATCGCTCAAAGTTTTCAAAAAAAGGGAATTGAAGCTCAAACTTTTGCCTTCATGAAACCAATCGCAAAAACGTATAGAAAAAATTTCCTCTGGAAGATGAGTGCGCCTAAAGAGAGGGGAAAGAGGCGGAAACAGTTGTTCTCAAAATGGAGTCCAAATCTAAAAAAAAAATTGTAAAAATAATTTTTAAAACAGAAAACGAGGCTGAATTTCTTATCAGCGATTATTTTCAAACTCCTTGATAAATCATAATTACCCTTTAGTGACGTCAGGGTCGATGACCCTCGCTCTACGCAGGCACAATAATGCGTTTTTGTCGTCTCCCGCATAATAATAACACTCGCCCATTGTGACCAAAAGATTGAAATTATCACGAAGAAAATTTACGTTGTCCAACGATCGGAGCGTCGTTACAGCGTGATTGTATTCGCGATTGTGGATATGAGCGTGAGCCTTTATCCACGTATTCAGCCAATCGGAATTCGGTAAATTCGCTGTGAAACCGACTATCAGAGAATTCACCTCTATTCCCTTGACTCCGAGGGCTAAAAGTCCCTCCGCCGCTTCCAGAGCCAGAGGACATTCTCTCAGAACTTCCTTGTACGTTGTTATCGCCGATCTCTCCATTCCTTGCTCTTGAAATATTTTCGCCAGTGCCATGTTCACCTTAAAGATACAAAAAAAAATTTGTAATAGGAATTCATTATTAATGGCGATTTTGAAAGGTTCGATCTTTATTTGAAAAATCCATGGATTAATCGATCCCATGGATCATGGATCAATAATTTTGTACTCTTTTTATCGAGAAGCCGCCATTTTGTTAAAAATAAATATTTTGTTTACTCTTTCGATTAAATACTAGATTATACCTTATATTAACGATATCTTCATTTTTTATTTTAGAAGATTTCAAAAATTTCAAAATAAAGTTAAATGTTACAAAAATATGTATATAAACTTTTACATTGATAAATTAAAATGTCTTTTGAGAATTTTTTTTTGAAAAATTCCCTCAAATCCACTCAATTGTGAAAAAATGAGTGTTTTCATGATCTACCGAATGAAGTCTTAAATTGTGAGAGTCGAACGAAGTATTCGGTTAAACGAATAACGTACCTTTGCCGTTCTCTGTTTTCCCGGTATACTCTGCAAAACCTGAAGAGCTTCTTGCTGATTCTTCAATTTTACGAGACAAAGGTGTATCTGATACTTGATGTCTATGTCGGAAAAAAGATCCTTGTGTCCCTCGACATTGGGTTTCGTAGCTCCTTTGGACTTTATCAAACATTTCCGAAATTGCAGCGATTTTTTGTACAACGATTCGGCTTTTCTGTACTTTCCCAGATGAAAGTGAGAATCGGCGCAGTGTACATAGACGTGAAATTTCGAATGAGCCGGTAACAAATCTCCGTTGTGATCGCTCAGCGACAGAATCAAATTTGCCTGAAAATAAAATATTCAGTATGAAGTCGTTGTTCTTGAATATCAAATTGTTCACCGTTATCATTGCAAAATTTTCAAAATGATGAAAAATTCATTAAAATTCAAAATGATGAAAAAATCGTTAAAATTCAAAATGATGAAAAATTCGTTAAAATTAAAAATAATGAAAAATCCGTTAAAATTCAAAATAGCTTCCTGATTTCTTTTCGAGCAAGAATTGAGATATTCACAAAATCAAGAATCTAGATGAAATGATCATAAACAAATTTAAAAAAACGGTGAAAAACAATAATGAAATGGACAAATTTATGTTTTTAATTTTGTTTGTTTGTTTTTAAGAAGAAAACATATCAAGAGTAGAGCTAAATAAGAGACAAAAAAAATACTCACGAGACCAATAACGTTGGAGTAGAGACCCTGATCGTAAAGAAGCTTGATTTGATCATATAAATTTGACATTTTTTTATCTCTCGTTATCTCACAAAACCCAAGTATCGTTTACTTTTGACAACTCTATTTTCAGAACAAATAAGTGAAAGTTTGGTTATGTAGATCAGCTGATCAGTGTGATGTGCGCAACAGAATTATGAATGAGCGCCATCTATGTGAATTTTTCGGAAGCTTTTCGTCTCGCAAGAGTTCGGACCGCGACGCACAGATGGCGCCAAAATATTGTTACTACCTCACTCCCACATTTATTCGCGTTTTTATACCTTTGAAACGCATATTTCTAAAATAATCCAATAATTCATGCGATAAAAGGAGAATAGATGAAGTTTGAAGTGGTTCAATGTATTTTGGAAAATCCTTATCTTACACTGTATAAAAGTACAGGAATGAATCAGTCAAAAGATGAATGGCCGATAACAGCGGAGGGGATAAATTGTCATTTTGATAAAAAAATTAGCCTCTTCCGCGTCCTCCTTGAGCTCCGCCGGGTTGATTCTGTTGATTGAGCCAAGGCGCCGATCCTGTGCCTCTTCCTCTTTGGTTTTGACCGCGTCCTCTGCCTCTCGCTGAATTTAACGAAACAATTATATTAGAATGGGAAATGGAGCGGCAAACTATAAATTTTGCATCGGCAAATTTTTTATTCATGAATATGTGAAAACGACGAATACCTTGAGCTCGAAGAATGGCAGATTTTCCTCGACCTGCGGTGCTCGCACCTTTGCCACCGGGTCTCTTGAACATCGGAGCATTTTTTAACATATCCGGCAAAATGAGAAACCGTATTTTCGAGCCACGAATGTAAACGTTCTCGAGCTGACCGACTTGGCCATCCCTGTACGTAACTGTTATATTCTGCATTTGACAATTCATATTGTCCTCGGCCTCGACCAACAGGCCGCGATAAACTTCGCCGGTGTTCGTTTCACAGGTTATGGTGTGACCTTCCGCTTCGTGAAGAACTTTTATCGGTACTCCTATCGACATTTTTTCAAGCTTGTTCCTTCAATTAAACACGTTACAAGCTTCGATATCTCCCCGTTTTATCGAGATTACTCGATAATTATTGTAAAAAATTGATTGTAAACTTTCGCCAATTTAGGCAAACGTTTACTCTGCGAACGACGCTTGAAATATTTTTTTTCTCTTCGAGCGCGAGAGGAAAGTCGTTAGTTCTAAATGTCACCGCTTGAGAGAGCGCGCGCGCTTTTGGCGCCAATTTCAAACGTGCCGTAATCGTTCGAGCGTAAAAGAAGACGAAAACAATTCTACTCGTTGATTCTGAATCCATTAAGGCGGTATTCTGGTCTAAGAATATACATATTAAGCGTTTTGTCGAGCTCCATAAGAAAATATATATACCCTCCCGCTCAAAAGTTTGGAAACACCAGTCAATATTTCTTGCCGAACTTGAAGTTGCATAACTCCGTTGAAAAATAAGATAATCGAATTTTAAAAAAAGTCTTTTGACGGGAACGAAATTAACTTTATTTTACTTTTTTTTTAAAATATTTTTCATGTTTTTTTTTCGAACAACGAACATTTTTTAAAAACAAAAATGGAGCGTTCCAGATCGAAAAAAATCATAGAAAATTAAAAAAAAAAACCAAAATAGAGCTTATTTTCTTCCCGTCAAAACGCTTTTTTAAAAATTTAATCATCTTTTTTTTGACGGAGTTATGCTACACTTCTAGTGCGACAAGAAATATTGACTGGTGTTTCCAAACTTTTGAGCGGGAGTATATATTTTTACTTTTATTTTGTTCGCAACATATTTATAAATATTTTGACAATATAAACTAAAAAAATTTCGAGGAAAAAAATGAAATTTACTTAAGTCAAAAGCTGGTAAAGTTGGGGCTAAAAAAAAGTTCTAGCCCATTACCTCAGAAAAAACACAAACAAAAATCGTAAAATGGCGGCTATGTTGAGAAAAGTAGTTTTTAAAAAAATGTCGAATGTGGTACTAAAATAGCTATAACTCCGTGAATTATTGGACTTATAACAAAATTCCTTTCGAGGATACATTCTTAAAGGTCGGAACTTTGAGAATATTAAAAAAAACCAATTTTTTCAATATTCTGGACCAAAATACTCCCTTAATCGAAGTTCTGAAGAATAATATTAAATTAATAACAGTTAATTGAGGTGTTTGATTAAGTGGTTCAATGTATTTCGTGGAAATGTTATCCTAAGCGCTGTATAAAATTACAATAAGAAATAATTCAATGAAAATATTAACACAATAATAATAAAATGGAATTAGTTTTGGCTTCCTTGTGTTCCGTATATTACTCAGATCCGTAGTTGTATTTTCCACATTTTTGTACGACGGATGGGTTTTTATTTATGCCGAAATCGAATTATTATTATTCGAATTATTAAAAATGGAAAACGATGACAGCGCCAGCAGAAGCGGGCATGGCGTGGGAACTAATTGTACTATTACAGATCCCTACCTTACCCCTGATCTAAACGATTCAAGCATCAACTTTTGCAACTTTACTCAATATTACAAACATTTTTATATTTTAAAACATGAAATTTCAGTCGAGCTCGAATCTTCGAACACGAATATAACGCGAAAAACACATTTTTCCGTTACTACGTTTTCTTCTCGCTTAATCATACTACGCACAGTGTGAAATTATCGTTCCTACAAAAAATTTCTTCAAGTTTCAAACATGATTCTCAACACCGAGAAATACGAGCCAAGAGCTTTGATGAGATTTTTGAAATTATCGATATCAATTTTATAGACCTTGCCGGCTGTGATGTTGAAGCTCTGGTGATTTCTCATGATAATGAACAGAACGTCTTTCGCAAGATTCGGAGACATTTCGTACCACGGTGAGAAATAAGCGGATAAACGAAGATTCGCCATTTGCGATGACAAACGATCACCCGCGTAACTGTAACAAAATAATTGAAGACTTATAACGCAAAGCATTATTATCGTATTGACAACAGTCACCGTGTCGCCCGATTGCAAGCTCAGGATCATTTGAATACCTAGAAAGACGAAAAATGCGCTTGAAACAATAAATGAAGCGGTCAAAAGATTTATCATGATCTTATATTACATGTACAACTTTGCTTCCGCCGGCTCTAACGTAGTTTCTCCACAAGGTCGTTTAATTAATAAATGGGTGAAATTTAAGGCATATAGGTTATTTAATATAACCATTATAACATAATAATTCTGCAAGCAGAGGAGCGCGTCGAGGGGAAACGGAACGGCGATCGGAATACTCTCCTTCCTTGCCAGTTCCCCCACCACGTATTTAACTATTCCCCTCATACGGTCTTGACTTTCCATGACGGTTCGAAAATTGTTACCCCGTCAGCAAAGAAGTTTCACTTAAAAAAATTGCATTCTCCAAAACCATTGCCGTTCGTTGGTATCACCTTTCAGCTACATTGAAATATTTCCAAGAAACCTTGAGAAGCACTCGATGAATTGTTTCCAAAGATAAAACCTAGAAATTTGGAAAGCAAACGACGGAAGCAAAGCCATGCACCTAATAATTCAAGAAAAATAAAAAAAATGCCATACCTATCAGGCACATTTGAAAGGCGTTCATCGAAAATTGCACGAGTATCAAAAAGTTGAAAGAATCCTCAAGATATTGTGCAATTTCGCAAAGTTTCACGTGTCTCCGGACAAGACGAAGGAGACTCTCGCGTTCTGCATTTTCATTCTCGTTGATGGAGAATTTTTCAAAGTCCTCACCGAGTAATTTGAATTGTCCGCAAAGATGCATCGCAATGCCGAAGAAGTAAACGTCGATTCCGACATTGGCGGTACAAGTTGAGATAAGCTGGAGAGCTTGAATCGTAAAAACAATCGCGTAAGGAACATCGGAGATGTTGGCAAAGATGCAGCTAGTTGGAAGTGGAAATCCACGCAAATCCGGTGAAGTTAGAGTCTCGTTCGTCGTCGTTAGATTCGCTTGTGGAGCGAGAAAAGGCAAAGCGCCAACGATCATCGGTACCGTCGTTACGTATGCGAATGTCATTTGAAATATTAACACTCTTCTTCCCAGTTTAGCGTGTTTCATCATTGTTAGCCGATCTCTCGGTGCCTCAACGTTCTGCCAATCTTCCAGAGTCGTGGTGATCACCCCCAGCATCTTTGAATGAAATACCCTCAACATTGTCACCTTCAAAAGGGCCAAAATCGAACAGCCGACCAGAGATATCACCAAGGTAATGTCTTGGATCGAGGAACACTCGCTGCTTGTTTCGACTATCAAGCTGATCATCATTGACATCTGTGCAAATCACAACATTCGATTCGATGCACTTTGGCATAAATAACAAATTTATAGCTGACTCTTATACGTCAAAAATGTTTTCCAATATTTTAACTTGGTAACGAATCGTTTCATTTTTTAAAAGTCACGTCAAGATAGCGATGTCATCCCCCTGATCAAGAACCCAAAGGACAGAAGAAGAAAAAACTTATCAGAAATGTAGATGATCAACGATACCTCGAGAAAGGCGACAGCGGCGAGGCGTATTTTTGAAAACAAATCCTGACACTTGAGGGGCCAAATCCCAAGTATACTCAAAAGAATTTTGTAAAGTCTCAATGCATATGCGGTGTCGGAATTCCATCCAACACTTTTGTCATTTTTCTTACTCCGATCCATGACCGAGGGCAATACGAAAACAACTACTACGTGTCCCTTTGTCGCCAGGAAGTAAAGTTTATCATGGAACTGTCGCAATTTTCTATTGCTGTTCAGACGAACCCGAATTATCTTCATACGACGATGACCCGTCATTATCCAACGGTTTCTCCAACAGACGACTTTTCCGAACCCCCCAATCTATAATTTATTTTTGTGAGCTGAGGAAACAGTACCTTCGTCGAACTTGCAACCCTTCATTAACCATCATTATGGGAAAAAAAGTTTCTTCCTCGTTCTTCCAGAAATTCAAAACGTTCAGGCATTTCCTCACCAATTTTCTGCAAACGCATCTTTGGAGGTATCTATATGTAGAGGGATAATCGTTTTGGTGTATATCCAGTTTAAATTTAGACCGGGCGTTGTCATGGATGCGTTAGGATACATTTTCTAAGGTTTTTCCGTTTCCTCGGGTCGTGGAACTCTGTTGACGATTATTCAAACCATATTTGGGGACGGGGATCGAGTCAGTCGGTTCAAAAATTTCAACGTGTCGAGGTGCCATTTTGTGGTTGCAAATTATACCGGGAGTTTGTTCATATTTCTTCTTTTGTTCTTTCCTTGTTTTCTTCATCAACACAAGTTTTCGTAGATTCGTCATTTCTCTTCATTGTTTTTTGCATTTTATCACAGAAACAATAAATAATGAAGGAGTAAAGGCAGGCGTCCTTTTTAGTTATGGTGACTTAGATGAGCAGTTTTCTTCTAAAAATAAACTTTGGTGCACGAAAGCTAAAAAAAAAACGTTCGAGGGGTGAAAAGATACTAAAAACTGTTGAAATTGTTTCCTAATAAGTGTAACTCAAAATACTATCTCTGAATTCATATATTTTTTCCAAAATTTTCTGATAGCAATTAATTAGAGAAGCCCGAATAGTATTTTTTGTTGATTCTAATTTTCAAAAACCGTCGAAAATATTTCGAACGGTCATAAATCTGATTCTTTTCCAACGATCAAGGATTTTTTTTGTAATTCTTCAAAATGTGTGATGACCTTGGGAAAGCCATTAATTTCATCCCCATATCTCAATTTTTGGCTGCGCTGCAGAAGTTTAAAAATCCCCAAAAATCGACCAAAGGCCTCAAAAAAGTCCTTCAATTGTCAAAGTACCATCATTTTCAACCGCCGATGACTTAAATGTGAGTTTTTTATTTGTATGGAATTAATCAATGGAATTCCCAGCAGTAAGGATTTATTGTTGACTATTTCGACGATTATTATAAGACAAAAATAATTTTTTTTTGACCACCAAATCTACGATTTATGCGTTGAACATGATTTTTAACATTGAGAAATACGAAGCCATTGCTTTGAAGATATTTTTGAAATTATCCAAGTTCATGTGAAAAACTTTGCCTGCAGTGAGATTGAACGTTCTGTTGCTTCGAGACATAACAAATATCAAATCTTTGACGATTCTCGGTGAAAAATCGTACCAACGACAGCAATAAGTTGCATTACATATATTATCAATTTGCGTTGTTAAACAATCACCCGCGTAACTGTACAAAAATAATTGAAGACTCAGAATGTAAATCGCAACGAGTCCATTGGCCATGACAACAGCATCCCCCGTTTCTATGCTGATCAAAACTTGAAGAGCTGAAAAAAATGTATGATCATTAAGAAAAAAAACATCGAATTATAATTTAATTATCTGAAATTCTTTATCAATTATCACAATGAATTCAGTTAATTAATTTCAATTGCTTAAGTAATTATAGTTAAATTATATATCATTAATTATATGATTAAATCATAACATAATTAATTATGATTAAGATAATTATCATAATCAATTAAGAATAAGAGATAAAATATATTTTTTTAAGAAACTGATTAAGGTAAACGAGACCACAACAATTTATGAATCAAATCATTTTTTTGAATTTTTCGAATCGCACAGTTTGATTGTTTCACCTAATTTTCATAATTACGAATTTTTGGGTGACAGTCTTTCCCTTGAACCCAATATATTAAAATCCGTTAGGGGAGGATATAAAATTTATTACCCTAAAAAAAAAAAATAAAGTAAACCAATCATTAACGAATTTCTTATCTACTGCACAATTCCTGGTTCTATTTATTTTTAAATCTTTTTAAAATTCAATTTACGTTGAAACAAAAAATGTTTGGCATTTTTTTGAGCTGCAGTAAATATATTCTGATACAAAAATTTTGAGAAAGTTGTGCAGAAATTGCAACGATTAAAAAAAAATTCTATCTCAGAATTCGTTGATCTTCGCTATATAATTGAATCAGCAAAAGGGTCTGAAAAATATAAATTATTGAAATTATTGAATGATTTCAATTAATAATGCCGAAGAAAAAGCGTACCCAAAATTGAAGGCTACCCTACCAAACCAAGCGACCGCTCGGTTGCGGTCGCTTTCTGGTCAAATTCTCAATTTCAGCGAGGATAAGCGACTTTAGAGTCGCCGCATAGTCGCCGCATGGTCGCTCTCGATGGTGGCGCCATCTAGAACAGCGACCGTGGTGCCCCGTGTGGAAATTTTGTTGGGGGAATCATAGGGGCTCGATTAACTTCCCCGCGAATAAATACAGGGGCCCGACGAGGAAACCCCCTCGGCTCCCGTTAAGGATTGTCCCACATTATTAAGCGGGGCCCTTAAAAGATTCCGTATCAGGGCCCTTAAGAGAGAATTATTTATTTTTTCCATATATTTATCATTTATTACGATGAAATTTAATTCTATATTCACAATTGATAGTTTTTAAGGGTCAAGAAACAAAAAAAAATTTGAAGAAAAAAAAAATGTAGCCCAAATACCCAATACGTACCAAAATAATATTAGGAATTTATTTTCATTACTCGAAAGCCAATTTTGCTTCAACTTGTCTTTAAACTAAATTAATAAAAATCAAATATTGAATCAGATGAGTAATAATAATAATAATAATAATAATAATAATAATAATAATAATAATAATAATAATAATAATAATAATAATAATAATAATAATAATAGTATTCAATAATAATAGTACATATAATTATTAATATTTTTAAGTACATTTATATTGTCTAAGTATCCTTTTAAGTAATATGAAGTAATTACTTCATACATTGACCCAGCTCTAGCTTAATTTACCTATAGAGCCCTCGTTTAAATATATAATCGAAAACCTATTTAGACCCCGGGCCCTGCCTTGATTTCCCTATCAAGGCCCTATTGAATTTTTAACTGGAAAATCTATTAAATCCAGACCAGGCCCTGCCTTGATTTACCTTTTAAGGCCCTATTGAATTTTAAACTGGAAACCCTATTTAATCCAGAGAGGGCCCTGCCTTGATTTATCTATCAAGGCCCTATTGAATTTTACACTGGAAACCTATTTAAACCAGACCAGGCCCTGCCTTGATTTCCTTATCAAGGGCCTATTGAATTTTTAACTGGAAAATCTATTTAATCCAGACCGGGCCCTGCCTTGATTTACCTTTTAAGGCCCTATTGAATTTTAAACTGGAAACCCTATTTAATCCAGAGAGGGCCCTGCCTTGATTTACCTATCAAGGCCCTATTGAATTAAAAACTGGAAACCTATTTAAACCAGACCAGGCCCTGCCTTGATTTCCTTATCAAGGCCCTATTGAATTTTAAACTGGAAAACCTATTTAATCCAGACCAGGCCCTGCCTTGATTTCCTTATCAAGGCCCTATTGAATTTTTAACTGGAAAATCTATTTAATCCAGACCGGGCCCTGCCTTGATTTACCTTTTAAGGCCCTATTGAATTTTAAACTGGAAACCCTATTTAATCCAGAGAGGGCCCTGCCTTGATTACCTATCAAGGCCCTATTGAATTTAAAACTGGAAACCTATTTAAACCAGACCAGGCCCTGCCTTGATTTCCTTATCAAGGCCCTATTGAATTTTAAACTGAAAAACCTATTTAATCCAGACCGGGCCCTGCCTTGATTTACCTATTAAGGCCCTATTGAATTTTAAACGAGAAAACCTGTTATTGCCTTATCGGGGCTTTTTCAGGCTGTACCCGGGAACATCATATTACGGTTTCCACATTTAAGCCGACCCAGGCCCCGATTATTATCAGGGCTTCCCTAACTATTTTCCACACGGGGCGACCACGAAGCGACCGTCGATCGTGCGATCACGAAGCGACCGATGGTCGCTCTCGATGGTGGCGCCATCTAGACCAGCGACCGTGGTGCGACCACGAAGCGACCGTGGTGCGACCACGAAGTGACAGGTCAAATCTCAATTTCAGCGGGGTAAAGCGACCGCAGAGAGATCCGTTTTTTCATGTTAGGGTAATTTGCCAAAATTCCGGAAAAGCCTTGAAACCTCATGTTTGCCGATCTTTAACAATAACAAACAAATAATAATTGTTTTGTTGCAGAAAAATGTAATATTCGTACCAAGGAGGCTCATTTGAATGGCATTGGCCGATAATTGAGCCATCATGAGAATATTAAATATATTCTCGAGGTTGTTGGCAAGTACGATCAGATGATTGTGTCTCTCGACGAGTCTGCCGATTTCCTCTTGACGATTTTCGCAATTTTCGCCAAATTTTGCGAATTCAACGTTCAACAATTTTAATTGTCCACAAACGTGCATCGTTATCGTGAAAAAATAGACATCAGTGCCAACGTTACAGGCGCACGTTGTCATTAATTGTACGACCTGAAGAAAGTAAACGAGAAGATAAACGATCGTCGATAAATCGGCAACGAAACAGTCGGTTCCCATCGGAAGATCTCGATGACGGATCCCCTCATTGTTATCGATCAGTAATTGTGATGAAAAATTGGAATGATCGTGAAAAGCGTAATTCGTGGAATTTTCCAAGATCGGTAACGCCGGGAGGAAAGAAGGCGGTGAATCCATGATCAACAAAACGACCGTGATCATCGCCGAAGACATTTGAAAGATAAACACTGTTCTTCCGTGATAAGCGTACTTTTTCATGATCCTCCGAGCTTCCGGTTCGACGATCATTGACCAATCGTCGACTGCCGATTTTATCACGACATTCATTCTCTCCCGACTGATTCGCAATACCACAATTTTGAGAAGTGAAATAATCGAAAAGCCAATGAGACCCACAAAATTCATCATTTCGTCGATCGCGACGCAATCGGCAAGAACTTCACGTATCAAATTTATCGCCATTGAACCCTGTTTTAATTCGACCAAAAAGATTAAATATAGGATTTTCATCATCATCTTGTCCATTGTAATTGGACAAATTGGGATTTTCATCGACTCTATATTTGAATCGAATCATTTTTTCAATTTCAACACAGGCTTGGTACATAAATTTATCCGATTTATCCAATTCAATTATACATCCCAGTTGTTTAAAAGGGAAGGCCTGTATGCTACACGTTTCTATTCTACACATGACATTTTCCACACAAATTATTCTACACAAGAAAAGTGGCAAGGAATGTTGTACACAAGAGAAGTTGCGAGAAATATTATTCTGCACAAAATTATTCTACACCCGTTTCTACACACATTATTCTACATAAGAGAAGTAGCAAGGAATATTATTCTACACAAAATTATTCTACTCCGATTTTTACACACACAATCCTACACAAGAGAAGTCGCGAAGAATATATTCTACAGAAAAATATTCCACACCGGATTATTCTACACAGGCGGACACTTTCTACACAAAAGTTTCTACACGCATCATTCAACCCAAAAAAACAACAGAAACTCATCTGCAACGTGCGATTATTCATTCAAGTAATAAATTTTGCTAAAGGCTGTAACGTGTAAGAAAATAATGTGTAGAATAAAATCGCGTTACAGCTGCCATAAGGGCGTATGCCAGCCAAAGGTAGGGCTGGAAAGCCATAAGGGCGTATCGAAATTTTTATTTTTCAGGAATCGACGTAATTATGACCGAAAAGTATAGAACCTATGGAAAAAAAAATTTCCCAATTTTTTTAAATTTTTTATACGCCCTTATGGCTTTCCGAGTGGGTCTCGAAAGCCATAAGGGCATATCGATTTTTTTTTCAGGAATCTACGTAATTATGACCGAAGAGTGTAGAACCGATGAAAAAAAAAATTTCCCAATTTCCCAAACGGGAAAAAAAATTTTCCGAATTTTTTTTTTTCATCGGTTCTATACTTTTCAGTCATAATTACGTTGACTTGAAATTTCGCTATTTTCAGGTTTTTGAAAATAGGCCCAAAATTGAGCAAAACAGTTTTTTATCGAAATTAATGAAAATTTTGATTTTTTGAAAAAACTATTGATAGATTCGTGTTTAGGGGGCAAAAATACATCGATATGAGGCCCGAAAAACAAAAAAAATTTTTTTTTTTTTTTTGCATTTTGGCCAAAATTCAATCGGTTCACTAAAACGGCTGCAATTTATTTTCTAGATAGAATTGCGGCTTGAGCATGAGCTCATTCTCTTCGTAATCGTTCACGCTTCAAAATCCCGTTTGGTTCATCCCATTACGACCGTTTTTCGATTTTTGGCAGATTTTTAAAGTTCAACAATAGATTTTTGTAAATTTTTTAAGGTATACCCCTTTCCATTTTTTTCGGCGATTTTCAAACTGCTCTCATTTCTACAAAAAATTAATTATCGGGATGAACTTAACGGCATTCTCTAAGTTTGGTCACAAGCTTTGCGTACGAAAAACAAATTTTGAAATCGGTTCAACCAAAGTGAAGTTATGAGCACTTGAAATTTCGCTATTTTCAGGTTTTTTAAAATAGGCCCAAAATTGAGCAAAACAGTTTTTTATCGAAATTCATGAAAATTTTGATTTTTTGAAAAAACTATTGATAGATTCGTGTTTAGGGGGCAAAAATACATCGATATGAGGCCCGAAAAACAAAAATATTTTTTTTTTTTTGCATTTTGGCCAAAATTCAATCGGTTCACTAAAATGGCTGCAATTTATTTTCTAGATAGAATTGCGGCTTGGGCATGAGCTCATTCTCTTCGTAATCGTTCACGCTTCAAAATCCCGTTTGGTTCATCCCATTACGATCATTTTTCGATTTTTGGCAGATTTTTAAAGTTCAACAATAGATTTTTGTAAATTTTTTAAGGTATACCCCTTTCCATTTTTTTCGGCGATTTTCAAACTGCTCTCATTTCTACAAAAAATTAGTTATCGGGATGAACTTAACGGCTATCTCTAAGTTTGGTCACAAGCTTTGCGTACGAAAAACAAATTTTGAAATCGGTTGAACCAAAGTGAAGTTATGAGCACTTGAAATTTCGCTATTTTCAGGTTTTTTAAAATAGGCCCAAAATTGAGCAAAACAGTTTTTTATCGAAACTCATGAAAATTTTGATTTTTTGAAAAAACTATTGATAGATTCGTGTTTAGGGGGCAAAAATACATCGATATGAGGCCAGAAAAACAAAAATAATTTTTTTTTTTTGCATTTTGGCCAAAATTCAATCGGTTCACTAAAATGGCTGCAATTTATTTTCTAGATAGAATTGCGGCTTGAGCATGAGCTCATTCTCTTCGTAATCGTTCACGCTTCAAAATCCCGTTTGGTTCATCCCATTACGACCGTTTTTCGATTTTTGGCAGATTTTTAAAGTTTAACAATAGATTTTTGTAAATTTTTTAAGGTATACCCCTTTCCATTTTTTTCGGCGATTTTCAAACTGCTCTCATTTCTACAAAAAATTAATTATCGGGATGAACTTAACGGCATTCTCTAAGTTTGGTCACAAGCTTTGCGTACGAAAAACAAATTTTGAAATCGGTTCAACCAAAGTGAAGTTATGAGCACTTGAAATTTCGCTATTTTCAGGTTTTTTAAAATAGGCCCAAAATTGAGCACAACAGTTTTTTATCGAAATTCATGAAAATTTTGATTTTTTGCAAAAACTATTGATAGATTCGTGTTTAGGGGGTAAAAATACATCGATATGAGGCCAGAAAAACAAAAATAATTTTTTTTTTTTGCATTTTGGCCAAAATTCAATCGGTTCACTAAAATGGCTGCAATTTATTTTCTAGATAGAATTGCGGCTTGAGCATGAGCTCATTCTCTTCGTAATCGTTCACGCTTCAAAATCCCGTTTGGTTCATCCCATTACGATCATTTTTCGATTTTTGGCAGATTTTTAAAGTTCAACAATAGATTTTTGTAAATTTTTTAAGGTATACCCCTTTCCATTTTTTTCGGTGATTTTCAAACTGCTCTCATTTCTACAAAAAATTAGTTATCGGGATGAACTTAACGGCATTCTCTAAGTTTGGTCACAAGCTTTGCGTACGAAAAACAAATTTTGAAATCGGTTGAACCAAAGTGAAGTTATGAGCACTTGAAATTTCGCTATTTTCAGGTTTTTTAAAATAGGCCCAAAATTGAGCAAAACAGTTTTTTATCGAAATTAATGAAAATTTTGATTTTTTGAAAAAACTATTGATAGATTCGTGTTTAGGGGGCAAAAATACATCGATATGAGACCCGAAAAACAAAAATAATTTTTTTTTTTTTTTGCATTTTGGCCAAAATTCAATCGGTTCACTAAAATGGCTGCAATTTATTTTCTAGATAGAATTGCGGCTTGAGCATGAGCTCATTCTCTTCGTAATCGTTCACGCTTCAAAATCCCGTTTGGGAAATTGGGAAATTTTTTTTTTCATCGGTTCTATACGTTTCGGTCATGATTACGTCGATTGCTGAAAAAAAAAAATTCGATACGCGCTTATGGCTCCCGGATGCCATAAGGGCGTAAAAGAGGTGATACGCCCTTATGGCAGCTGTAACGCGAAATATTATTTCCCGCCACCTTTTCTTGTATCGAATGATGTGTGTAGAAACTTTTGTGTAGAAAGTTTCATGTGTACAATTATTTTGGTGTAGAATATCATCCCCTGCCACTTCTCTTGTGCAGAATAATGTGATGGGTACAATAATTTTGTGTAGAATAATATTTTTTACCAATAATGTGTGTAGAAACCGGTGTAGAATAATACTCTTTGTCACTTATCTTGTGTAGAATAACATTCCTTGCTACTTTTCTTGTGTAGAATAATTTGTGTATAAACTTTTGTGTAGAAAATCTCATGTGTAGAATAAAAATGTGTAGAATGGAGGCCAGCCCATATAAAAAAAAATTCCATCTGATTCAAGCCATTTCGATTTAACTCAAAATTTAAAAAACAAGGATTTCTTCAAAATAAAATATGAATAAAAATAACAAAAATTGTAACAGTTCCGCGAAAAAATTTTGGCTGCATGCCCCAATAATTTAATAATTTTGAAAATGTTGTCACATCAAAAGTTAAATCGCGGTTGTCTGAATTAAAATGATCCTGATTGCCTACTTGTAATATTGCCACAAGTGAAAGTCGTATTTTCGAAAATAAATTTTGGCATTCGAGGGGCCAAACACCAAGTGTACGCTCGAGCATTCTGCATAGTCCGAGAGCATACAGAGTATCAGAATTCCAGACTACGTTTGTCATTCCCGATGTTTCACTTGGCATGGTCAAAGAGCAAACTGTCGGACCATTTTTTCCCTTAACGGGCGACCCTTTGTTGTTCATGCGCACAAAGTTGTTGGACGATAGATGGGAAGTTGTCATGCGTTGGTGATATTTTATTCAAGGCAAAATTGCGAGGCATACGGGAAGGGTTATTTGCAGAAGAAGAAGAAAAAATAAATTGCTGAAAGTTGGGGAAAGGATAATCGCATTGAAAGCCCTTTTTTTACCTCTGGGCATGAGCTCGATCGAATGTACCATTTGCTTCCCCCATACGAGTTGGATAAATGCTCAAATTATGTGAAAAACTATGGAGATGCGATGAAAATAGTCGTGCTGATGTACAATGTTTACTCTTTTGTTTGTAAAAACTATAATAGTACATTACGAGTATCGTACAAAATTTTATCGCACGAGTGCGTAAAGTGCCCGCTTCTCGCACGCGCGGCGAAGCGAAGCGTGCGAGAAGTGGTCACTTTACGCACGGAGTGCAATAAAATGAATTGTGGGGGAGACCGAGGAGAGTTGTGACAAAGCCGATTTCTATGCATTTCTTTTTTTCTTCATCAACACAAGTTTTCGTAGATTCTTTTTATCGAAGAAACAACCAATAATGAAGGATCGAGTACAAGAAGGCGTCCTTTTTAATTATGGCGACTTTGATGTGCAGTTTTCTTCAAAAAGTAAACTTTGATGGTGCAGAAGCTAAAAAAAATAGTTCGAGGAATGAACCCAGTGAACACGTTATGTTGCAGCAATGTAACATGGAAGTTACATGTAACGCTGCAATGTTACTCCTATGTAACATTGCTGTTATGTAACGTGCAAGTAACATGTTACGTAACATTTGTTACATATGTAGGTTACATACCTGGTATATAACTCTGTTACATTACACTAATGTAACATATGTAATATTGCGGCAATATAACGTGCAAGTAACATGTTGTGTAACATTTGTTACATGCAGGTTACATAACTGTTACATAACCGTTACGTAACTGTTACGTAACTGCTATATAACAATGTTATATTGCTGATCAGGAAATTGTAACTTACATGTAACGGCAATGTTACCGTTTGTAACATGTAACATTACATGGACGTTACATGTAAGTTACAATTTCCTACTCAGCAATGTAACATTGTTACATAACAGTTATGTAACGTTATGTAACAGTTACGTAACAGTTATGTAACAGTTACGTAACAGTTATGTAACAGTTATGTAACAGTTATGTAACAGTTACGTAACAGTTATGTAATTGTGTTACGTTACTGTAACTAGAATTAATTGTTGTTAAACATGTTATAAAAAATATATAGCTCTCGCAAAATAATTTAATATGCATAGTTTACCGGCCCGAAAGAGATTCATAGAAAAAAAAATCTGCACGAATTGTCTGATCTAACTTTTCTCAGAGACTGGGAATCGAACACTCGACCCTACCTACCATCCTACCTATCTACCTAACACGCTACCGATTACGCTACCGACTACTTATGAATTCTCTCTACTTGTATAATATATGAATGCTGGAGTGCCGAACAAATAATAGTAGTATAATAATGGTAGTAAAATAATAATAATAATAATAATAATAATAATAATAATAATAATAGTATATGCATTTGAATGAGCAATAAACCATGAAAGTTCGTTTTTTTATTTGCGAATTCCAATCCTCTGATCCCTCATAAGTTATGTAAACTTTATTCCAGAATACCTGAACCCTCATAACTTACGTTACCCTTCATAACTTAATTTCAGAGCTTCTAACCTCTCATAAATTATGTAAGCCCTCAAAACATGTTTGAAAGAGCTGTGACCTCTCATAAGTTAAGTGACCTCTCATAACTTAATTTGCGGGCCTCCGACCCCTAGTGTCATGTGAACTCTCAAAACTTCATTCCAAAATACCTGACCCCTCATAACTTACGCCATCCCTCATAACTTGATTTCACGACCCCTGACCCCTCGTAGTAAAAATGTTTACAGTGTGTAACTTCTATGGTATATTGCCGCAATAGAACATATGTTACATTACTGTAATGTAACAAGGTTATATAGCAGTTATGTAACCTACATGTAACAAATGTTACATAACATGTTACTTGCACGTTATATAACAGCAACGTTACATAGGAATAACATTGTAACATTACATGTAACTTCCATGTTATATTGCCGCAATATAACATTTGCTACGTTACTGTAATGTAACAAAGTTATATTGCAGTTATGTAACCTACATGTAACAAATGTTACATAACATTGTTACTTGCATGTTATATAACAGCAACGTTACATAGGGATAACATTGTAACATTACATGTAACTTCCATGTTACATTGCGGCAACATAACGTGTTCACTGTATAGAGAGTATCGGAATTTCAGACTACCTTATTCGTAATTCTCAATGTTTCACTTGGCATGGTCAAAGAGCAAACTGTCGGACTTTTTTTTCCCTTTAACGCGCGACCCTCGTCGTCGTTCATGCGCACAAAGTTGCTGGACGATAGTGTCATACGTTGGTGATACTTTATTCAAGGCAAAATTGCGTGGCAAACGCGTGTTATTTGCAGAAGAAGAAGAAGAAACAACTTTCTGGAAGTTAGGAAAAGGATAATGGCTTTGAAACCTCTTTTTTACCTCTTGGCATGAGCTGGATCGAATTTACCATTTCCTCGCCCCATTTGGATATAAATGCTCAATTACGTGGAAAACTATAGAGATGCGATGAAAATTGTCGTGCTGATGTAAAATGTTTGCTCTTTTATTTGTAAAAACTATAAAATTAATTTTATGCAACGTATATAGTAAAAGTCCGATATCTTAGCGAAAATCGGTCTCAGAAAAAGCAAATTGAAGCTAAATAAATAAGCTATCCGGTCCATGTAATGGTTTAGCTGGAAAAAAAAATTCCAAATAATTGCGGCCAAAATAAAAGCGATACAAAGTTGCCAAATTTGTTTTTCTCGATATTTCTTATGATTGCGTGAAACCTGTAGCTTCGCAAATTTTTTTTCTGAAAGATTCGAAAACTAGAAACTTGAAGCTTCAAAATGCTTTTTTTTAGACCTCGATACGACCATTTTTGACTAAGATACAGCATTGTTAAAAACCACTAAAAATTTAGAAAATTTTTTGTACCTTGAATTTTTTCCAGTAGTGTATAAGGATTTTCCACTTTACCAATTTTTTTTAAATTGTTCGAATATGGTAAGCCTTTTTTATCCACGTCAGCTCAAAATTGAGGCCTCATTCGGGGTCAATTCCATAGCTGATTATATATAGATACTCATTATTAATCATAAATTTTCCGGTTTATATTATATTCCACATTCATTATGAAAATAATTTCAAACTCATGCATGAGTTTGAAATCCCTCGACGCGTTCAAGGGTTCCGAAAAACACCGCTAGAGTGGAACGCGTTCAAGGGTTCCGTAAAACACCGCTAGAGTGTGCTCTGCGGCGCTCCTGTGAACTTCCGGTTATGGTTAAAGATTGATCAGCTGATCGCGCGCGACGCCTGACGAGCACAATACCGGGAAACTTTTAGAAAAATTACATTATCAGTTATCTCTGAATATTTCCTACAAGTCACAGTGACATTTTTCCGATTATTAGGATTCGAGAGAATATAAAATGGAGCGGAATCTGGACAAAACTATGGAAGATACGTAAGATGTTTGACGTTTTGAGGTTATGTTTACAAACTCTGACAGCGTATGTTTATTATTGTTTCACTCTCACAAATCTGTTTAGGAACAATGTTGAGGGTGTTACGGGCTGCATATTGGCAGATCAAGCGGGTCTTTGCCTCGGAAGTAAGTGAAATACGATTTTTTTAAACTCATTTTCATGTTAAACCTTCGCAGCCATAAATCATCTTCGACGGAGGTCAATTTTCAAACGATTAGCAAGTAACTTTTCATCAAATTCCAACAAAAAAATTCATAAACATTCTTCGAATATTGTATAACACAAGTACAAAATTAATTTCCAAAATCCAAAAGCTGTAAATTTGCAAAATACTTTTTACTCGAAAAACTCGTTTGCTCCCAAATTTCTATATAATTCATGTATTACAGAAGATATTTTACTTTCAGAAAACAAAAAACAGTTATTGAGTTCTTTTTTCTTAACATTAGAAAATTTTAGGTTTTTGAGTGGCGTTTTTTCGTTTTTTGAAAAAAATTAAGTATCGGCAATAAATCATCGATATCGCTCAAATTCCAATTTAAAAAATCATTAATGCGTGTGAATACGAATGTTTAACGTTATTCATTAAATAATAATAATGAAGTTATAGAATAAATTCATGAATGCGCATACTTAAATAATAAAGTTATTAGTTATTAAAGTTATTTATTATGAATTTATGCTATAACTTTATTATTAAATAATAATTAAATTATAGAATAAATTCATGAATGAGCATACCTTCAAGTTTCATGCTATTTTTTTTTTTTTCACAGCAAAGGGAAATGCATCCGGCGATAGCGCAGGATTGATAGCGGCGATAGCGGATCAGGCTGGCAAGCTTCAACCTGGATCCGAAGCTCCAGTGATTTGTCTCCAAAATGATTCGAGGTATTTCTTAAATATTTCTCAAACATTAGATATTATTAATATTTTACTTCGATCTTTAAAATCTTTCAACAAAACCTTCGCCCGTAAAAAAACTTCCCATTGTCTCAATGGCTGCCTTGATTAAAATTATTTTCATCTGCATTATCGTCCGTTAAAAAAACCGTTATATTTAAATAATTTTCAGACAATGCCTGATTCGACGTCTTGGGCCAGTGGTCGGAGCTATATACAAAAACGTGACTCACTGAAAAGTCAAAATTTTGATGTAAGTTCTGCGAAAATCAACGCTTTATTTTGTTATGATATATCCTGGCGAATTGCACCGTCAAAATTTAAAGGGCGCATCGAAAATCTATTCAATCTATTCCTCTGGTTTTGGAGGGAAAAAAAAAGTAACAAGCCCTTACGAATATTGGGATCGATGATGGAACGAAATGAAAAACGAGCAAAACAATTGTGCAATTTTATGAAATAAATATGATCGTTACCAGCGTACTCTTTTTCTTCTCTGTTTACAATATGGATGGATTTTTTTTTTTTTTGCCACTAGAAACAGCCACCGATATTCGAGTCGCACAAACTCGATCGTCGCCTTATTGACTCTTCCTTCATTGACTAGGCGTACTTCAAGGTCAATCGTTTTTTCTACTTCCGCTAGCGGAGCTTTGACGATTTCGCCTCTCGTACCATTTGTTAACGGCTATTTTAATGAGCTCGTCGTGCTCGTAAATCCAAGATAACAAAACGATGATGAACATTACGACACCGACGAGAAGATGCAATAGTTTTTCATCAGGGAACAGATAGGCCTGAAATAAAAAAAATTTCGTTAAAATAATTCAATTATTGGATTCTTGATTTTTAAAAATCGAAAACTATTTTGCTTTTTTTTGTTGTTGTAAATATAGAGCAGCCCATTTGCCGTTTTGTTTTTAAATATAAAATCGTCAAATTTCGTTTTATTAAGGAAATTGCAAAAAAAAAAAAAAAAAAAAAAGAAACGGAGGACACTATTATTCGAAATAGAATCATGGAAAACGTGTATCAATTTACAAATTGATCACCGTAATTCTTCATCGAATTAAATTATTATTTTCTGTTATAATTTGTAATAAAAAAAAAACCCTGCAAATTGGACATTTGCACATTGCTTCAAATTTTCCAAATTCTTTAAAATGTATTTCTTGTCAAATTTGATTTTTGCCAAATTGATCACTATTTCGAACGTGTACAAAATTTCAGTACAATATCTCGCAAATAGCCGAAGTTAGAACTCGCTATTTAAAAAAAAAAAACCAAAATTTGTTATAATCTTCATCATTCGATCGATTTTCGCCAAATTTAATAACGAACAACCTCGATAGCTATTTTAGCTCTGTGCAAAGTTTGAGTGAAATATCTTTAAAATTGCACAAGAGCGTTTACGCTATTTTTCGAAAAATTCAAAATTTCATAAAATTTTAATCCCTCGATGGATTTTCGCCAAATTCAATTGTGAACAATCTTGATAGCTATGCTAGTTCTGTGCAAAGTTTCAGTGCAATATGTTGAAAATTGTTGGAGCGTTTACGCTATTTTTCAAAAAAGTCAAGATTTCATGAAAATTTAATCTTTCAATCGATTTTTGCCAAACGAAACAACCTTGATAGCTATACTAATTCTGTACAAAGTTTGAGTGCAATATCTTGAAAATTGCAAAAGTTGGAGCGTTTACGCCATTGTTGCAAAAACCAAAAAAATCAATAAAATCTGAACGCCCCTTAGAATTAAAACAAAAAAATTTCATATTAAAGGGCAATTCTTGCTGGACGAGTGTGCCAAATTTCAGCTCGATATCTCGAAGCGTTTTTGACTTATTAATTATTTACATCAGAAACTCAGGATACACACACACACATCCATCCGGACATTTTTTCTAAATATGATTTATTGATGTTTTGGGACATTTTGAACACATTGGCATAGAAATCTCGAAAACAAAAAATTCACGAAATAAAGCTTCCTTTATGAGGAAGCAATTTAATTTGTTGCAGAATTAAGTTGTTACAGATCAATTATGTTCCAATTTGGCAATGTTTAATGAATATCTTATCAAATTGCAATAATTTACATGTACATAAACTCAAAACCCCTCTTGTCGAGCAACTCGAGCAATTTTTGAGTAAAATAGTACAGTGTAATGGAATAAAATAGTAATGTAAAAGTAATGCATTACCCATTACAAATGGAAATAGTAATGTGTAATGGATGCGTGTTCCATTACAAACAAATAAAAGTAATGTGTAATGGTTGCATGTGCCATTACAAATTAAAAAAATAACGTGTAATGAATGAGTGCTCCATCACCAATTACAATTGGCAAAATTAATTTGTAGTGGAGAATATTCCATTACAAATTAGTGTTTCTATGACAATTTCGAACAGGTCCTATTTTGCTCAAAGGTAAGTCTATTAATTTTTCAACGAAAATAATTTGTGTGTATCAAGTTTTTGTCAACTTTACTATCGTAGTGGTAAATGTATGAACAGTGATTTTTTGGAGTAATTTTTACTCCATTCTTGAATTGTAATTTTTACAACAATGCAGTAAAAATTACTCCAATTACTATATTAACTTAATATACACAGACACCTATAATTTTTTCGTGAATTGTAATTTTTACAAGAACGGAGTAAAAATTACTCCAAAAAATCACTTTCATACATTTACCATTACGATAGTAAAGTTAACAAAAACTTGATACAAATTATTTTCATTGAAAAATTAATAGACTTACCTTTGAGAAAAATAGTATCAGCTCCAAATTGTGGTCCAAACACACTAATTTGTAACAGAATATTCTCCATTACAAATTACTTGTTTTTCAATTGTAATTTGTAATGGAGCACTCATCCATTACACATTACTTTTTTTTTATTTGTAATGGCACATGCATCCATTACACATTACTTTTTTTATTTGTAATGAAACACGCATTCATTACACATTATTCTTGTATTTTGTAATGGTACCCTCCATTACACATTATGCAGTGTAATGGGTAATGAATAAAGTAATGTATTATCAAAATAATGCATTATTTACAACTCTGGTTATCATTCTAAATTTGACTAAAGAATTTTATTAAAGAATACTTGACATGATTTTGTCAATATATAACAGACCTCAAATTTCATGAAATTTTGGATTTAAAAAAAAGCGTCTATCGAGCAAATAATTCAAATAATTTTTGAAATATCGTGATTTTTTTTTTTTTTTACATCCATAGACTATCATTGAACTGCTATGCTGCATTTTTACACAGCACAGCAATAATAAAAAGAAATGAATGATTATATTTTTATCTTACTTGCGATAAATTCGTAATTAGAGCCGATACTATGAGAGCTCCCGTGAATACTGGTTTGGGAATGATGCCTCGAAGAGGTCGATAAACCGTTTCGCTGTGCCTTTTGTTGATGAATATCGTCGAGTGAATAATTCGCAGTCCCATGTTAACGCAATTGCCAAATATAAAGCCAACGGGACCGAACCAAGTGGCGAGAAGATACGATGCGCACAAAAATGCAACGGACTCGTATATCATTATGAGATTGCTTTTGTTTATCGTGGCGCTGTCGGCGGTTGCATTTGTGTAACACTCTGTAACGCCGTTTATACCAAGAAGCAAGACAGCCAAACAGTGAGCGCGCAGCAAGAGCACAGGCAGATGCGTTGTCAATTTTGCTCCTCCGTAGAGCCACAAAAGTGTCGAAGAGTAAGATTGACCGAAGACAAAAACAACGAGGCCTATCGAAGACACGGTCGAGCACAAATGCGCCAAGACGTTTACGCTCTCTCGAATTTTCATCTGCGAAGGAAAAATTAATTTCTCATGCTTGCGCTGCGCAATGAAATGAAAAGTAGAAAAATAAATGATACGGGTCATTCCATGGCAAATCGACCAAGAGTTGGAATCGAGCCCTTTCAATTTCGATGAAATTTGGGCAGAAGTTTTTGTTTCTAATAAGACGAAGTTCTACCAAAGGAAAAAATGTATTTTTCGAAAGTTATGCAAAATTCAAAATTTTTGAATTCTCAAAAATCGTGTAGATCCACGATCAACATTAAATTTTTGGTTTATTTTTTTTTGTATATTACCTTGTACTGATCTTAAAAGATCCTGAAATTTTCAGGATTGTATTTTTTTGTTTCAAAAATATAAAGTTTTTAATTTTGGTAAACATTTTTTTTTACCAAAATACCGTTACTTTTTTTACTGCTTCAACTTTATTCAACTGAGGTAAACAAAACTTTTTTTTTACAAAAATTCAAAAATTCAATGTTGATCGTAGATTTACACTATTTTTGAAAAAACAAAAAACACTTTTCTGAAAACTTCAGGATCTTTTAAGATCAGTACAAGGTATTATATAAAAAAAATTGAACCAAACATTTTATACCGAACTTGGATTTTCACGATTTTTGAAAATTCAAAATTTTCCAAATTCATCATTTTTCAAAATTTTGTTTCGGAATATTTTTTTCCCGTAGCCACAAGTATTCTCTCCGAGACGAACCCAGAACGATTTTTTCGTAACTATAATAGTTTTCAAGATATTTAAAAAATAAATTTGAAAGATTTAAAAAATTGAGAAATTTTGAATCTTGCATAACTTTCGAAATGAATTTTAAAAAAATTTTTCTATCGTAGAGCTTCGTTTTATTAAAAACGAAAATTTCTGACCAAATTTCATGGAAATTGAAAGGGGTCGATTCCAACTCTTGGTCGATTTGACATTGAATGACCCATATATATCACACAGACTTACCGGATTCTGTTCCGATAAGGACTGATCACGTTTGACGATTTGTGTGAAATAAAAATATCCGCTATCCTCTATGGGACGAAATATAAATCTCGCTGCCAAAGATCCTAAATTATTCACCACTTCGTAAGTACCCTGCGTTGGAAGAAAAAATTTGATATAAAATTTAATAACAAGCGAGTTGAGATTATATCGAGCAGTGATCGGCAAAAAAATCTATATATTTTATTATCTAATTTTTTCGAAAAATTAATAATTAGTGACAAAACATTTCTAATTTTTCCAAAAAAATTAGTAATCAACGATAAAATATTACTAATTTTTTCCAAGAATTAGTATTTAGCGAGAAAAATATTGCTAAATAACAAAAAAAAATCAATAATTTGTGGAGAAATGTTGCATTAATTTTGGAAAAAGAAATAAATAAATAAAAAATTACTAACGCATTTTTCAATAGGTACTGATTAAATATTCGTATTAATAACTTATGTGATATTGTGTGACATTCGATACAATGAATACTAATGTGTGAAATGTTCAAAAGATCTAGTTATTATAAAAAATAAAACAACTTTTTTAATACAGTTGTTCGATCTTATAACCATGACTCAATCCGTACACACAAGTACGTAAATATGCACAATACTTTTCTACAAATTACTTTTTTTTAAAATTAATTAGTAATATCTTCCTAACCAATTATTAAATTCAGAAAAAAAACTTGATAATATTTTTTCGCTAATTACTTTTTTTTTTTTGAAAAATTAAAAATATGTCGTCGCTAAATACTAATTTTTGAGAAAAATTAGAAATATTTTGTCACTAATTACTCATTTTTTTGGAAAAATTAGAAATATTTTGTCACTCATACCAGGGTTGCAAATAATGCATTAAAAAAATAATTGAATTAACATTCGGATTAAAAATTTTGTTTTCGTTTGCTAATTCTAAAAAATTGGATTCAAAATAATTTTTTAATTTCTAGTCCCGCCATGAGGACTAAAAAATATTATTCAATTTTTAATCCCGACATTGCGGACTAAAAAATAATTTATATCACTCAGTATAATAATGGATGCTTTTACGTCCGCAAGCGGACGTGAAAACATCCATATTGCACTTCGTGATATAAAATATCGTACATTGTAATATCCTACATTTAATTTTTAATCACGACATCGGGATTAAAATAGTACATTACATCACGAGGACGTAAAATGTTTTTACGCCGAGTGATAAACGATATTTTATATCACGAGGTGCAATATGGACGTTTTCACGTCCGTTTGCGGAAGTAAAAGCGTCCATTATTGTACTGAGTGATATAAAATATTTTTTTAATTTCTCATTTTAATTTTTTTTATTAAAAAATTCGCAAAAATTACTAATTTTCTTGTAAAAATTATAAATACTTGGTCACTAATTACAAATTTTTATGTAAAAATTGAAAATATTTTCTTACTAATGACTATTTTATTGACTAATTAATTTTTCGAAAAAATGATTAATATAATCAATATCGCTGACGAAAAAATCGATACTGCCGATATCGAGTGGTTTGGAAATTTGAAAATTTTTACCTGCTCGGTGAACGTTAATACAGGAAGCATCGTCATTATCAGCCTCTCGCCTTCCGTCAGTATCTGCTTTAGTATACCTTGGCGAAAAAAGCTCCAAGTAAGTACAGTCAATTTTTCATCGAAACAAGTATCCTGCAGGTACATTTATAATCTTGGATTAAACTTTTTTCATTATTTAACAATTTTTCAATTTATTGAGATGAAAAAAAATTTGTATATAAATAAATTGTCCACGTACGTTATTCTGCAATTGTCCAGGCAAAAAATCCTTCACAGACTTGAATGGAAATTCCATTGGCACGAGTTCGTCCGAACTATCTCGCACCGATAATTTTCTCTTTCTGCTCGACTTTTCCAACGTTTTTATATAATAGTGAAAATACGTATAATGACTAATTGTGTAAAATATCGCCGCCACGAGCTGCGCAATGCCAAATGCCAGAAGAGCATTTTCCGGTCGATGTAAAATTAAAGGAACAAACGTCAGCGTTCGAAAAGCGATCATTGCTGTATCGAGAATAATCTGAAAGTCAATAAAATAATATCAAAAGTCTTATTTTAATAATAATAATAATAATAATTATTATTATTATTATTATTATTATTTATTCAATAGTAATTATTATGTCGATTATTATCAATTATTGAGAAAATCATGAATTTTAATGGAAAAAATGCACACTGCTGCATTGATAATAATAACAATAACAATAATCGTAAAATAGATATTGTGCATTTTTTTTCTAAATAATTAAGCAATAAATTGACACTTTGCTAGGAAATATCGCAGCTTTGTTAACATGAAAAAGAAAAAAATCGAGTTTTTCCCAATTATTTGGTAGTCCTCGACAAGAAAGCCAAAATATGTATATGTAATTTTTTAAACTATTTTTAATTTCTATTTTTTATACACTGACAGCGAAAAGTTTCTGGACAAAATTTCAAAAAAGGCCTGGATCGTTTTTTTTTTTTGATGCCGGAAGTCAACGTAAACTAACAAACGGCATTTTGAAGGGGAAAAATTCGGCTTTATTTCCTGTTTTTTAAATTATTTTTACAATTTGTTATTAGATTTTGACTCTATTTTGAAAACAACTGTTTTTCGCCTTTTTCCCCTCTCTTTTCTAGAGGAATTTTTTAAATACATTTTTACGATTGGTTTCATAAGGGGAAAAGTTTGAGCTCAATTCACTCTTTTTTTAACTTTCAGCAATTTTTTTTTCCAAAGTTATTCTGTTTTTTGTGAAAAAAGAGGAAATTTGAAAAATCCCGTATTTCACGAAAACAAAGAGGATTCATGAAAAACTTCAAGACAGCAAAAAGTTGCATCTGTTTTTGTTGAGTTCAGAGGCATTTTTTCAGATTTTCTTTTTTCAAAATTTTTTTTTCTCATTTTCTGGGTCGGAGCTCAGATCATTCAATTACAATAACTCGAGAACTATGGGATTATTGATAAAATTTCAAGTAGGAAAAATACTTTCTTTTACCATTTTCAACATATTGGAATTTTGTTTTAAATTTTTTTCCCACATTTTTTTTTACTCAACATAAGCAAAAAAAAATTATGAAAAAAAAAATTGGAAAAATTCCTCTGAGCTCAACGAAAACAGACGCAACTTTTTGCTATCCTGAAGTTTTTCATAAATCCTCTTTGTTTTCGCGTTATACGGTATTTTTCAAATTTCCTCTTTTTTCACAAAAAAAAAAAACAGAATAACCTTAGAAAAAAAATCACTCAAAGTTAAAAAAAAGGAAATTGAAGCTCAAACTTTTCCCTATATGAATCTAATCGTAAAAATGCATTTAAAAAAATGTCCGGAAACTTTTCCGAACAAAACTTCAAAATTTTGATTCCATATGGGTCATTCCATACCAAGTCGACCTCGCTGATTTCGTTTACGATTTTTTATATGATTCTTCCAACTCAAAATAGCATTCAGATTTTTGTTTACATTTTTGAAACCAAATTTGAGTACGTTATGATTTTTTGAACATTTTTTTCGAAAACCTCGAGGGTCGCAATTTAAAAATTTCAAAAAATTCTCAAAAATCCGGTGTCAAAAATGAAATTTTTTTACCCAAAATTCATGATGTCCAGGATTTCCCTTCCACCTCGATTTTAGGTTTTTACGAAGAAAACGTAAAAAAATAGATGCAGAAATTGATCTACCGTAAAAATCAGCTTGAATATTTGTATCGTTAACCAACAATTTCCAAAAATAGTTGGTTAATTTCTGCATCTATTTTTTTTTACGTCTTCTTCATAAAAACCTAAAATCGAGGTGAAAGCGAAAGCCGAATTTCGCGAATTTCTGGTCAAAGATTTTCATTTCAGACACCGGATTTTTTCAAAATTTTTCAAATTTTCAAATTACGGCCCTCATGGTTTTCGAAAAAAATGTTGAAAAAATCATAACGTACTCAAATTTGGTTTTAAAAATCTGAAAAAAATTCTGAATGCTATTTTGAGTTGGAAGAATCATGTAAAAAATTGTAAACGAAATCAGCGAGGTCGAGGATCACACTCAACTTGGTACGGAACGCCCCATATGGATTATTTTCATCTCTTGCATAACTCATCCTCTGTTTAGTGGGTCTTGAAAAATATTAAGGGGCAAAAAAAAGTGTTAAAATTATGAAATTTACAACCAAACAGAGACAACGGGATAAACCATGTAAAAACCCTGGAAAAACAAAATTTGGAAAAATGAAATTTTCAACCAAAACAAAGCTGCTCCCGCGAGCAAAGCGTCAGTTATTGCGGCCAAAGGACTTGAAAATTCATACTTTTAGTCTGACAAAGAGAAAGGCGCTCGAAACGAGTTGTACGACCAATGATAATAATTCTATGACGCAGGAAACGGCAACGGCCAAAACAGCAAAATTGTAGTACGGCGGAAGAGCCTCCGACGACGATAGAGCGAATAGCCAAATGTATCCGAATAGAAATGACATTGAGACGCAAATGGGTACCCTGGAAAATATTCTCGGTACTCCTCAAAGCTCGAATAACAAAATCGTCAGCATTTAGCGCCAAGTTGACCGAACTAACGTCAGCCACAGTAAATTAACGACTTGCGCCCAATTGTGATCCGCCGTGTTCGTCAGACAGGCTTTCATGAAGGGTTCTTTGGACAAGAACAGTATCATGGATTCCAAGAGCAGCAGCCTGACGTTCATAACGCCGAGAACAGCTTGACCCACGTGACGCACGACGAATGCGTTCAAAACGAATGTGACGCAGCGACATAATATCTATCGTGGTAAAAAATAAATTATGTTAGATACACAGGACAGGAGTGACGTAGAAAGGAGTTTTATGCAGTCAGGATTTTCAAAAAATCCATTTTTTTCATTTAAGGAGGTTCATCTGGTACCGAGTGAGTCAAAAGAAAAATGTCAATGCTTAACCTCAAAATAAGCGGTGAGTAGCGTAGTCATTGACAATGCTTAACCTCAAAATAATCAGCATTTTCGAGACTAATTAATTTATTATGAATCTCACAAGTACCTAATCGATTTTATGAAGCTCTAAAAATGTCCCTTAGATATTTTTTCATTTATTCTTAAATTTTCGTCAAAATCTGTATTGTAATGATTGTGCATTTAATATTTATAGACGGTATCCCATAAGAGCCCATGTTATTTAAAATTTACATCTTTATTTATTTTTCACGAACAACGTACCCTCAGGTCTTGAAATTTTAACAGATGACTTTTTAGACATTAATAACTATATTCTGATTTTTTTATCAACATCTGTATTGTAAATCGTATACCAGATGAACCTCCTTAATGTATGTGGGGCGCTCCATCCCAAATCGGACAGTTTGAAAAACTTTTTTTTTCATTTCCTCAATTTTTTTATATTTTTTAGTAGCCATCGAAAGACCCTTCCTGTTAAATTTTGAGATTTTTTTTTATTAACCGTTCGAAAGATGTTGAATTAACAAAAAAAAACTGCTCTTCTTTGGTATTTTTTCTTTGATAATGATCCAAATTAAAAGTTTTTTTTCTCAAATTTTTTGTTTTTTTATGGCCTTTTAAAAAAAAAATACGACAAAAATATTCGACGAGTTTTTGAATGAGTCTATTGAGTTTTAAACTTTAAATCGCGTTTTTAAAAGTGTCATTTTTGATTTTTTTTTAATTTTTTGCTTTGAACATCTATTCATTCAACCATTTTTAAGACTAGTCCGATCGTGGGATTTCAATAACTACTTTTTTTTCGATTTTTGAAAATAGAAAAATTCTTTTTTTTCATAAATTATTATGAATACCAATTTTTGTTACTGTATAGTATTTTTTCAATATTTAGAATTTGTTTTAACACTGTTTTATTGTTGACAGGTTCTTAAAATTGATAATTAATCGTTAAGTTCGTTTATGAACAATAATAACAACAGTTTTTATTTATTCACGTATTTTTTTGAATTAACAAAATTTTCAAAAATCGAAAAAAAAAATAGTAGTTATTGAAATCCCACGATCGGACTAGTCTTAAAAATTGTTGAATAAATAGATGTTTGAAACAAAAAATAAAAAAAAAAATCAAAAATGACACTCACTTTTAAAAACGCGATTTAAAGTTTAAAACTCAAAAAACTCATTCAAAAACGCGTTGAACATTTTTGTTGTACTTTTTTCTGAAAAGGCCATAAAAAAACAAAAATTTTGAAAAAAAAACCTTTAATTTGGACCATTTTTAAGGAAGTTATGACCAAAATAGCAAAAAAAGAGTGGTTTTTTTGTTAATTTAATATCTTTTTAACGAGTAATCAAAAAAATCACAAAATTTAACAGGAAGGTTGTTTTGATGGGTACTAAAAAATATTTAAAAAATTGAGGAAATAAGAAAAAGTTTTTCAAACTGTCCGATTTGGGATGGAACGCCCCATATATTCAAAGCAAAATTGGAAGAGCTTGATGAAAAATTCGATGATATTTGAAGGAATATTGCCAAAGTATTAACAGTCTCAAAATTGTTCTGTAAAAGAATAAATTCATCGATTATTCGTTTATTTGAACGTTTGGAACTTCAAATCCATTTTCAAAGACCAAGATTTCTCAAAACGAGCATAACAGATCAGTCTCAAATTTTTACACAATCTCTATAAATATGTTTTTTAGTAATCGATCAAAGGTCTTTTTGCCGATAAATATTTTCCTCTTTATAAACAATTTAGAGCAAAAACTTCATCAAAAATCAATTTTTTTTTTTAGATGCCATCATTGTGTTAAAAATAGATATTTTGCTTTTTCCTTCAATTAAATACTAGATTATGCCTTGTATTAAATCTCATTTATTTTTTGATCGGATAATCCAATCCAGAGATATCGTGTTCACTGCAGTTTTAAAAATCATTATTTTTTAGAAATAAAAAATTCGAAGGTACAAAAATATGTAAATAAATGTTTTCGTTAATAAATAAAAATGTCTTTGCAAAAAAAATTCTTGAAAAATCGTTTTTTTGCTTCCTGACTGCGTACAAGCCCTTGAATAAATCTTATTATCTAAAAACGTGAAACGAAAACCCTAAAATAAATTTCGCAAAAAATGGAAATCATAATGGATTGTGTAGTTCGATAAAGAAATTTCACAAAATAAAGGATTGTCGTTGCAATAATCGTAATGCGGGAAAATTATTTTCAACAAATATTGCAAAGAAAAATTCTCATTGACAAGTGCATAATCCGATCTCAACTAACCTGAAATATAATGTTGAACGAGGCATTTTCCAAGCTACTCTTCAGAATATTCTGCGCCATATTGAGGCAATTTGGCTAACGTGCACGTCGTGACAATCAATCTTAGTGTCAAACTGACGAAAAATAATAATTTGTCGTCGTGGCTGAAGGTGTTTTCGTCGCCATCATTCGTCCTGCGAAGGATCCTAACCTCCAAAAGCGCGACTGAGCGCGGCGTCAGCTGATCAAAGTTTTTTTTTCGTCCGCGACGGCAGCGCCGATCGCGGCGCTGTGATGAACTATTTCAAAATCACACACACACACGCGCCGTTATCATCGCACGTGCGTCTGTGTTTGCAGCGAAACTCCTTATCGATTGCGAATGTAATAACGTTTCGAAAGTAGCCAAAACATCCAGAAATATTCTCGATAAATCCTTCCTTGCGAATTAATCTATAGTCATATAGAACAGCGGTCCGCGATGTTATCACACACACACATGATTACTTCGGATAAACTCGGCGTTCGAACACGGAACGCTGAATTAATCCAAGCGTGTGTGTGAGACAAATATATGTAAATATCGAATGTTATGTCATCACAAGGCCGAGGATTTCGTGCCAATATTGAAAAAAACCCAAAATAAATGGTCGACGACCTTTCGGATAATTCTCTCTTAGCGGAGTGCCCTGAATAAATGAATTACCGGAGAAAAAAATAATCCTTTTATGGCATCTCGTTTGGGATTAGAGAAATAATCCTCCGTCTACTTTCTCCGCGTCGCGCATGAATACAGCCCTGAAAAAAAGCGCTCTCTCTCTCTCGCGCCGGCGACGGCGGGCCAGAAAACACACACACACGGCCATTTGTGTGAGAGAAAAGAGGACTTTTAGTGCGCGCACGTCCTTCGCACAAGGCGTTAGTAGAATTTCGCAGATTTTCGTCTCTCCCGTCTCGAACATATTGAGTATATCGTTTTTTAATAACATTTTATCGATCTCAGGGGTATAAATATCGAAAAATGTAGATCTAACGTAGAAAAAAAAGGGTTTTAAGGCGGCTTTTATTTACTGTAGGCTTAAAAAAACGTGTTAGCATTGCGACGCCGGTTGGTGATTGAAATTTTTATCCTTTTCTTTAAAAAAAAAAGATATTTAGAAAAATAAAAAAAATTTGTTTTTTCCGAACGCAATCGTTCGATATATCTCTTGTACTATATTTATAACGCTATTTCTGCTCTCGCGGTTGAAAAAATAAATTATTCCCTTATCGACAGTTTTAGTCCATTATCAATATAATATCGCTATCACACCCTCGCTTTAAAAAACACTTGATTTTGTTTTTTCAGCCTCTTATCGAGTTTATACCGGGCTCTCGTTTGTGTTAAATATGCCGTATCGTGGAAAATTACGATTTCTCGCGAAGGCGTGCCTCGCATCGTCACGAGTAAATTGCGCCGGTGATAGCTCGATCGCCAATATCACAGCGAGAAATTTTTCTACCAACAATTCGCTGAACATGAGGTTTGATTTTTACAAAATTTATTTATTGAATTATTTAATCAAATCTAATTTTAACGATTTAAATTGTTAAAATAGGCTAAAAATTAGCCTAAAATTAGGCTAAAAATTAGCCTAAAATTAGGCTAAAAATTGGCCTAAAATTAGGCTAAACATTAAAATTAGGCTAAAATTAGCCTAAAATTGTTCAAATTTGTTGATAGTCTTAACGATTCATTTGTATTATACTCAGGGTAAACACAGATTTTTTATTTTATTTTGATTATTATGGAAAATTAATGAATTACACTGGAAACACGTTCTTTTTAAATGTTAAAAGTTATATACAAGAATGAAAAAAATAATATTTATATTTAAAAAATTGATCAAAAGAATAGCACTGGGCAAAGATGGTTTTTTATTTTGAGCGGATAATAAAATTCTACATTTCCGACTAGAGCTGTGAACTGAAAAATCATAAGATAATTTGATAAATTTATTTTTAAAATTATTTTTTTTTTTTTTTAATTATGATTCTTTTTTAATTGATTTTTTGTCAATTTCAAATTGTCTTTGTAAATTAGCGATCTAATTTTAACAATTTTTTAAAAACTCATTTAATCGGCTCAGTCCCAAATATTCATTTATATAATCTACTTTTTTAATTCCGAAATGCCAGTCATTTTTTTTTGTGTCTCAGACGTAATTCTGCAATTTTGGAGGATTTGTATAAATAGCTTTTGGAATCCGCTATTGAGGAAAGTTTTTTTCAAAATTTGTGATCTGAGGTTTTGGAACTTTATGCCAAAATTGATAAGAATATTTGTCACAGATTTTTAAAAAATTCTGCTTCGTAGCAGAACCAAAAAAAAAATTAAGGTCTTTCCAAGGTTTTATGTTTATAGTAAAAAAAAATCACTTGCAAAAACACAAAAAATTGAAAGCAATTTAGTTTATTTTTATTTAAAAAAAATGGAAAATTCATAAATGAAACTGGAAACTATGTAATTTCCAAATGTTAAAAATTATATTAAATAAAAAAATAATCAAAAGAAAAATGATTTTTACTTTGAGCATACAATAAAATTCGAAGCATCCAACTTGAGCTTTGTGCTGAAAAATCACACAATAGTTTCCACACGATCTCCCCAAATACTCTTCATTTATTATTTTTTTGTAAATATCTGTATTTAATTTTTTTTAAATCTATTTGACATTATAGAAAATTATATATTCTTTGCAATGTGTATACTGGATATTATCTGTTTATTTCCCATTTTTTTAACACTAAATCTCAAATACTTTCGAAATTGACCTTGTTTTTAATTTTTGGAAATAATTTTTGTATTTTTGTATTTTTAGTAGAACAAACCTTTGTTAGTCAGACCACAGAGTCAGAGGAAGTACACATCGTTATGCAGTAGTCGCGTGCTGTAATTGCCCCAATTTTCCAGTCACGCTAAAACCGGCAATTTTCTCGTTTTTTTTTTTTTTTTGCTTTTCACATCGATAAATTTCCATTGACGTGTATGAAAACAAAAGAATATCGTTGTAAGCATCTATCCAATCCGTGAGCTGAATAAATAGAAATAAATTGAGAATAATTGAAATAATTGAAATTTGCATGTCCTCTTCTTTGCTCCGCGCTAAGAAGATTATTTTTTCACAATTGAGAGGAATTGAGAATGGACTAAAAATAACGATTGTCTCAAAGGTTTGTTCAGTTTGTGAACAAAAATGGAGGTCCGCAGCATCTCGGAGTACAGTTACAGCCTGGCGGTGATATAATTGAGGTTTCGGCGGTGAATTCGAGAATTCCCAACAATCTGAGGAAGTTCCTCGAAGGTGGCGACGAGCTGTTCAAAAAAGCTAAAAGGTACAGCCTTCGATTACTTAAAAAAAAAATTAAATCGCTCTTGGGCAATGAAAAATTCCTATCAATTGAAAATTCGGTGCGTTAGAACACTTTCGATTTCTACAGGAGCGAAGACAACGATTTAAGGACTCTGATAGAGAGGTTCGTCCTGTTTGCGTGTTCCCCTTGAATAGTTTTCGTGACTTTGGCAATATTTGTGTGCGAATTCCTTGCACAATTGTTTGTTATTATTCAAATGTTTCCCATCATTGCGGAATGAAATTTAAATATTTTCTTCTCAAGATTCCAATCAAAGAATCATGTTTTTCCGATTTTTTTTCTAATAATCTAAAATCCTAATCTAAAAGCCTTTGATTTTCTCTCTGATTAACATTAACACAAAATTCCATTCGATAAATTCAAAATATTCCACCCTGCGACGAGTTCATTCGTTTTGCGGATGATTAATTTATTTTCTGCCTGTTTTGATTGCCCCGAATGCTGATCAGGAAAATGATGATTGATGAAAATTCTACGAAAAGTCTCATTCTAACAATTAAAATTATTATGAATTTTTTTAACGACAATTAAAATGACTTGCAGAATCATTGCGGAGGGACGAAGCTCCATACGGGAAGCGGATGTGAATTTTTTGGCTCCGATAAGTCAAATGGACAAGCTGGCTTGCGTCGGATTGAATTACAGCGGACATTGCAAAGAGCAGAATATCGAACCGCCGCAGAGTCCGGTGATTTTCAGCAAATTTCCAAGCAATATTGTCGGACCTACGGACAACGTTGTACTGCCCTCGATATCTGAAGTACGCACATTGAGCAAAAAACAAATGTCCTTGAATGAAGAGTTGTAAAAATAGTAATGCAAAAGTAATGCATTACACCATTACTTTAAACAATGTGTATTGGATAAGTTTTCCATTACAAATTACAAAAGTAACGTGTAATGAATGAATGTTTCATTACAAACGAAAATAGTAATGCGTAATGGATACGTGTTCCATTACAAATAAAAAAAGTAATGCATTAATCATTACTTTTTTAATGGCTAATGAAAATAATTTCCATTACGTTTAATAACTATTGGAATTTATTTCCATTAATCATTAAATGTTAATGGTTAATGGAAATTATTCTCATTGACCATTAAATGTTAATGGTTAATGGTTAATAGAAATTATTTCCACTAACCATTAAATGTCAATGGTTAATGGAAATGAATTCCATTACTCATTAACATTTTATGGTTAATGAAAATAATACATACATTACATTACTTTAAACAATCTGTGTTGGATAAGTTTTCCGTTACAAATTACAAAAGTAACGTGTAATAAATAAATGGTCCATTACAAATGAAAATAGTAATGTCAATGTGTAATGGATACGTGTTCCATTACAAATAAAAAAAGTAATGCATTAATCATTACTTTTTTAATAGCTAATGAAAATCATTTCCATTACGTTTAATGGTTAATGGAATTTATTTCCGTTAATCATTAAATGTTAATGGTTAATGGAAATAAACTCCATTACTCATTAACATTTAATGGTTAATGAAAATAATTTCCATTAAAACTTAAATGTCAATGGTTAATGGAATTTATTTACATTTAATGGTTAATGGAAATGAATTCCATTACTCATTAACATTTTATGGTTAGTGAAAATAATACATTCATTACATTATTTTAAACAATCTGTATTGGATAAGTTTTCCGTTACAAATTACAAAAGTAACGTGTAATAAATAAATGGTCCATTACAAATGAAAATAGTAATGTGTAATGGATATGTGTTCCATTACAAATAAAAAAAGTAATATAGTAATCATTACTTTTTTAATGGCTAATGAAAATAATTTCCATTAACCATTAAATGTTAATGGTTAATGGAAATTAATTCCATTAACCATTAAATGTTAATGGCTAATGGAAATAATTTCCATTAATCAATAAGTTAAATGATTTTCATTAACCATTAACATTCAATGGTTAATGGAAATAAACTCCATTACTCATTAACATTTAATGGTTAATGAAAATAATTTCCATGAACTATTAAATGTTAATGGTTAATGGAATTTATTTACATTTAATGGTTAATGGAAATTATTTCCATTAATCAATAAGTCTTAAAAGTTTATGAAAATGTAAATGCATTAAAAAAAGTAATGCATTATTTGCAACCCTGATTACACATTACTTTTTTTTATATGTAATGGCACACGCATTTATTACACATTACTCATGTACTTTGTAATGGTACTCTTGACCATTTCACATTAAGCAGTGTAATGGGTAATGAATACAGTAATTCGTTATAAAAAATAATGCATTATTTACAACTCTCGGTGAAAAAAAAAAATTCTCATTTTAATCAACAAATTCAAATTTACATCTGCAGAAAGTCGACTGGGAGGCAGAATTGGCCATAATTATCGGTAAAAAGTGCAAAAGTCTCAACAATCACGATGCCGAGGATTGTATATTCGGTTACACGGTTGCTCAAGACATTTCTGCGCGCGATTGGCAAAAGGGCAAAAGAAACGGTGGACAATTTTTGTTGGGCAAAGCGATGGATACGTTTTGCCCTCTCGGACCTGCTGTCGTCACCAAAGAGGCTGTTTGCGACATAAATAATCTGAGCGTTAAAACATGGGTCAATGGAGATCTCAAGCAAGATGGAAATACGAGCGAAATGATCTTCAAACCTCACGATATCGTTGCTTACATCTCTCAGTAAGCATCACGAGCCATTTCGTTTCCAAAATCATTGATTTGGGGCGAAAAGTTTCTGGAAAAAACTTCAAAAGAAACGGCTGGAACGTTTTTTCAATGCCATTTCGCCGAAAGTCAACGTACACTAATTTGACAAATGGCTTTTCAAAGGGGAAGAATTCAGCTTCATTTCCTGTTTTTTTTTAAATTATTTTTACTATTTGTTTTTATATTTGGACTCTGTTTTGAAAACAACTGTTTTTCTCTCTTCAGGTGCACCCATCTTCCAGAGGAAATTTTTTAAATTCATTTTTACGATTGGATTCATAAAGGGGAAAGTTTGAGCTTCAATTTCTTTTTTTTAAATACGTTGAGCGATTTTTTTTTTCAAAGTTATTCTGTTTTTTGTGAAAAAAGAGGAAATTTGAAAAATCCCGTATAACACGTAAACGAAGCGGATTCATGAAAAACTTCAAGATGGCAAAAAGTTGCGTCTGTTTCCGTCAGAGGAATTTTTTCAGATTTCTTTCCCAACATTTTTTTTCCCATTTTTTGGGTCGGAGCTCAGATTACCATAACTCGAGAAGAGATTATTGATAAAATTTCAAGAGGGGGAAGTACTTTATTTTCTCCATTTTTAACATATCGGAATTTTTTCAAATTGTTTTTCCACTGAACTCAACGAACACAGGCGCAACTTTTTGCTATTTTGAAGTTTTTCACGAATCCTCTTTGTTTTCGTGTTATGCGGGATTTTTCACAAAAAACTGAATAACTCTGAGGAAAAAACACTCAAAGTTAAAAAAAAGGAAATTAAAGCTCAAAATTTCCCCTTTATGAGTCCAATCGTAAAAATGTATTTAAAAAAATTTCCTCTAGAAGATGGGTGCACCTGAAGAGAGGGGAAAAAGGCGAAAAACAGTTGTTTACAAAATAGAGACCAAATCTAAAAACAAATTGTAAAAGACCCTTCAATTTGGAATTTGCACATTGCTTCCTCATCTTTATCCATAGTTCACATAGCTTCCTTTAACACACAGTAGCGATCAAATTTGGCTTCCTCATAAAGGAAGCTTTGTTAACTATTGAAAAATGTTAGTAATCAATGTGCCAATGCGATCGATTTTCCCCAAATTTGATAGCAAATAACATTAATAGCTATACTGACTCTTCATAAAATTTCATTGCAATATCTTAAAAAATTCAAAAGTTATAGAGTTTACGCGTCTTTTATAAAAATTAAAAATTTGATAAAAATTTAATCGTTCGATCGATTTTCGCCAAGTTCAATAGCGAACATCCTCAATAGCTATATTAGCTCTGTTTAAAGTTTCAGTGCAATATCTTAAAAATTGCGCAAGTCAGAGCGTTTGCGCTATTTTTCAAAAAATTCAAAAATTCATCAAATTTTAATCCCTCGAAGGATTTTTGCCAAATTTAATAGCTAACAACCTCGATAGCTATAGTAGCTCTGTGCAAAGTTTCAGTCCAATATCTTAAAAATTGCACAAGTTAGAGCGTTTAGGCTATTTTTCAAAAAATTCAAAATTTCATAAAATTTTAATCCCTCGATGGATTTTCGCCAAATTCAATACCAAACAACCTTAATAGGTATACTTATTCTGTACAAAGTTTGAGTGCAATAACTTGAAAATTGCAGAGGTTAGAGCGTTTGCACCATTCTTGCAAAAACGAAAAAAGTCGATAAAATCTGAACACCCGTTATAATTAAAACAAATTTTTTTTCATAATGAAGAGCAATTCGTGCTTGACAAGTGCGCCAAATTTTAGCTTTATATCTCGAAGCGTTTTCCAGTTATTATTTATTTACATCTGAAACTCAGGATACACACACACACACACACACACACACATCCATCCGGACATTTTTTCTAAATATGATTTCTCGATGTTTTAGGATATTTTGAACATATTGGCATGAAAATCGCGAAAAAAAAATTTTTCCCGAAAACAAAGCTTCCTTTATGAGGAAGCAAAATAATTTAAAAAACAGGAAATGAAGTTGAATTCTTCCCCTTTAAAATGCCTTTTTTGAAGTTTCGTCCGGAAACGTTTAAAATATAAAATATTTTCGTATATAAAATATTAAGTATATTTGCATTCGATTTTTATGTTAAATTATTATTTTATAATCAATAATGCTAATTTCGCAGGTTCATGACTTTACTTCCTGGTGATGTTATCCTAACGGGCACTCCAGGTGGAGTGGGATTTGCCCGCAATCCTCCAGAGTTCCTCAAGGTGAAAAAAAAATGTCCGAAACGCAATACCAAAATCTGCTATAAGGGATAATCGATGATCAATCGATCGTTAATTTTTCAGAAAGGAGACGTCCTCGAAACTGAGATCAGTGGCCTCGGTCGCCTAAAGAACAACATCGTCTGATTCGACGAATCTGTGCAATGTTGTATCCCGACAAAAAAAAATCTACTATCGTCGACCGCGGAGCGGACATACGGAAAATATAAGCCGGAAGTCTAAAACACGACTATTTCAGCAGCGGACCGAAATTCCCCGGGGAAATGATTTTTTTTTCGCAACAAAAAAAAAAAAAGAAAACGATTTTTGTACGCAAACTTCGGCGCTGGTGCGTCCAAAGTACTTAATGCCATTTCCAGTACAAAATCACTTTACCCGAGTACCGAGCGTCTTTTTGTAATACCGTACATTTTAACATTTATGAATAAAAAAAAAATGTCCTGAGTCACGTTGACGAAGAATTTATTTTTATTAGGCGATAATCAAGAATTCTACCGCAAAAGGACTATTTTTTGTTTGATCCAGTATTTTCAAAAAATCGATTTTTCTAAAATATCTTTTTTACTTTAAAAATACATTTTTTAGTAATAAAACGAAGATTTTTACCGATAAATATTTTCCATTTTATAAACAATTTAAGGCATAAATTTTCATCAAAAATCAAATTGTTTTTTGAGAAGTCGCGTTTTTTTTTAAATTGATATTATGCATATTTTTTCGGTTAAACGCCAGATTATATCTTATATTAACGAAATCTTTTTTTAAATTATGTTTTAAATAAAACATTTAAAAATAGAGTTAGAAGTTTCATAAATACCGTAAATACTGTAACTTTCGTACCGACTTCCGGAACTGTCATGTGGCGCCATCTATCGGGAAAAACGTATTTTAGATACATCAAGATCGAGGCTAAAGGCTAAAGTTCGTTGTCACAAGATTGTGAACAGAGATTGCGTATCATTTATAATAAACAATATTGTTTCGATAATATCAAAGCAATAACAATGACACTGATATATCTGCAAAACTGTTTCAAAACATCTCACGAACAGCATTTTCTTATCTTTCGCCGCCATCTTGAATCCCCACCGCGCGCTCTCTTCTACGTCATCGAATTTTTTCCCCCTCTTCTCCCTCGTCGTTCTCTTTGTCTCTCGTCGCTTTTCTCCGTTACGCAGACAACAAAGCTTTCATCGAGAGAATCGACACACGGGACACACTTATTGCGTGTCCTGCGCGTTGCCTTTTTTACCGTTTCACCTGTCGTCAAGTGTGACGATTCTACGCGCGCTCCTAAATTCCCAAAATTGTCTGAAATCAATTCATAAATAAATTCTCAAATTTTCTCATCGCACAAACTTTAATCAAAAACGATCAAAAATTCATCACATGTTCAAACTTCTTCGGTAAAAAAAGAAAGAGAACAAAATGATAAAGAAAAAAACAAAATCTTGCGCCGCGTAACGGGAAAATGCGAGAGAAAAAAAAACAAATGCGGAGATCGCGTGACCACGCCGCGTGGATCGTGTGGAGGGGGTAAAAAAGGTCGCAGCCAATGGGGAAGCGTCGATAAGTCAGTTTTCGCGCTAGTTCGACGTTTCGCCGGTGGCGCTGCGCGCGACTTCCGGAAAATTTCTCCCTGCAAACGCGTTTGCGCCGTAATTTTTTTTGTAGTTCGTGGCGTCTCGTTCCTAAAAGTAAAAAGATAGAGAAAGAGAGAAAGAGAGCGAAGGGGAAAATGTCGGTGCGTTGGTGGGGTCCATCGTGCGACTAGCGACTTTCGCCCACTGTTTCCTCCGTTTCTGTCGATCGAAACATATTTGTATTGTTTTTTTTTCGTTTATTTTTCCCCGCCCCACGCGAAAGCACTTCGCCTTTTGTTGAAAAATTGTCGCGGGTTATCGAAATTAACGGAGCGCGTTAAACGAGGCTTCGACGAAAGCTTCAACTACATATATATATATATATATATATATATATATATATATATTTATTATATATTATATATATATATATACAAACTAATCTCTTGTATTGTGCGTTCCGTGCGTTCGGGGAGCGCTGTGTTTTGTGGCAGAGAGACACGAAGAAGAAGAAGAAGAAGAAGAAGAAGAAGGACGGTGAGTCGAGGAGAGCCTCAGCGCTTGAATTTAAAGACAGAGGAAAAACCGAGAACGAAAGCATGGCGGCTCTCGGAATACTCGGAAAAGTCGAGTTCGTTGTTGGCAGCAAGTACAGATTAATGAGAAAAATTGGCTCGGGCTCGTTCGGCGATATTTATCTCGGCATCAATATCACCAATGGCGAGGTACGACATATATATATGTATATATATATTTATTTTAGTATACTTCATTTCTTCCTTCTCCTTCATTTCCGCCTCTTCTGCGTTTTCTCTTCATTTCTTCTTTTCTTCTCCTTCCTCTTCCTCTACTTCTTCTACTTCTTCTTCTTCTTCTTCTTCCCACATGTAAAACCTTCATTTCTTCCTACGCAATTTTCTACGCGGGCGAAATGTATCATGGATATACTTTTTTGTACTTCCATTTCTTCCCTCGCTCGATTTCATCCCATTTGACTTTTATCCCCTGTCATTCGAGTTAACATACGCTGACACCCACCCACACACTTTTTCCCTTCGTTTTCTTCAGCGCGCGCGCGCGCGCCGATAATTTATAAACATGCACGAGGGACGAAATCTGCGACGAATATTTTCGGTCGGTAATTGCGTATGTTAGGTTGGCTTTATTTTGTCTCGGGTTCGAGAAATCACAATGTCACGAAATGATGAAGTTTTATTTCGTCATTTCTTCTTTTCTTCCTTCGCTCTTTTGATCTTCCGGACAGTTTTCTTCTTGCGAAATTACTCAACCCTTCGTCTCTACACTGGGTCTTTTAAGGCACAAGCTAAATTTTCAAAACTAATAGCTCTGGAATTAGAAAAATTGTTGGTAAATTTTGTTTACCATAAATTGTTAAATACATGATTGGATTGTGGAAACAAATGTTATGAAATTCAAATTTTTTCAGATTTTTGGATGGTTTTTTATTGGAAAAAACATTAGCGGGACTTTAACGACCCAGGGTAGTGTCCCAAGATTTAAGTTTACAGACGGAGGGTAAAATAAATATTGAATTTCTAAATTTAATAGTTTTATTCAATTAAATAAAAATTCAGTGGAATTCAAATAACTTTATATTGACGGCAGTATGGAAAAACGTGCTATCTCAAACTGTGCTAGAAGAACGTGCTATCTCAAATTTTGCTAGAAAAACGTGCTATCTCACTCAAATTGTTCTAGAAGAACGTGCTATCTCAAATTGTGGTAGAAGAACGTGCTACCTCAATTTGAGATAGCACGTTCTTCTAGCACAATTTGAGATAGCACGTTCTTCCATACTGCCGTCGATATATAAGATATTAGATCATAAACGTCGGCAGAATTCATCATCATATTTTATATTTTATTTTATACGCGTCATTAATAATATTTTCAAATATCATAAGTTATTTGAATTCCACTGAATTTTTATTTAATCAAATAAAACTATTAAATTTAGAAATTCTATATTTATTTTACCCTCCATCTTGTACACTCAAATTTTGGGACACTGTCTGTAATCTGGGTCATTAATGTCCGGCTAATGTTTTTTCCAAGAAAAAAACGTCAACAAAATCTGAAAAAATTCTGAATTTTATATTTTTTTCCATGATCCAATTATTTATTCAACCATTTGTGAACGAAATTTTGATTTTTGATGAAAATTTTTGCCTTAAATTTGTTATCAAATGGAAAACTATTTATTTATCGGTACAAGAAAATCTCGGGTTAATTAGTAAAAAGTATATTTATAAAACTTGTGTTAAAATTTGAAACTGATCGGTTACACTGTTTCTGAGAAATCTTGCTCGCCGACTCTAAAAACAGTTTTGAGAAAAACACATTCAAGGATTTAAAAGCACTTTACACATAGAAATTATGGGTTTACAAATATGCCTGTAACTATGAAAATATTTGTCCTATTGAAATTTTCTGTGTATATACTCAAATATATGTTAATTACGAAAATAAAATTTAAAAAAAAAATCGATTTTTTGAAAATCCTGATTGCAGTAATCCCCCAAACTATTTTCTCTTATTGGAGCATTCTCTCACGGCGATATTGAAGTAACTTTTTATATTTGATGTACTTGAAGTTTCGAACGTTTATTTGAACGAAAAATCAGAACTAGCATCTATTTAACGAAAAATTAGAAGCACTTGCGAATGCTTGATAAATAATAATTTCACAAATTCAAAGAATTTTCAAAAATTATTTACAAAGTGTTAACAAAGTCTCAACATTGTTTTGTAAAAGAATAAATTTGATAATTCTTTGTTCATCTGAACGTCCTTTACTTCAAGTCCATGATTTTTGGTCAATGAATGGAAGACCGAGAAATTTTTTTGAATATTGCAATTTTTTGGAAAGTAGAGGAAATTCTTAATTACTCTTCATATCGACCATTTTTCATAATCTCTTCAGAAGTTGTCTTAAATTTTAACATTTACAACTGTAAAAAATAATTCCCATATTTTTTCAATTACAACGACAAGAAATAAACTAAACATTTACTCGCTAAAAATTCTTACTTCAAAATCAGTCTTGAATGTTTCCATTTAAAATTTTAGAAAATTCCATATTTTCTCACTCCAACAATCAAATATTTAATATTTTCCATGCCAAAGATTATTCCTCCAAAACCTGCGTCCAAATTTCCACACTCAAAATTTCATGGAATAATTTCTATTTTTTTTCAATCATGGCAAACATTACCCTTTGTAATATCATCAACCAGGAAGTGGCGGTCAAGATGGAGAGCGTCAGGGCGCGTCATCCTCAGCTTCTTTACGAATCGAAGCTGTACAAGATATTGCAGGGCGGAATAGGGATACCTCACATGCGCTGGTAACGAATTTTGTCTCTGAAACAAAAAAGAAAATGAGAAACAGGAGTGATAAAAAAAGAAAATGATGGGAAAAAAAATCTTTCCTTCAGGTATGGCCAGGAACGAGATTGGAACGTTCTAGTGATGGAGCTACTGGGACCGTCTCTCGAAGATCTCTTCACATTTTGTTCGCGAAGATTCACAATCAAGACGGTTCTCATGCTGGCCGATCAGATGATCGGTAGGATCGAATTTGTACATTGCAAACACTTTATACACAGAGACATTAAGCCGGACAACTTTTTGATGGGAATCGGTCGTCACTGTAACAAGGTGAGCGCTGCGAGAGAAAAAAAAAACCCCCTGCAAATTGAACATTCGCACATTGCTTCCTCATCTTTATCCGTAGTTCACATAGCTTCCTCTATTAGAAAGTACGGCGATCAAATTTCCCTTCCTCATAAAGGAAGCTTTGTTAAGGTTGTAGAGACCCAAATCGCAAGTGATGAGAAAATTCTGAAAATTTGGTATGTTTGTCAATGAAGTATTTAAGAGGTCGTGTAAAAATTTCACGACGATTTGGAAGCTCGTTACCGAATAATTAAGATCAACAAATTAAATAAAATTAAATGTGGTCTTATGGAAACTGATGTAACTTTGCGATAAGTTTTTTTTTTGACCTCTCAATTTTTTAATATCCACAATATACTGAAAACAACGGAAAGAAAACGAAGTTTATTGATAAATATTTTTTTTATTTGTTTAAAAAATTATTTTTAACAGAACGTTCATTTCTTAATAACGAGCTTCCTAATCGTCGAGAAATTTTTACACGACCTCTTGAATACCTCATACAAAAACGTACCAAATTTTCAAAATTTTCTCATAATTTTTTTTTTACCCTTAAGGGGGTTGAAGTAATGATGATAGAATTCTGAAAATTTGGTATGTTCTTACATGAAGTATTCAGGAGGTCGTGTAAAAATTTCACTACGATTAAGAAGCTATTTATTGAACAATTAACATTTAAAAGTTTCATAGCTTCTAAATAACCTTAACTGTCGAAAAACATGAGTAATCAATGTGCAAATTTGCCAAATTCTTTCAAATTTACTTCTCGCCAAATTTGATTTTTGCCAAATTCAATAGCGAACAACCTCGATCACTATTTTGAATGTGTACAAAATTTCAATACAATATTTTGCAAATAGCCGAAGTTAGAGTACGCTATTTTTCAAAACAAACAAAATTTGATAAAATTTTAATAATTCAATCGATTTTTGCCAAATTTAATAACAAACATCCTCGATAGCTGAATTAGCTCTGTGCAACATTTCAGTGGAATATCTTAAAAATTGCACAAGCGTTTACACTATTTTTCAAAAAATTAAAAATTTCATAAAATTTTAATCCCTCCATGGATTTTCGCCAAATTCAATAGCGAACAACCTTGATAGCTATACTAGTTCCTTACAAAGTTTCACTGCAATATCTTGAAAATTGTGCAAGTTAGAGCATTTACGCTATTTTTCAAAAAATTAAAAATTTTATAAAATTTTAATCCCTCCATGGATTTTCGCCAAATTCAATAGCGAACAACCTTGATAGCTATACTAGTTCCTTACAAAGTTTCACTGCAATATCTTGAAAATTGTGCAAGTTAGAGCGTTTACGCTATTTTTCGAAAATCTCAAAATCTGATAAAAATTCAAAATTTGATAAAAATTTAATCTTTTGATTGATTTTTGTCCAATTCAATACCAAACAACCTTAATAGCTACACTAATTCTGCACAAAGTTTCAGTGCAATATCTTGAAAATTGCATAAATTAGAGCGTTTACGCCGTTGTTGCAAAAACGAAAAAAGTCGATAAAATCTGAACACACGTTAGAATTAAGGGGAGGCTAAATACCGACATTAGCACCTCGAAATTGGAATCCAAACTTGCTCTGGCACGAATGGATGGAAATCAATAAAATTTTCACAGTATCATCAGAATTATGGCACAAATGGAGCCCCACTAAAAAAATTTCGAAAAAAAAAATTACAGATCCGATTATCATCAGGAATCTGCAATTGAAAATATTAAATTATAATGTTTTTACGGCATTTCGGCTAAAACCAAGAGTGGGGCTCCATGATGAACACCAAAGTACGAATATCGATGCGTCTTCGACATTATTTTATGAAAAAACCGCGACATAAGTTTGATATGAGATAAATGTTGATAAATTTAGTGTATTATCGAAAAACAAAATGGCGAAATCAAGTTCACAGAAATCCGAAAGAGGGCAGCCCCAAATGGAGTTCTCATGAAATAAATATTATTCTCATCAGACTTCTATCCAAACTGTCTGAAAAGTCAATGGCAATTAACGAAAACGTTGATTCATGTCTCGCATTTGCATTTTGCAGTTCATTCATCATTCGTTCATAAATTTAATTGATTTCATCCACCGGTATTGGAAAAAGTTTCCACAGCGATTTTGAGTCGATAATGTAGGGCTTCGGTAATAATGTTGATAAATTTAGTGTTTTATCGAAAAACGAAATTGCAAAATCAAGTACATAAAAATGCGAAAGTAGCACCATCGAATTCTTGTGAAATGAATGTTATTCTCTCCAGTCTTTTATCCAGAGCTGTCAGTGACAATTAATTAACGAAAAAGTTGTTTTCTTTGATTCATGTCTCGCATTTACACTTTATAATTGATTCATAATGCATTCATAAATTTTCATTGATATTAATCCATCGGTATCGGCGAAAGTTTGGATGACGATTTTGAGTCGGTAATGTAGAGTTTCAGTAATAATGTCGGTATTCAGCCTCCCCTTGAAACAAAAATTGTTCATAATGAAGGGCAATTCAAGCGGGCCAAATTTCAGCTCGATGTCTCGAAGCGTTCTTGAGTTATTAATTATTTACATCAGAAATTCAGGACACACACACAATTTTTTCATGAAAACAAAGTTTCCTTGATGAGGAAGCAAAATAAGCCGAACAACAAAAGTCGAGAATTTAAAAATCTTACCTTGAGGTAAAAATTGGACCCTGTGAAATTCTCCAATTTCTTCTATCATTGCTATTGGTTTTTTTTCTCACCTCTGATACGAATTTTCACAGCTCTTCATCATCGATTTCGGACTAGCCAAGAAATATCGCGACGGACGCACGCGACTTCACATAATGTATCGGGAGGACAAAAATTTAACCGGAACCGCGAGGTACGCCTCGATAAACGCTCATCTCGGCATCGAGCAGAGTCGTCGGGACGACATGGAGTCACTTGGCTACGTTCTAATGTATTTCAACAGAGGCTCGCTGCCATGGCAAGGCCTCAAAGCGGCTACAAAGAAACAGAAATACGAAAAAATTAGCGAGAAGAAAATGTCAACGCCCGTCGATATACTGTGCAGGGTAATATATTTTTTTTTACCTGTTTTTCGAAGATTTTTTCCGTTTTCTCCGATTTTTTATCACGCTGAAGTCCACCTGGGTCTACAACGACCCAGTGCCATCTTTCAAGTCTGAGCGGAAGGCCCGCGCTTTTGCTCGGTAAATTAGACGAAAAATATGATCTATCGAGCAGACACAACATCTATCTCAATCGGCCTCTTCGTACGAAACACTTGAGCGCTTTTTGGGTCGCTAAAGACCCAGGGTGGATACTTCCAAAAACTCATCAAAACTACCTTCACCATTTTGTAGCTGGGAGTCTCTAGTTTGAAAAACACTATAACTGAATCCATTTAGCGCGATAAACAAAGGAAGAATCGTTAAAACGGTCCCACGAATCCTACAGACCAAATTTCGGACTTTTTTTGCATTTATTCGCACAGTTTTTAAAAAAATGAAAATATCGATTGCGGCCTTGCATATTCTCATTCCTGAGATCATACGATTCGATTTTACTACTTGGGAGTTGGAAAATTTTGTTTTAAACGTGTTTTATAAGCGAAAGAAGTTGTGGGTCGTTGTAGACCCAGGGTGGAACGGTCCAGGACGCCAGAAAATGGTGGGCCTCAGCGGGTTAAAAAATCATTCGAGGCAATTTCAAAGAACCTTTAAGAATATATCCTCGACAGAGTTGCAAAAAATGCATTATTTTAATAATGCATTATCGATTTCATTAATGATTATTTTGTCACTTAATAATGAGACTTAACTTCCATTATACATTATTCATTCAATGAATAATGTGATAAAAAAAAATGTTGCATTATATTTTTAGTTAATAATGCAAATGTCAGACCATTAAGCATTACATTGGTACTGGAAAATGTAAAAATGAAACATTATGCATTACGTTATTAATGAGTACTTGGAAAAGCATTACATCATCCGTTGCTGAAGTAATGGATAATGTGGAAAGAGTTACATTACTCATTACTGAAATAATGAGTAATGCGAAAATGTTCCATTATCCATTATTAAAGTAATAGATATTGCAAAGTAGCGTTAATTTTTCATTATTATAATACTGAATATTTTGAATAATGCATTATTCGGAATAAAAATATTTTATTGCACTCCGTGCGTAAAATGCATAATACGATACGTACATTACGATACGAGTGCGTTGAAAGTTTTTCTGACGAGTGCATTTTTATGCATTCGTAGTCAAATAGGAAAATGCGATAAAATCTTCCTCTTATCTACAAAACTGGAAAATATGGATTCATGTAACCGGTTCAGGGACTCGATGATATGATTTTATGAAATTTTTTTAAGTAAAAAAACCCGAAAATGTAAACATCGGAATGTCAACGGAACTGATAATCCCCGTTTTGAAATTTGAAATTAGAATTGAAAATTTGAGTCGAAAGGGAATAAAATACGCATATGCTTCGCATTTCCCTTTGATCTGACAAATAAAAAAATGCACAAGTGGAGGATGATTTTTTCTTTTGGTTAATTCAGAAATAAAAAAAAATACATAAAATTGTTCGAGAGTAAAAAAAAGCAAACAATCGTATATGAACATGAATTATTATTCTCTTGACAATTTCCGGTCAAAGATAAAAAAGAAAAAGATGCTGTAGGTTCAAATCTGATCTAACGAATAAAAAAAAAAAAAAACAAAGTACCGAATTATATTCTCGAAGTAAAAAATTAGGAATCTAAACAAACGAATTTCCATAGAGGGAAATCTGAACAAACGAATGTAAAAAATTTGAGGGAATAACACATACAGTCAGAGATGTATCATTCTTACGAATTATGATTATAAAAAATCATACTAAAAGGAAGATTTCATTGACATTGCTCATACAGAAATTATTTTTATTCCTTCAAACCATTACTCAAAGTAACACATTATTTATAGATGTAATGCGTTATTTGAAGTAATGCACTGCTCGATGTAATGTGTTACTCAAAGTAATGAATTGCTCAATGTAATGCATTGCTAAAAGTAACGCATTGCTCAATGTAATGCATTACTCAAAGTAACGCATTGCTCGATGTAATGCATTACTCAAAGTAACGCATTGCTCGATGTAATGCATTACTCAAAGTAATGCATTGTTCTTCGGTTTTGTAACATTCATTACTATAGTAATGAAAATTTGTTTCTACTTTGAATTACCCATTACTGTAACAATGGACAACGGTAGCGTTTAGCATTGTCCATTACTGTTGTAATGAACAATGTTACGTTTTTTGCATCATTCATTGTTAATTCAACGCATAATCGTTGGGTTTCACATTTTTCGTTACAAAAATAATGCTTAATGTTTCTATCATAGAATTTTCATTATTTCTAAAATATATAATGCATTATTTTTACATTGTAATTTTGGCAACTCTGAAAGAAAATTTAATTAAATTGAAAAATTATAATTTTTTGATTTTCCTTATTCAGGGATTCCCCGCTGAGTTTGCGATGTACATAAACTATACAAAGGGATTGCGCTTCGAGGAAAGCCCGGACTACATGTACCTTCGTCAGCTCTTCCGAATTCTCTTTGGCACGTTAAATCATCGGTACGATTACACCTTCGATTGGACGATGCTTAAGCAAAAGATGTTGCCGAGTGGACCGGTGACCCAAGCAACAACACCGGGAGTTGGACAACAGGCTCAAGGTACAACCCGCTGAATTTTTTTTTTTTTTTTTTTTTTTTTTTTTTGTTCCACCTGTCCCGGTGTCTATCTGTAATAAAATCTTGCAAGTTAAATTTGACCCACTTCCCGGTTTCCGATTGAGTGAAAATTTGTCATGCACATGTAAATCGGATGACAATGCAATATTATCACAAAAAAATTGCAAATTTTTGGCAAAAAAAATTGTTTCGCAAAATTTTTATTACAAATTTGCTTGAAAATTGTTTCGCAACGAAAAATGTTTCGCATAATTATTTGCAAAAAAAAATGTTTCGCAAAATTGTTCGCAAAAAAATTGTTTTGCTAAATTTTGTTTACAAAATTGTTTTAACCAATTGATTTGCAACGTTTCTCTACGAAAATTTTGCGCAACAGTCTTTTTCCAAAAAAAATTTCTGAAAACACTTTTTTTGCATAAATTCTGCAGAAAGATGTTGCAAATTAATTTTGTGAAATAATTTTGTCCGACGAATTTTGCAAAATAATTTTTGTGCAAAAAATTTTGCGAAACATTTTTTTTTTTGCAAAAAATTATGCGAAACTAGATACACGTTACTAAACTAGTTATTTAACATGATAAATACTAAAAAGTAAAAAATAAACAAACGAAAAACATTTTTTTTTTAAACAAGCTTTCATTAGTTGATAAAAAATAACTAAAAACTTAAAAATGAAGCTATTCCGATTGGAAATAAGTTTTCAAATAAAAACGTGTTATATTTTAACAGCAAGAGAAAAAAGAGGGTGTAACACGCTTTTATTTGAAAACTTATTTCTAATCGGAATAGCTTTATTTTTAAGTTTTTAATTATTTTTTATTAACAACTAATGAAAGCTTGTTTAAAAAAAGAAATTTTTTCGTTTGTTTATTTTTAATTTATATTTCTCATTTTCTCCTTCACGAAATCTAGATTTCTTTCTTCTTCATCTAAAGTTTTCTTTTTTTGCCTTCTAAAACAGACTAGTACCTTAAATTACTTCCTGCAATACCCAAATATTCAATGAGAAAAAAAGTAATTGAAAAACAGATACACGACCGGCAAAAAATTTCCGGACAAAACTTCAAAAAAAGTCTGGAACGTTTTTTTTATGCCATTTCGCCGGAAGTCAGCGTAAACTAATTTGACAAAAGGCATTTTGAAAGGGAAGAAATCGGCTGCATTTCCTGTTTTTTAAATTATTTTTACAATTTGTTTCAAGATTTGGACTCTATTTTGAAAAAGTGTTTTTCGCCTTTTTTGCAAGTTAAATTTGACCCACTTGCCGGTTTCCTATAGAGTTAAAAAAATTTCATGCAGATGTAAATCGGATAACAATGCAATATTATCACAAAAAATTTGCAAATTTTTCGCAAAAAAAAATTGTTTCGCCAAATTTTTATAAAAAATTTGCTTGAAAATTGTTTTGCAACGAAAAATATTTCGCATAATTTTTTGCAAAAAAAAACATTCCGCAAAATTGTTTGCAAAAAAATTGTTTTGCAAAATTTTGTTCACAAAATGCTTTTAAGCAATTGAACTGCAATATTTCTCTACGGAAATTTTTCGCGACAGCCTTTTTCCAAAAAATTTTGCGAGACTAGATATAAATGGCTAAAATACTTCGCGTTACAGCTGCCATAAGGGCGTATGCCAGCCAAAGGTAGGGCTGGAAAGCCATAAGGGCGTATCGAAATTTTTTTTTTCAGGAATCGACGTAATTATGACCGAAAAGTATAGAACCTATGGAAAAAAAAATTTCCCAATTTTTTTAAATTTTTTATACGCCCTTATGGCTTTCCGAGTGGGTCTCGAAAGCCATAAGAGCATATCGATTTTTTTTTTCAGGAATCTACGTAATTATGACCGAAGAGTGTAGAACCGATGAAAAAAAAAATTTCCCAATTTTTTTTTTTTTTTATTCGCCCTTATGGCTTTCCGAGTGGGTCTCGAAAGCCATAAGGGCGTATCGATTTTTTTTTCAGGAATCGACGTAATTATGACCGAAAAGTATAGAACCGATGAAAAAAAAAAAGTTGGGAAAATTTTTTTTTCATCGGTTCTATACGTTTCGGTCATAATTACGTTGACTTGAAATTTCGCTATTTTCAGGTTTTTGAAAATAGGCCCAAAATTGAGCAAAACAGTTTTTTATCGAAATTCATGAAAATTTTGATTTTTTGAAAAAACTATTGATAGATTCGTGTTTAGGGGGCAAAAATACATCGATATGAGGCCCGAAAAACAAAAATAATTTTTTTTTTTTTTGCATTTTGGCCAAAATTCAATCGGTTCACTAAAATGGCTGCAATTTATTTTCTAGATAGAATTGCGGCTTGAGCATGAGCTCATTCTCTTCGTAATCGTTCACGCTTCAAAATCCCGTTTGGTTCATCCCATTACGATCGTTTTTCGATTTTTGGCAGATTTTTAAAGTTCAACAATAGATTTTTGTAAATTTTTTAAGGTATACCCCTTTCCATTTTTTTCGGTGATTTTCAAACTGCTCTTATTTCTACAAAAAATTAGTTATCGGGATGAACTTAACGGCATTCTCTAAGTTTGGTCACAAGCTTTGCGTACGAAAAACAAATTTTGAAATCGGTTGAACCAAAGTGAAGTTATGAGCACTTGAAATTTCGCTATTTTCAGGTTTTTGAAAATAGGCCCAAAATTGAGCAAAACAGTTTTTTATCGAAATTCATGAAAATTTTGATTTTTTGAAAAAACTATTGATAGATTCGTGTTTAGGGGGCAAAAATACATCGATATGAGGCCCTAAAAACAAAAATAATTTTTTTTTTTTTTTGCATTTTGGCCAAAATTCAATCGGTTCACTAAAATGGCTGCAATTTATTTTCTAGATAGAATTGCGGCTTGAGCATGAGCTCATTCTCTTCGTAACCGTTCACGCTTCAAAATCCCGTTTGGTTCATCCCATTACGATCTTTTTTCGATTTTTGGCAGATTTTTAAAGTTCAACAATAGATTTTTGTAAATTTTTTAAGGTATACCCCTTTCCATTTTTTTCGGTGATTTTCAAACTGCTCTCATTTCTACAAAAAATTAGTTATCGGGATGAACTTAACGGCATTCTCTAAGTTTGGTCACAAGCTTTGCGTACGAAAAACAAATTTTGAAACCGGTTGAACCAAAGTGAAGTTATGAGCACTTGAAATTTCGCTATTTTCAGGTTTTTGAAAATAGGCCCAAAATTGAGCAAAACAGTTTTTTATCGAAATTCATGAAAATTTTGATTTTTTGAAAAAACTATTGATAGATTCGTGTTTAGGGGGCAAAAATACATCGATATGAGGCCCTAAAAACAAAAATAATTTTTTTTTTTTTTTGCATTTTGGCCAAAATTCAATCGGTTCACTAAAATGGCTGCAGTTTATTTTCTAGATAGAATTGCGGCTCGAGCATGAGCTCATTCTCTTCGTAATCGTTCACGCTTCAAAATCCCATTTGGTTCATCCCATTACGATCATTTTTCGATTTTTGGCAGATTTTTAAAGTTCAACAATAGATTTTTGTAAATTTGTTAAGGTATACCCCTTTTCATTTTTTTCGGCGATTTTCAAACTGCTCTCATTTCTACAAAAAATTAGTTATCGGGATGAACTTAACGGCATTCTCTAAGTTTGGTCACAAGCTTTGCGTACGAAAAACAAATTTTGAAATCGGTTGAACCAAAGTGAAGTTATGAGCACTTGAAATTTCGCTATTTTCAGGTTTTTGAAAATAGGCCCAAAATTGAGCAAAACAGTTTTTTATCGAAATTAATGAAAATTTTGATTTTTTGAAAAAACTATTGATAGATTCGTGTTTAGGGGGCAAAAATACATCGATATGAGGCCCGAAAAACAAAAATATTTTCTAGATAGAATTGCGGCTTGAGCAAGAGCTTATTCTCTTCGTAATCGTTCACGCTTCAAAATCCCGTTTGGGAAATTGGGAAAATTTTTTTTTCATCGGTTCTATACGTTTCGGTCATAATTACGTCGATTCCTGAAAAAAAAAATTTCAATACGCCCTTATGGCTCCCGGATGCCATAAGGGCGTAAAAGAGGTGATACGCCCTTATGGCAGCTGTAACGCGACTTATTTAACAGCATAAATACTAAAAAGTAAAAAATGAATGAACGATTTTTCTTTTAAACAAGCTTTTATTAGTTTTTAATAAAAAATAACTAAAAAGTTGAAAATAATTTTATTCCGATTGGGAATAAGTTTTCAGATAAAAGCGTGTTACATTTTAACAGCAAGAGAAAAAAAAGAGGATGTAACACGCTTTTATTTGAAAACTTATTTCCAATCAGAATAAAATTAATTTTAACTTTTTAGTTATTTTTTATAAAAAACTAATAAAAGCTTGTTTGAAAAAAAAAAATTTCCTCAATTTTTTCACATTTTTTACCATTTTTTTTTCCCCCATTTTCGGTTGGAAAAAAAAAATCTGAAAAAATTCCTCTGAACTCAACGAAAACAGACGTAACTTTTTGCTATCCTGAAGTTTTTCACGACTCCTCTTTGTTCTTGTGTTATAGGGGATTTTTCAAAATTCCTCTTTTTTTTTCACAAAAAACAGAATAACTTTGGAAAAAAAAATCGCTCAAAGTTTAAAAAAAAAGGAAATTGAAGCTCAAACTTTCCCCTTTATAAATTCAGTCATAAAAATGTATAAAAAAATTCCTCTGGAAGATGGGTGAACCTGAAGGGAGGGTAAAAAAAAGGTGAAAAGGAGTTGTTTTCAAAAGGGAGTCCAAATGTTGAAAAAAATTGTAAAAATAATTTTAAAAACAGAAAACGAAGCTAAATTCTTGCCCTTTGAAATGCCGTTTGTTAAATTAGTGTAGACTTCCGGCGAAATAGCATAAAAAACGTTCCAGACCTCTTTTGAAGTTTTGTCCGGAAACTTACTTCGAGCGAGATATTTTTTTTTGTTTCTTCAAAGGTTTTTCGCGTTTATTTTTTTTTTTTTAGAGAGACATATTAAGAGGAGGCTAAATACCGACACTACGCTTCGAAATCGCCATCCAAACTTGCTCTCATACTAATGAATGGAATTCAATAAAATTTTAACAGCATAATCGGAATTATGGCACAAATGGAGCCTCACTAAAATTTTTTTGAAAAAAAAAAAAAAAAATTATAGATCCGATTACCATCAGGAATCTGTAATTGAAAATCTTGAATTATGAGACTTTTTACTGTGTTTTGTCTAAACTAAGAGTGAGGCTCCATGAAGAACGCCAAGACACAAATATCAAGACGTTTTCGACATTATTTTATGGAAAAGACACATCGTAAGTTTGCATGGCGCATAAGGAGATAAATATCGATAAATTATGGTTTTATCGAAACACGAAATGGCGAAATCTAGTTTACAAACGTGCGAGAGAGGGCAGCACCATGGATTCTGACGAGTAACCTAATATTTTTGGGGCTCCAATGAATTCGTTGGAGTTAGTTGTGACGCGTTTTAGCCCCTTAATTATCAATTAATTGTTAATTAACTTATCCTCCTCTGAATTTTCAAAATTTAATATATTTTCATTTACGGTTTTCGGAGAAAGACTGGACGACGGTGATAAGTCGATAATGTAGGGATTGAACGAAAATGGTATTTAGCCTCCTCTTAAAGAGAAAGCATGTGTTCTCGAATAAACCCAAACCCAAACCCATTTTTTTTCCAAACCCGTTTTTCGCGTTTTTTTTTTAAAGAGACATTATAGAGAAAGCATGTGTTCTTGAATATCGTAAATTTTTATAATCCTTAGCAGCAGCAGGTGATGTCGCAACGAAAAAGAATGCTTGCGGTAGTGTTACTCGGCAGGCGGTCAACAACACTTCCAAGAAAGGTTAGGGTTAATCTTCTGTCGTCTGTCCGTCCGGGAAAATAAAAAGAAAAAAAAATCAATGAGAAAAAAAAATCAACATCGACAACAACAGCATCAACAACGAGAAACTGTCCCTCATACCCAATGCCTCGCTCCCGCCCGTTTTCGGTCGTCACCGATTATTCGACCAACGCCGCATATTAAAAAAAAAAGAAAAAAATCGGCGTTTCCAAAATATGCAAAACGAAAACGTGTCCCAAATCAGAAGTCAGCCCACCGTCGAAACAATTTTTCCCTCTATTCGTTCTCGTTTCTTCTAGTTTTTTTTTTTTTTTTTTGAGGGAAAAGAGAAGGAAAACCATAAAATGCGAATGGCACGTCGAGAGGAAGTGAAATTTTCAAAATCCCGGTCAAACCAAAGTTGGTGAAATTTTGAAAAAACTCAACGATTACTCAAAATGAAATTCTTGTACGAGAGAGAGAGAGAGAGAGAGAGAGAGAGAGAGAGAGAGAGAGAGAGTGAGATGTTGGATTTCCACGAAAATAATTTTCCTTGCCTATTTTTCCGAAGGCTCAACCTTTTTCCTCCTCCCTCCGTTCTCTGTTCCTCCTCCATTTTCGTCGTTTATCTCAATGTAATATATGTAATTCTCCATATATATGTTATATATATATATATACATGATAAAATGATTCTTCGAATCGTTGCTTGATTAACAAAATCCCAGTTTGTAGTTTCATAAAATTAAGTCGAAGACGGAGAGGAGAAAAAAAAGCCGTCAATCGCGTGTAAAACTGCGCTCGAGACTCTAAAATTCGAGAGAAAGCTAAATTGAAGCTCATCATTCGAATCTAATTAGTGAATAATCATTATTAAACGAGAGAGAGAGGGAAAAAGCGTCTACAAAATTGAAACCCAAACCGAAAAAAGTTTCCACTGATTCTTGGCGAGTTTTTTTTTAATTTAATTTTTTTTCCCAGATAAAAAAAAATCAATGAAACTTCTGTAAGAGAAATCCCACGTTTGGACTCAATTATTCCTCGTTATGGGCCTAAAATTTTTGTCTTTCGGTGATTAGACTTGATAAAAAAAAAAAAAAAAAAAATACCCGTGAATCAAAATTTAAGGCGGTGTAAAAAATTTGTACAAAATTGTCAATATTTGGAGACTTGAAATTTCAAATTTTTGTCTCCCTTTGAAATTCTCGCGATGATTAAATTTCGAAAACTGCGAACAACTCAAAAATGAGAGGGAAAAAAGGAATAACAGCCATCCTACGTCCTTCCCAAACCTTTCTTTGTGAATCTGCCGAATCCCTAAATTAAAATATTATAATAATAATAATAACAAAATATGGACTCTGAACCAGAATTTGGTGCGAGTACTAACAACATTTTTCGAAGGACCGAGGAAAGAAGAAACGTGTATATAAATGAAGAAATAAAAAAAAAAGACCAAAAGTCTTTTCAATGTAATAATCGTTGAAGAAGTGAGCGGCGGACGGAGGAAAGAAGGATAATTTTTTTTTAATTGAAAATTTCGTTGCTTCGTATCTGTTACAGACGGTGCGCCTTAAAACTGTGCGTGAGAAAAAAGCAATGCAACGTTAATCCCCGAATGCTCTGGATTGAGATGAAAAATGAGAAACTCGAAAGAAAGAGAGAAACAATGAGCACACCGATGACGAGGAAGAGCAAAAATCCAAGAAAGGGAATTGAAAAAAAAAAAGAGGAAGGAAACTGAAAGGATGGAAAAAGGAAAATCGCTCAACTTTGAGAGTGAAAATATTTTGTGTTTTTGAGAAAGGAAAGAAGAAGATGAAATGCAAAAAAAAAAAGCTATCTATATATATGGATAATTATATATGCATAAAGAATTAATTATAGACATGGGAACGAAGGACTCTGATAGGAAATTGCTATTTGCCAGAAATTTTACCTTCTGATTTATTTTCCAACGGAAAACGCCGAATCCTTCAAAGTTTTTTTTTTATCACCTCTCTCTCTCCGTAAATTTTATAACGGTCCACAATTCTTCATTTTGTCGTAAAAAAAAAACTACATCTATCGTGACTCGCGTTCTTAGTTCGTTTAATGCGTATGGATATATAGTATAATTATATTTAGAGGAAAAAAAAATTAATTGTTAAAAAAAGAAAAAAAAAAGGATTTTATTTCGTCATGTACCGAAGATTCTCGATCTCGTTTGGTGAAGAAGACAAACAAAAAATGGGGGAAAAAAAAGGAAATGTGCGCGCGTCATCAAAGTCAAGTGTGGCAAGTGATATAACTATGTGAAATAAATGGAAAAACGAAAAGAACAAAAAAAACAACGAATCCATGAAAATTCAATCTTTCTCTCTCTCTCTCTCTCTCTCTCTCTCTCTTTCTCTATTTCTTTTTTTTTTAACCGTCAATGTAAATCGAGCGAGTGAAGAAATTTTTTTTTCTGAAATAGAAAATTTGAATTCAGTCAAAACTTCACGCCTTGACCTTTTCTTCTTTCATCGTCAAATCGGATTTGACGTGGAAACGTTCAACGTTTGCAGAGGAAAAAAAATATATCTACCCTCAACACTTTTTTTCTTTCTCACAATCAGGCAATGATTTTATTTTCTATTTTCTTCTTTTTTTAAATTTTTAAATCATGTACCACGTGTATATGTACATATATATATATATATTAGGGTGGGTCAAATAAAGTGACTAATTTTTTTTTCCTCTGTATAATGAAAAATGAACTGCATCTCAAAAAAAGCCTCTGCAAGTATTAGCCCTTCATATTTAAATTAAGAGGTGCCTCATCGCAATTTTTTATTTCCCTTTTAAATAACAGGATTTTTTTTTTTTTAACTTCGGAATTTTATTAGACTTTAACCGTTGAGGTTAGGAGAGTTTTTTAAGCACATTTTTCGTAGAGCGTCAAATGTTCTACAAAAATGTGCTTAAAAAAGTCTCCTAACCTCAACGATTGAAGTATAATAAAATTCCAAAGTTAAAAAAAAAATTCCTATGTTATTAAAATGGGAAATAAAAATTTGCGATGAGGGACCTCTTAATTTAAATATGAAGGGCTAATAGGTTTTTTTTGAGATGCCAAACAATACATTTTTCATTACATCGAGGAAAAAAAAAATTATTTTATTTGACCCACCCTAATATATATGCGATGTATACACACACAAAAAATACACACCCACCTGCATAGGGAAGGACTATTGTTGTACGGTGAAGAAGAAAGGAGGAAGAAGATATAAATATCGAAAAAAAAAAAAAAAAAAAAGTACATGGGTAAAATAGAGAAAAAGGAATTTTGAGAATTCGACGAAATTTGATGGGGGAAAAAAGGGAAAGAAAAATGACGCGAGGTTGTGTGAAAGAAAAGAAAACGAGCGGAATAAAAAACAGGAAAATAATCCAACGGAGGAAACGATATGTGAAAAATCATGAATATCGCCGCTTGAAAATTTTCATAGGTAAAAGACGTCGAGGCGCTTTTTGTCCGCGCGTTTGCGACTTGATATATTGATAATTATCGTATTTAAGGAAAATAATAATGATAAAAAAAAATTAATATTAAAATAAATTTTAAGTTGCGATGGTGTGAGAGAGATTCGAGGGTTGTTTGCGAGTGAATATGTTTGTGCGGATGGATGTAACGAGTATATAAATTAATAAAATAATTATACATGCACATGCTACTGTCTAGTATATTATATATACATATATATACATACATAATATAGATATGCGTATGTATATATGTATATATATATATATATATATATATATAAATATAAATAAATATTCTACTATTATGAGAAGAAAAATATGTTACAGTAATGAAAAATGGAAAGACGCGTTTTACGGTTCATCGGATCCCCCTTTTTTCTCTATATTATTAATAAAGACTCAAACATTGTACGGTAAATTCGTAAGCGATTTTATTGCGATTTTTCAAGTCATCCCCTACCCCAAATATTCAATAATTAATTTTTGAATTTTTGTTTAAATAAGAAATTTTGTTTTGAGGTCAAAAATGTAAGGTCTAAAAAAAAAGGGCATTTTCTTCTTATAAAATCACACTGAGAAAATAATGTAGAATTTTTTAACTGTTAACAAATGTAACTTTGAATATGGCAATTATTTTTTAACATTTACTAAATTAAATTAATATTTTTTAACAGTTAATAAATTTGATTAATATTTCTTAACGACTAACAAATTTTGTAACAGTCAAGTAATATTTAATATTTATTTGTTTTCTCAGTGCAAGATTCTTTGAAAGCTTTCAGTGTTTCCCTTTCTTGAATAAAACAAGGCTTGGATCAAGAAAGCCCAAAAATCAAATTTTTATTTTGTTAATGAAAAAAATTGTGAATTATAGGATAGTTTTTACATATGAAAATTGAACGAGAATTTGTCTCGGATAAAAACGTGTATGTGGGGAAAAAAAGGTGCCACGAGTGAAAGGGAAAGGTTTTCATTGAAGGGAACAAAAAAGGTGTCCTACTGACACACTAAATTTTCTAATTCATCGTGACAAGTGTGACACATGCACGTGTGTGTTTCTCTCCGTCCGATAATTTCGGCTTATTTTCTCTTTTGACACACTATTACCAATTACGGATTCAATTTTCTAATATATTTCAAAATAGAGCGGAAATTTTGAAAAAATTCATATGCGTTCAGAAAAATTAACGCATTCGATTTATTTAAGAAAAAAAAACTTGTGGAAAAATTATTGAATAATTATTTGTTTAAACAATTTATGAATAACTTTTGGGCAATATTATTATTGATAATTGTTGTTTATGGCATGCCAAATGTTGCTGATTTTTTTAGATTTTTATTGTATCGCGAATTACGGAAATTTCAATCATAAAATTATAGGGGCAAAGTATCCTTAACAATCTAAAAATTTCAAAAGAATGAATTCAATAGCGAATTGCCGACATTACAAAATGCAGAGTAATCAACGCTACTTTTTGACTATTAAAACCTCAACAAATATGTTCAATAACTCGTAAAAATTAATAATCTTGAATACACTTTGAGAGGGGCTAAATACCGACATTATTTCTGAAACCCTACATTACCGACTCACAATCGCCGTCCAAACTTTCTTCGATACCGGTGGATAAATATCAATATTTATGAATGCATTATGAATCAATTATAAAGTGTAAATGCGAGACATAAATCAAAGAAAACAACTTTTTCGTTAATTAATTGCCCTTGATAGCTTTGGATAAGAGACTGGAGAAAATTTAATATCTTCAATCACAGATTCCTGATACTCGATCTGTAATTTTTTTGTTTGTTTTTCGAACATTTTTTAGTAGGGCTCCATTTGTGCCATAATTCTGATGATATTGTCAAAATTTTATTGATTTCCATCCATTCGTGCAACAGCAAGTTTGGATTCCAATTTCGAGATGCTGATGTCGGTATTTAGCCTCCATGAGTTCTCCGTTTGTTTACAAACGGTCAGAAAAGAAATAAAAGGTCATGCGTGTTAGCTGTTTCCTGTTCAAGGTCAAGTTGAAATAATTTCAAATTCTCAACTGTGAAAAACACGTTATATCCGTGCTTTTCGTACTCCAACAAAAGGCAACAAACGGTTTATCAAACCATCTTCAAGGAGAATAAAGTGAAAAGTGTTTGAGGTTATGTTGGAGACGAAGATTAAGGTAACAGATATAAGGATAAACAAAAATGCGTTAATGTGTTAATTTAGAAACTACCAACGATGAATAGAAAACCGATTTTTATTGTGACTACTAATAAACGTATGGAATAAAGAATAAATAAATAATTAAAATATAGTTATATATAATTATATATAATTACATATAACTATATATGACTATATAATTATATATAATTACATATAATTATGTGTAATTGGATTATGGATTATATATATTTATATAGGGCCATTTTTCATATATAATTATATATAATCTTTTTTACCCGGGTATCCAATACACATTGTTTAAAGTAATGGGTAATGCATTACTTTTGCATTACTATTTTCACAACCTTACAAATTCAAAGTTTTTCCACTAGCAGTATGCAGCAGCGCCATCTCTTGGACATGCCGAGAAGTATCAGCGATTGGTACCAACTGTCGATATTGTAGAGCGAGACAGTAGTTCGCAAATCATCCGCAGTATGCGCAACGGCGCTGGCGCTCGAACGTCAGAATTCACTCGTCCGTTTCCCTCTCTCTTCCTCTTCGCGCAGTCGGCGGCTCCGCTCGCTCTTCTCGAGCGTGGAACACGTTCCTCTTCGTGTGTGCGTTCGAATGTCTCTCTCTGTGGATGGCCCCTCTTCGCTTTATATTTTTCGAAGGGTAAAATGTCGGTGCGTTGGTGGGGTCCCCGTCTGTCCGTCGTTGCCAGTAGTTGACTTTCGCCCAATCGTCAGTTTCGCGTAACCCTTTTTTACGTACGCATCGTATAGATAATTTTGTTTTTTTTGTTTTTTTGTTAATCATTATACGCTCGTAAGGGGTTATTGCGGAATAAAACGAATAAAAAAAAGGAATAAACGGTCACGGATTAAGAAAAACGAGTAAACGAGCCTCTTCCCCCCCCCCCTCCGCGATTCCCGCCCCCCCTCCAAAAAAGTAAAGAAGAAATATCCCTCTCGCCCTTGGTTCATATTTCTTTGATCAAATATATCTTCGTTTCTTCGTCGTGTAAAGATCTCTTCTTTTCTTCCTTTTTTCTCGGCGGCTCATAATACCCCCAAAACCGTTATCCACCTGCTTCTTCTTTTTTTCTTTCTTCTTTCCTTAATTTTATTTTTACAACGGAGCGTCTTCGTCGACGACGTTTCCACTCGCAACGTTGCTCTCGAAAGAGGCCAGGTTTTCCCTTCTCTCTCTGTCTCTCCTTCGCAAACCATTCATTAAAAATCTCTCTCTCGCTCTCACTTTGCTGCAACACGTATTTGTCGAGATATCGTTTCTGTTATCGTTTAAATAATAATAATACAGTGGAAGAAGTAACGAAAAACACGTATTTGTCGCGATATCGCTTCTGTTATCGTTGAAATAATAATAATAATAATAATAATACAGTGGAAGAAGTAACGAAGAATACGACGGAGGAGGAGGAAGAAGAAAAAGAAGTGAAAAACGTCAGTTTTGTGTGGCAGCTTGAAAAAAGCAGCCACCAACAGCTACAGCATCATTTTACATAGAGCGACGGTAAAAGTGAAGAGTTGCAGTGGCAGAGCGAGGCGGAGGTGGCATGGCGAGGGCCGGAGTTCTCGGCAAAGCCGAGTTCGTCGTGGGTGCAAAATACAGGCTCATGAGAAAAATCGGCTCAGGATCGTTCGGTGATATATATCTCGGTATCAACATCTCGAATGGCGAGGTAAGTTTTTCCCTTTCCTTCATTTTACGTTTACTCTTCTTTCCCCTTTTCTTCTTTACCCACTGACTCTTCTTTTCCTTTTCTTCTTTTCCCATTTACTCTTTCCCTTTACTGCATTTCCCATTTGCTGTTCTGTCCCTTTACTTCATTTCCCATTTACTCTTTTTACCCTTTACTTCATTTCCCATTTACTCTTCTTTCCCTTTCCTTCATTTCCCATTGGCTCTTTCCCTTTTCTTCATTTCCCATTTGCTCTTCTTTCCCTTTTCTTCATTTCCCATTGGCTCTTCTTTCCCTTTTCTTCATTTTCCATTTACTCTTTCTCTTTTCTTCATTTCCCATTTACTCTTTATTCCCATTTCTTCTTTTCCCGTTGACTCTTTGCCGTTTCTTCCTCGCTTCGATCCGTCCTTATTTCTTCTCTCAACGTTTCTAACGCGTCGATATAGTTTCAATTTTCAATTTCATTGAATTCCGAAGATATATTACCTTGCGAAATTCGACTTTTTTTCTGCTCTCTCGCCCAACCCCTCTTTTCTCACGACTATATACGTCGCGTGCCCATTAACGTCTCTCTCTCTCTCTTCCTCTCGTCTCTGCATCTTTCTGTAAAACGATTTTCTTGAGAATTCGATCGATTGCGCGATCTTGCGCCTATGACGATTTTCCCGAATGATCTCCATTTGATTAATGATGAAATTTCATGCGGATGTTTTCCGAAGTAAAGGAGAAGGGATTATCGAGGACGGGACAATGATTAATGTTTTTCGAGAACTTTATCCTCTCGGATCTTTGATACTCTTCGCTGATTCCATTTGCCATGATTTTTTGCTCACTCCTTTTTCTCTTTGATCGAACGACAGGAAGTGGCTGTGAAACTTGAAAACATAAGAGCGCGCCATCCGCAGCTTTTGTACGAATCCAAGGTGTATAAAATTTTAAACGGACCTCCGGGAATACCTCACGTTCGATGGTAATTGAATTTCCGTATTTCTCTTGTCTCCTTCGATACGAAGGATTATTATGAGTATCTAGATTGTCATACTTCACGCAATTTTGAAAAAAAAAAGGTACGGCCAAGAGAGAGATTGGAACGTTTTGGTGATGGATCTTCTCGGACCTTCGCTGGAAGATCTTTTTACGTTTTGCTCGCGAAGGTTCACCATAAAGACCGTTCTCATGTTGGCCGATCAGATGATCGCCAGGATCGAGTACGTTCACTTCAAACTATTCATCCACAGAGACATAAAACCTGACAATTTTCTAATGGGAATAGGACGTCATTGTAATAAGGTGAGTCCTAGAAAAGTCACTTTGAAACGAAAGAAGAAACGCAGACATAGACTACAGGCGAAAAGTTTCTGGACAAAACTTCAAAAAAGGAACGTTTTTTTATGCCATTCTGCCGGAAGTCAACGTAGACTAATTTAACGAGAATTCATTTCCTGATCTTTTGAATTATTTTTACAAATTTAGATTTGGAGCCTATTTTGAAAAAAGCTGTTTTTCGTCTTTTTTTCCCCTATCTTCAGGTGCACCCATCTTTAGGAGGAAATTTTTTTTATACATCTTTATGATTGGATTCATAAAGAGGAAAGTTTGAGCTTCAATTTTCTTTTTTTTTAACTTTGAGCGATTTTGTCTTCCAAAGTTATTCTGTTTTTTGCGAAAACAGAAGAAATTTGAAAAATCCTGTATACAAAAACAAAGAGGATTCATGAAAATCTTCAAGACGGTAAAAAGCTGCGTCTGGTTTTGTTAAGTTCAGAGGAATTTTTTCAGATTTTTTTTTTAAATTTTGTTTTCTCATGTTGAGGCTGAAAATAGTACATTACATCACTTGGCGTAAAAACATTTTCTGACGAGTGATGTACGATATTTTATATCACGAGGTGCAATATGGACGTTTTCACGTCCGCTTGCGGACGTAAAAGCGTCCATTATTGTACTGAGTGATATAAAAAAATTTGGGGATAAAAATCTGAAAAAATTCCTCTGTACTCAACAAAGACAGACGAAACTTATTGCTGTCTTTAAGTTTTTTCATGAATCCTCTTTGTTTTCGTGTTACACGAAATTTTCAAAATTTCCTCTTTTTACACAAAAAAGCGGAATAACTTTGGAAACGAAAAATCGCTCAAAGTTAAAAATTGAAGCTCAAACTTTTCTCTTTATTAATCCAATGGTAAAAATGTAAATTTCCTCTGGAAGATGGGTGCACATGAAGAGAGGGGAAAAAAGGCGCGAAGCTGTTTTCAAAATAAAGTCCAAATCTAAAAACAAATTGTAAAAATAATTAAAAAATCAGGAAATGACCTTTTTCGAAGGTTTGTCCAGAAACTTTTCGCCGGAAGTGTATATCGATGATTTAAAGAGACATCTTTCTTTTCTTCTGATCGATTGAATTTTATTCGTCAGTTGTTTATCATCGACTTCGGATTGGCCAAGAAATACAAAGACGGTCGTCATCGAGTGCACATATCATATCGGGAAGATAAAAATTTGACCGGCACAGCGAGGTACGCTTCGATAAATGCGCATCTTGGGATAGAGCAGAGTCGGAGAGACGACATGGAGTCGCTGGGTTACGTTCTCATGTACTTCAATAGAGGCTCTTTGCCCTGGCAAGGACTCAAAGCCGCAACCAAGAAACAAAAGTACGAGAAAATTAGCGAAAAGAAAATGTCCACGCCGATCGAAGTTTTGTGCAAGGTAAAATCGTTTTTTTTGTCCTTCGCTCTTAGACTTCTTTTTTCTTCGTACATTAAAAAATATTGTGCAATTTGAGATGCGCGCAATGCTCTCTCATCATTTTTTCATATTCTTCCCTCATGATTATGAATTTTGACTTGCGTAAGCTTGCAAATGACCGAAAGAACGAGGGAGCAATGTGCGGATTTTTATTTGCATGATTTATTCGTTCGTTGTCAATCAATAAATATGTTGTACTTCTTTTTATTTTAAATCGATAGCTACGGAATTGAAAAAGTTAGTAAACACTTTTCGAAAAATATAAAATCCGAACACCTTGAATTGAAAATTGAATTTAATAGGTGAGGCATTCCACGTCAAGTCGGCCACCTCATTTTTTGAAATCACCAAAAATCGCATACAAATTTTTATAAAGTAGTTCCAACTGTCAAGAAAATTCGTGATTTTTTTCAGATTTTTATATTACATATTTTAGCCGGAAAAAAATACAAAAAATTTTCTTGTCCCATTTCGTAACTCGAAAATTATTCATCGTACGAGAAAAAAAGTAGGACATGAAATTTAGGATTTTCAACGTACTTTTCACTGAAATTTTCTACGAACTTCTCCAAAAGCTCTATATGCCATTTTCGGAGCAAATAATGTTTTGATATTTCTTTTCTCAGAATTGACATCTTCGATTTGTCTGTAGTTTAAACAGTTTTTCACTTGATATATTTACAGACTATAAAAAAATTGGCTCAGTGGAGAATCCATTCCTTCCCATGCGTTTTTCATCCCAAACGAATACACATATTTCTCTGTGCATTAACAGGGTTGAGACTATCCATAGATATTTTCTGAAGCCCGCATTTTTGTTTATTTTTTGTACTTTTTCAATTTTTTAAACTTTTTTCATTTTTATTTTTTTAAATATCTTTTTGTACATTTTAATAGACTTTATCAATGGACCCATGGACACCGATAGAGTCTATTCAAATTTGAGTCAAGTCTACTCACGTCTCTCGATTGCAAAAAAAAATTAATTTACCCTCTTTGGATACACCGACGTTTCTATGGCCAATGAGTACTTTTTCAGTTCGATCGGGGCATGATTTTTGGGAATGAAGCAATAATACTGCTTTGTTCCTGGAATCGTCTTCGCAGTACCAAAACGAGAGTATTTTATTATTTTTCCCTGTCTACGATTAATAATGATAAAATATCAATATCTATGCTATTTCGTTAAATCACTCTATAATGATAGATTGTATCGATAAAAATGCATTGGAAATAATGGATTCTCGTCTACGCCAATTTTTTTATAGTCTGTAAATATATCAAGTAAAAAACTGTTAAAAATACAGACGAATCAAAGATGTCAATTCTGAGAAAAAAAAAGATCAAAACATTATTTGCTCCGAAAATGGCGTATAGAGCTTTTGGAGGAGTTTGTAAAAAATTTCAGTGAAAAGCACGTTGAAAATTCTAAATTTTATGTTCCACCGTTTTTTTCGTACGATGAATAATTTTCGAGTTACAAGATGTGACAAACAAGTTTTTTGTATTTTTTTCCGGCTAAAAAAGGTAATTTAAAAATCTGAAAAAAATCACAAATTTTCTTGATAGTTGGAACTACTTTCTAAAAATTTGTATGCGATTTTTGGCGATTTCAAAAAATGGGGTGGCTGACTTGACGTGGAATGCCTCAAGTGTAAAATTAAGTATTAAGAGCAATAACAAAGGTTTCTTTTTTAATTGAAAATTTTATAAAATCTTCGAGTTTTTCAAATTTGATAAGAACCTCGTATATTTGCAAAAAATTGAGTTTAATAACTAATATTATAAAAAGTAGTCCAATAGCAAAGATTTTGTCGCCTATAAAACAAGCGTTCAGCAATTATGTCAAAATATCATATCTTGACGGAACATTTTTAACATTAAACATGGAAAAAATTTCTTCATCCAGGAAAACAAAGCTTTCCCTGCGCGTAATCAGGAAAAATTTGTACCAGAAAGTCTTAAAATAATGAATAAATGTTTCTTTTACTGAGATATCTCGATCAGAGCCACTCTAAAAATAATCGCGATGGCCAAATACTATTAAATAAAGCCAAATCAAATATACCGTCAACTTCTTCAAATATCCTTGAATAATTCATAATAATGACAAAATGATCCCAATATTGCACCGTAAAAAATTATCAAGTGTTTAAATATGAAGTTTTTATGCATATGGGTCATTCCATACCAATTTTTAATGGTTTTGCAGTTCCTCTGAAAAGCCCTCAGGATTTTTTAAAGATTTTTTTGAAACTAGTTGACTTAACGATGATTTCACAAACAAATTATTTTTAGTACAAATTTAAAAATCTGAAAAGAATCACGAAAATTACGTTTTTAATATGAAAAATTTACAGTCATTCGTTTTTGAGTAATGGAATTCCAAAGTTCAGAAAATTTGTGTCCCATGTTATTTAAATGGAAAAAGAAAATTTAAAATCGCCACCTCTAAATATCAATATTAAGGGCCCATATTTGGACAGGGTCTTTAGGTATACTCCGACGATTTATCAATGTTCTTCGAAAAAAAAGTCTTTTTTTTTTTAAACAGTCTACTTTACACTATTATATAGCCCTCAAAAGCCCCAAAACTGATATCAATTGGAAAAAGAGGGTTTTCCAAAATTTTCAATTTTTAATTTTTCAAAATATACATTGTGCTGATTTTAAACTCTTTTTTTTGCTATTTCAGGGCTTTCCAGCCGAATTCGCAATGTACCTGGGCTACACGAAGGGCCTTCGTTTCGACGAGGCACCCGATTACATGTATTCACGTCAGTTATTCCAGATTCTCTTCCGCACCCTAAATTTCCAATACGATTACACGTTCGATTGGACGATGCTTAAGCAAAAAGCGGTGCCCGGAGCGCACACGTCGTCCCAGAATGCCCTTGCATCGACGACCCAAACGCAAACGCAAGAGCAACAACAACAACCTCAGCAACAGCCACAACAGCAACCGCAGCAACAACCACAACAACAACAACAACAACAGGAAGTACAGACGCAGGAAGAACAACAACCTGGACAAGGTCAGGCAACGTCTCAGGGTCTCGCCCAGTCGAGTGGGACCAACAATATCGATTAGTCTCGTTTCATCAATCTTGTTTTGCAATATATATGGGGCATTCCATGTCGAATCAACCACTTTTGAAACCTGAAAGTCTTTTATCCTTATCTACCCTATAAAAAACGTTTCTCAGAATTTTTTTCAATTTTTTTTACCCAACCAAAAAAAAGTTATCAATTTTTGAAAAAATGGCTTTTTTAAACAGCTATACATTTTTCAAAATTTGACTCATCGGAACGTTTTTTTTTTTTTTTTAAATTTTCTTTTGTTATGTACTTTTTGGAAAAAAAGGTTTGAAATATATTCAGAGCTTCCTTCTATTTTTTATCTCAATTTTTCGAAAGAAATCAAATGTTTTCGATAATAACCACTTTTCAATTTCTGTTTTTATTTTGGTTTTTCAAATTTGGAAGTTTTTGGAAATTATGATATTTGGAAATTTTCAGAATGGTGTTATGAGAAGCAAGGCTAGTTGAAGTTTTTTTTTTCGATTGGAAAAAAATAGAAATAAAAAAAACACCACTCTGAAAAAATTCGAGGGTTTGCAGAAAATGTCAACGATTGATATAATAGAAAGGAACAAAAAATAAAAAATGGTAATCATCGAGAAATTTTCGATTTTTTCCAAAAATCTAAAAGAAAAGGTTAAGATGGGTTTCAATAATTTTTTTGTATTTTTTTCAAAAAGTACATTTAAAAACAAAAATTTTGAAGAAAAAACGTTCCGATAAGTTAAGTGTTGAAAAAGTTATAGCTATTTTAGAAAAAACAAATTGTTTCCATAATTTACCACTTTCAATTTTTGTTTTTATTTATTTTTTTCAAATTTGGAAGTTCTCTTAACACCCTCAAAAATTTTCAGAATGGTGTTATGAGAAATAAGGCTAGTTAAAGATGTTTTTTTTTTTTCAATTGAAAAAAAATAGAAATAAAAAAAACACCACTCTGAAAAAATTTGAGGATTTGCAGAAAATGCCAAAGTTTGATATAATAAAAAGAAAAAAAATCAAAAATGGTAATCATCGAGCAATTTTCGATTTTTTTAATAATTTGTTTGTATTCTTTTCCAAAAAGTACATTTAAAAATAGTTATAGCTGTTTAAAAAAAAAAATAATTTTTTTCAAAAATTCACAACTTTTTTTTGGTTTGCTAAAAAAATTTTTAAAAATTTTGAGAAACGTTTTTCATAGGTAAAAAAGGATAAAAAACTGTCAGCAAAATCGAAGGGAGTTCAAAAGTGGTCGATTTGACGTGGAATGCCCCATATATTTTTTTTCGTTTCTCTTTCGAGTCACTTATTCTTCACTCTCGTCTCATCAATGTCGATTTCATTGCAGCGTGCAAATCCTATCGACTCCTCCCTGTAAAATATAGAATTTCAAAGAGGATTTGTCGTTGACTAAAATTTCAAATAATTTTTCTTGATCCTTCGAGCTTAACTGGTCATTTTTTTTTTCGTTCTCATCGTTCGTTCACATTTTAATGCATTTGCACTCGCATTCATCTCAGTAATCAGCGAGCGAGGACGAACGAACTTCGAAGAAGACGACAAAAACGACCCGGGCCAAACGGAAGCCAATCTTTCCCGATCCCGCTTTTACTTCCGGTACGAATCAACGCTCCGATCCGTATTTGAGCTTCGAGGACGATTTAAGAACTTCAGGAACTTTTCGAGAGTCTACTTGATGTTGAAAAAATTTTGAAAAAATGGTTTTACATGAAAATAACTTTCTTTGCTTTCATAAAAATCTGGGAGAATATTTTTGAGTTTTTGTAAAAACAAATTCTCGTTCGATCTTGAAGGTCAAACATTTTTCTCGTTCCTTGAAATAACTCAAAAATTAATCGAGTGGTTTGATTCGTTGAGATTGTTAATAAAAAAATAAGTTTAGTCAACTTTTTTTGTTTATGATGAAAATCTGTGGATAAATTTTCAAAAATGTTATTTTCCGGTAAAATTCATTGCAAATGCATTCTTTTTTCTGCATCAAGTTGGAACTCTTATGAAGATCCATCTTAGTTCGCGCTATTTTCTCCTCTGAAAAGTCTAAAATTAGTTTTCGAAGAAGTTTTGAAAAATAGCTTTCTTTTTTACAAAGGGAAAATATGAAAATTTCCACCGTTCGAGTGACCTTCAATTTCTCCTTGAATATCCTCCAAAAATCTACGCAGCTGTTGCAAAGTCATCTGGAAGAGACAAAAAGAGAGAGAGAGAGAGAGATAGAAAAATCTTGATTCTTCTTTTCTGTAACGATCCGGGCGATAAAAAAGCGTTTCTAATACCGAGTTCTGTTCCTTAATGACAGGTGATGATGCGCGATTGGACTCACGCAGGCACCCACGTGGAACCATCCACGAAAGATTCAGGATATTGTCGTAGAATGGGAAAAATGGAGAGGAAAGTCGAGGTAAATGGGAGGCTTTGAATCTTTTTTTTTTCGCCTCTCTTGATTTTTCTCCTCGCGATTGGTAAACACTGTCAAATATGCACGACAATTTTCCTAGTAAAAAAAAATTGTTACCCCCTCAGCAAAGAAGTTTCAGTAATTAAAAAAAAAAAATTAAGGAAGAAATTCAAATTCAGAAATTCTTGGCTGGAATTTGGGACTTTTTTGTCCCTCGCGTTACGAAAGTTGAAAGTTTTTTTTACCTTGTGATTTCAACGAGGAAGGGAGTATAGAAGAAATGTTGATGGAAAAATCGTCTTCTTTTTTTTTCGTTCCGACTCGTTTTCATTGCTCCCATTGTTTACGAGTTTCATAACACAAGCATAACGCACACATTGTAACGGCAATTTCACGCATTTATATATATATATATAAGACCTATAATCCGTGCATTGCTCAACCGATCGTATATTTTAATGACATTTTAAATACTTATATGAGTCATTCCATGTCAATTCGACGACGTTCTGTCGGCGATCCCTCTTCGATTTTTTTGATCTTTTTATATGTTATTATACATGCAAAAAGAAGTATCCATGTAAATTCTTAGCTCTCTATCTTAAACCATTCCGAAGTTATTGATTTTTTTTTTTAATATTTTTAAAATAATCATAACTTCTACATTAACCAAGATATTCAAACTTGTTGAGAGGACATTTTTTTTTGTTTTTCAATGTACTTTTTGAAAAAAATATCGAAAATTGATAAAATAATTTTTTAAATGTCTTTTTGGCTGTTGTAAACTAAAAAATTGGATTTTCTTGCAATGGGACCTTTTTGATTTAAAAAAAATATATATAAAATTCTACGTAAAAATATAAATTTTTTGAGATTTTACCGAAGATGTGGAATCAAATAACTTCTTATTGAAAGTTTTTTTTTCGATTTTCGTAATTTTGATATTTTTTTCTTCTATGACTATAATAGTTGATTTCAATGATGTTAAAATAAATAATTCAACTTCTCTCATATATTTCCTTTGTAAATTATAATAATTAACATTAAGAATTACAATTCAAGTACATTTTGGACTTTATTCAATTTTTTTACATAAATTTATTGTAATTCTTAATGTTGAATATTCTTAATATATTATCTTAATGTTAATTATTCTTAATGTAATTCTCAATGTTAATTTACAAAGTAAATATGTGAAAGAAGTTAAATTAGTAAATAAGTCCTTTGCCACTTTTTGATATATTGAACCCCTGAATTGTTATTGATTTTTTAAATCAGCGAATGAGACGAGGTCACGGCACATCTCAATGGAGGTATCCCATTGGCTGAATCTAAAAAATGAATAACAATTCAGGGTTTCCAAATATAAAAAAATGGTAAAGAACTTTTCTGCTCGATACAACCTTGTGAATCTACTCTCACAGTATTGTCCTTCATCCCTGGAACGCCCTGTATATATATATATAACCCAAAAAAAGTTAAAATAAATAATTTAACTTCTCTCATATATTTCCTTTGTAAATTATAATAATTAACATTAAGAATTACAATTCAAGTACATTTTGGGCTTTATTCAATTTTTTTACATAAATTTATTGTAATTCTTAATGTTAATTATTCTTAATGTAATTCTTCATGTCAGTTTACAAAGTAAATATGTGAAAGAAGTTAAATTATTAATTTTAACATTATTGAAATCAACTATTGTAGTCAAAAAAAGAAAAAAATATCAAAATGACCAAAAAAAATGGAATTTCAAATTTTTTTTTTAAAGTTTTGAATCCCATCTTCAGTAAAATCTCAAAAATTTTGTTTTTTATGTAGAATTTTATAATTTTTTTTTAATGATAGGAGGGGTCCCATTAAAAGAAAATCCAATATTTTATCTTCAAATAGCTAAAAAGACATGAAAAAAATTGTTTTCTTAATTTTCGATATATTGTTCAAAACATTGAAAAACACAAAAAAAAAATTGACCTAACAAGTTAGAATATCTTGGTTATTGTAGAAGTTATGATTATTTTAAGAATATTTTTTCAAAAATCAATAACTTCGGTATGGTTTAAGATAGAGAGCTAAAAATGTACATGTATACTTCTTTTCGCATCTATAATAACATATTAAAAAATAAAAAAAATCGTAGAGGGTCACCGACAAAACGTCGTTGAATTGGCATGGAACGACCCATACATATATTTCATAATCATCATTTGTCATCAAGAAACGTTTCGTATCTGTTACAGGAGCACCCTAAAACATACACAACTCTACCCACCACTTCATGAAAAAAAGCATAATCGAGCGCCGAATTAACCACGAAGGAAATTTAAAAAAAAAAAAAAATTCAAAAAACAGGGATTGAGGAAAAAAAACCGCAAAACCGTTTCCACCGTAACTTGACTAAACGAGAGAAGAGCGAGAAAAGAAGAAATAGAAAGCATCACGTGGCGTTTCTGTGGTGAGAGAGAAAACGCGAAAACGAAGTAAAATATATGTATAAAAAAGGAGAAGAAATAAATTATATGAAAATCTCGCTCGCGGAAAAAAGGAGCTCGAAGGAAAAACCCGCGAAAAAACATGGAATATAAAAGTGAGTGTTTGCGAGAGTTGAAGAATTGTGAGTGAAAACCGCGAACGATATAGACATTTTCCATAACTACATGAATAATATAACATAGATAAAAAGAAAATATAAACTATATGAAATTGAAAAAAAATAATTCTTTTTTTTTTCTTTTTTTTCGTGCTCGTTTCGGCAACGCGAGAAATTTGCCGAGACGGCCCTTAAGGTGGCAATGAAAAAAAATATTAAAAAAAAGAAGAAAAAACGAGCGAAAATAAAATTATAACGATGACGACGATTCACGATTGGATGGGACACGACTCGCGTTTTGATGTTTCTCCAACGGTACTTAGAAAACTCTCACGATTCATCGAAGCATCGCAATTGTTGAAAATAACTACGATTCACACGTACACACACACACACGCATATATACAGGGTGCTCCAGGGATAAAGTTCAATACTGTGAGGGTAGATTCGTGACGTTGTATGGAGTAAAAAAGTCCTTTGCCATTTTTTGATGTATCGAACCCCTGAATTGTTATTGATTTTTTAAATCAGCCAATGAGACGAGGTCACGGGACATCTCAATGGACGCATCCCATTGGCTGAATCTAAAAAATGAATAACAATTCAGGGGTTCAAAATATAAAAAAGTGGCAAAGGACTTTTCTACTCGATACAATGTTACGAATCTACCCTCGCGGTATTGTCCTTCACCCCTGGAACGCCCTGTATATATAGATATATACAGGGTGTTCCAGGGGTAAATTTCAATACTGTGAGGGTAGATTCGTGACGTTGTATCGAGTAAAAAAGTCTTTTGTCATTTTTTTGATATATCGAACCCCTGAATTGTTATTGATTTTTTTAATCAGCCAATGGGACGAGGTCACGGCACATCTCAATGGACGCATCCCATTGGCTGAATCTAAAAAATGAATAACATTTCAGGGTTTCGAAATATCAAAAAATGGCAAAGGACTTTTCTGCTCGATACAACCTTGCGAATCTACTCTCACAGTATTGTCCTTCACCCCTGGAACGCCCTGTATATATAGATATATATATATATTAGAATTTTTTTTCTCTTGTTTCCCTTCTTCATCGTTACTTACCTATTTAATTCATTCACATGTTAATCATTAGTGAAGTATGAAATTTTTTCGTTCTTCTTTCGCGCGAATAACGATTGTATTTCCAAAACGTCGTTATATTTGTCATTCAAACCGATGTCATTTGGAGCAAACAACGACGTGTGATTTTTTCTTAATAGAGAATATAGGATTTATATCCTGCCTCGAGCAAGAAAAAATAAAACAAACGCCTCGGACATTGTTCTCGTTCTGAAGTGTCTGTAAAAAACGAAGAACAAAAAAATATACATAAACAAACAAAACGAAAAAAAAAAATCACGAAAAAAAAGCGAGTGAGAGTGTGCGTACACGAATTTTGTACCGTAATCTCTTGTGAGAATGCAGGGACGCGCCCTTTTGCCTTCAAATATCATTTATGCTCGTGTGAGTGAGAAAAAAAACAAAAACAAGAATGTTCGTTATGTCGCTCGGATTTTTGCATAGAGAGAGTGAGACGAAAAAAAAAAAAGATAAATTGTTGGCACCGATATGTTTTCTACGTCAAGAGCGATTCCGCGACTGTAATATGCGATATAGGACTTAGCTATTTATCGCAAAATCATTGTAACACGCTAACACGTATTGAGTTTTTTTTTTCTAATTAGTAATTCGCGTTACGTTATATTGATTGAGAGAAACGAAAATTATTAAAAATAATCAATTAGTCGAAGAGAGAGAGGAGGAAAAAGAAAGGGGAAAAAAAGAGAAGTGAGTCTTTGCGCTGGCAATTTTTATCTTCTTCCGCGGTCTACTCGACCCTGCCTCGAAACGATTTTTAATTAGTCTAAAGTAGCTTGTAAATGCGCGAATTCGTCGATTACTCATCGGCGCATGTTCCATCGACGATGAACAAAGAATAAAAAAAAAAAGGAGAGGAAGAAATAAAATTAATGGAATATCGAAAGAATCTGTACAAATTTTTGCAACGTTCTCTCTGCGTATGTCCGGAGTCGAAGAGCCCCATACTAAAAATTCATGTTCACGAGGCTCGTTAAGTGAAACAAATATTTAATTATCAGGAGTATTCGCAGTCGATCAATGTTGGATCCATCGATTTAGTTGAGGTACTTTTTTTACTTTGGAAGGCAAAAAAAGGCAAAAAAATGTTCTCAGCTCTATAAAATTGGACTATAAAATTGTTATTGCAACATTGTTTCATCCTTCGAAAGTACAAAACAAAAATTTATTTTCTATCATTCTTTCAATAATTTATAGAAGACGCCAAAGTCGAAACATTGAAATTATTCAAATGAAAATAAAAATAAAATTTTGTTTTGTACTTTCGAATGATGAAACAATGTTGTAATAACAGTTTTAGACTCGTCCGATAAAGGAGCTAAAAAAAAATTTTGAACCTTTCCTTTTTTTCGGTCTTCTAAAGTAGAACCTTAAAAATTTTTTTTTACCACTCTAAAGAGACCAAAAAGAAATATTCTGTAAGCTGCATTTTTTTCGAATTTTTTTTATAAACGAATATTGGAAATATTGAGAAAAAAATTAATATCGTTTGCAAAAATCCAAATTTTTTTGAGTAAATTTTGTGAGCCACGAAAAACGATGGGATCTTTCTAAAATACTTGCTAAAATATTTTGCTACTCGAAAGAAGCTTTCTTTTACGATTTTTATGTTATAAAACAGGATTATAATGATCGAATCTCGAAGAGAAAAAAAAATCATTGTTTTTTATCAGCATGAGTATCGCAAATCAGCTTTTTTGAGATTCTGTTGCGAGTATTCGACTGTTTTAGAATTGGAACAAGTTCAGACTCATTGTTCTCGAATTTTTGACAATTTTTTCACTTTTTCGAAAATATAGTTTTTCAATTATCGATCATGATTAACAAATTTCTTAAAATTTGTTTACTCATTTTTGTATCAGAAAAAAAGCAGCTGATGGAAAATATTGGGCTCAGTACAATGGAAAAAAGAAATTTTGAACGAAATCCAAAAAAATTGAATCAATTGACTCCTTATATTTATTTCGTTCGTTTGTAAATGAGAAAAAGCGAAAGGAGAAAGAAAAAAAAGTTCATTAAATTTTTTTTCTATAACGAAAAAAAATTATTTAAAATATAGTCACCGAGTATTTTAATCGTTACATTGTTTTTTTTTATCACCGAGCAACTTCGGTGTTTGTACAGATATTCTATTCTTTCACGAGACTCTTTTTTTTTCGTCGAGTCGCGAAATTTTTCGATTTTGCGACTCTGAATTAACGTTGAAGTATCATCGAGTCTTTACTTTCGCTGTTTCTTTTCCCGTTGTGCGAATATAGATCTCGTGAACGGCCTCGATATCTGCGAAAAAACTCCAGTAAACGTAATAAATTAAAAGGAAACAAAATAAATTAAAAAAAAAAAATTGAAAGAGAAAATTAGTAATAACGTAAAAACGAGTGTTTAGAGGACGAAAAAGGGAGAATAATAACTACGACGGAATAATTGATGAGTTATTGGAGGAATATAAACGGGGCAATTTCTAGAAATTAAATTAATAAAAAAAAAAAAATGAAAAGCAACAAAATATGGAAAGGCGAGGGAGAAGGTGATCGAAGGAAAGGAGAAGCAACAAAAAAAAAGTATCTAACAAATATAGTGTATGAAAAAGTTGTGCATGAAATTGTGTGACGATGATCGATTACGCTCGTGATTGTTTAAAAGTGTACGAATGACGATCCGACGTTATTAATTATACCGTTTTGAATTTAGTTATCCGCATATATACATATATATAAAAATATATATATATATGTGAAAGTGCGATAAAAAACAACAAATGTGATTGAATGCGAGCGAATGAGCGTAAACGAGAATTGCGATTAAAACAAAAAAAAAGAGTATGTAATGATTTAAGTTAAAAATAATAAATAAAAACAAAATTAACGATACACGAAAATTTTGCCCTTTGCGTCACGAATTTTTGTCATAATGCGAAGAAGAGTAACTTTTATTAATTAAATTTTTTTTTTTTAAATAAAATCAAGGAATTTAGCTAGAATAGATATCCCTGTTGCAGAGTTTCTGTTGTTTTTTTGAGTTTGATAAACAAAAAATTCAAATTATAAAAACTTGGTTTTTTATCAAACATCGGCATAAAAATGTTGAAAGAAAAAAATTTCACGAAAACAAAGCTTCTTTTATGAGGAAGCAAAAGCAAAGAAGTTGACTCTTTTTACCTTGAACAATTTTTCGTAAAACATGGATAATTTAATTTCCTCTTCTCTTCGGTCTCAATCGATCGAAAATTAATAAATCCTCGAAACTGATGTTCAAGATTCTTCCTTATCCTATCAATTTTTATTTTTCCAGCACTTTACAGGCTCGATTGAAAATTCAACGATCGTCGAGTAATTCCGTTAATCCTAGAATTTTCTCTTCGATTATTTTCCCTTCAGTTCCTCGATTCTGAATAAATAGTATACAATTATATATATATATATATTTCACGTTTGGAGCCCGAAGTGAAATGGAAAAATCGCGTTTTCCTCGCGGTCCAACGAGTCATTGCCGTTTTTTTTGTGCATCTCGCATCGAGAAGATTAATTAGATACAAAAGCGTAGCGATTATCTTGGTCTGATAAACCAAAAATTAAAATCAAACGTTTCTGGGATCTCCTCGATATTCGATGAAAATAATATCACCATTCAGAGCAATCTGATTAGAAAAAAAAATATGAAAGACAATATTACAGAGTTGTGAAAATGGTAATGTTGAAGTAATGCATTACCCATTAATTTAAACAATGTGTATTGGATAAATTTTCCATTACAAATTACAAAAGTAACGTGTAATTAATGAATGTTACATTACAATTGAAAATAGTAATGTGTAGTGGATGCGTCTTCCATTACAAATTACAAAAGTAACGTGTAATTAATGAATGTTACATTACAAATGAAAAAAATGTGTAATGGATGAGCGCTCCATTACAAATTACAATTGAAAAAAGTAATTTGTAGTGGAGAATATTCCATTACAAATTAGTGTGTTTTTACCACAATTTGAAGCAGGTACTATTTTGCTCAAATGTAAGTCTATTAATTTTTCAATGAAAATAATTTGTATCAAGTTTTTGTAAACTTTACTATCGTAGTGGTAAATGTATGAACAGTGATTTTTTGGAGTAATTTTTACAACGATGAAGTAAAAATTACTCCAAAAAAATAATGAAATTGGTCAGAAGTTTTCGTTTGCAATAAAACAAAGTTTTACCAAAGGAAAAAAATTAAAAAATTTTTTTTTGCAAGTTATGCAAAATTCAAAATTTCACAATTTTTCAAATCTTTCAAGTTTATTTTTTAAATATCTCGAAATCTATTAGTTACGAAAAAATCGTTCTGGGTTCGTCTTGAAGAGTATACTACAAAAAAAAAAATATTCCGAAAAAAATTTTTGAAAAATGATGAATTTGAAGAATTTTGAATTTACAAAAATCGTTAAAATCCTAGTTCCGTAGGAAATTTTTCGTTCCATTTTTTAAATATAATACCTTGTACTGATCTTAAAAGATCCTGAAATTTTCAGAAAGGTGGTTTTTATTTTATCAAAAATTTGAATTTTTGAATTTTTAAAAATCGTGTGAATCCACGATCAACATTAAATTCTTGGCTACATTTTTTTAAATATAATACCTTGTACTGATCTTAAAACATCCTGAAATTTTCAGGATGGAGTTTTTTTGTTTCAAAAATATAAATTTTTGAATTTTGGTAACAACATTTTTTTTTTTACCAAAATACTGTTACTTTTACTTTGTTCAACTGCTCAAAATTACAAAACTACGTAATTGCTCAACTTTACTTAACTGAGGTAAAAAAAATTTTTTTTTTACCAAAATTCAAAAATTTATATTTTTGAAACAAAAAAATATAATCCTGAAAATTTCAGAATATTTTAAGATCAGTACAAGGTATTATATAAAAAAATGTAACTAAAAATTTTATGTTGATCGTGGATTTACACGAATTATAAAAATTCAATAATTCATATTTTTGAAAAAACGAAAACACCTTTCTAAAAATTTCAGGATCTTTTAATATCAGTACAAGATATTATATTAAAAAAACTGAACCAAAAATTGCATACGGAACTTGGATTTTCACGATTTTTGAAAATTCAAAATTCTCCAAATTCATCATTATTCAAAAAAAATTTTTCCGCATATTTTTTTTTCGTAGCCACAAGTATACTCTTCGAGACGTTTTCGAGATATTTAATTTTAATTTCGTAACTATAATAGTTTTCGAGATATTTAAAAAATAAATTTGAAAGATTTAATAAATTGTGAAATTTTGAATCTTGCATAACTTTCAAAAAAAATTTTTTCAATTTTTTTCCTTTGGTAAAACTTCGTTTTATTGAAAACGAAAATTTCTGACCAAAATTTCATCGAAATTGAATAGGGTCGATTCCAACTTTTGGTCGATTTGACATGGAATGACCCACCTATGAGTTTTTCTTTAATTGTAATTTTCACAAGAACGGCATAAAAATTACTCCAAAAAATCAGTGTTCATACATTCACCACTACGATAGTAAAGTTAACAAAAACTTGATAAACACAAATTATTTTCATTGAAAAATTAATAGATTTAGCAAAATAGTACCTGCTCCAAATTTTCGTAGAAACACACTAATTCTGTAAAGGAATATTCTCCACTGCAAATTACTTTTCTTGAATTGTAATTTTTAATGGAGCACTCATTCATTACACATTACTTTTTTTTATTTGTAATGGCACATGCACCCATTACACATTATTTTTTGTTGTTGTAATGACACATGCATCCATTACACATTAATTTTGTATTTTGTAATTGAACACGCATTCATTACACATTACATTTGTATTTTGTAATTGAACACGCATTCATTATGCAGTGTAATGGATGTAATGAATGTAATGTAATGGATGTAATGAATGCATTATCAAAATAGTGCATTATTTACAACTCTGTTTGCAATTGACAAGAGGCAGACTAACGGCGACGGTGCAACGAGTCATCGTGACGCAGCCACTTCCAATCTTGACAAAATAAAATAAAATATATGAAAGATTAATAAATTACGATTTGAAATAAAACTTTCTTGAATTCCGCTATGAACGAATCTCCTCGTGAGAGAGAATTCCAACGAGGCAACTTCGTTAATGTACAAATTAATAATTGAGAAGCGCGTGAACTTTTCTCAAATCTTCCGTACCGACGTTCAAAGCGTGTGTCTTTACGTCGGAATTTTTGCACGGAATACTTATTTCAGCAGCGAGTATTTTCTTGTTCGAGCGTAGAGCCGCCGCCATTTCGCGACTTAAGAATATTGCAAAATTGGCCTCGGCGCGACCACCGATTGTTCTTCGAACGGTTTCCTCTCTGACGGCGTCCTGTAAAAAAAAAATTAAAAATTAAAAAACAAGAATGTGGGATAAAAATTGTGTCTTGGACGAAACTTACCGCCAATTTGTCGGCTTTTTCCTGCAATTGTTTTATCGTCAATTGACGATGCAATAATTGATAAGCGGGCATCGCTTTGTCGAGAACAGGTGCCTCGTTTGTTATGAGTTTGCTTTTACGAAGATCAGGAACAGTCGGATGAACCATGATATTGTGAATTTCCTTCGAAAGAATTACAAAATGAAGTATTATTAAACGGGGCATTCCGTGTCAAATCGACCACTTTTGAACCCGACCCCTTTCGATTTGGTTGAAATTTTTTATTCCTTCTCTACTCAATTAAAGACATTTTTCAGGAAATTTTCAATTTTTTTTACTAAACCCTAAAAAAATTATGAATTTTTCAAAAAAAGGGCTTTTGTTTTTTCAAATAGCTACAACTACTTCAAAAATTGACTAATCGGGACGGTTTTTTTTCAAATTTTTTTTCTTCAGATGTACTTTCCGAATAAAAAAAAACAAATTTTAGGATATTAAAATCTATGAAATTTTTCACTTCTTCGAGAAAAACCATCGTTTTCTCGGAGATGCAATTTTCGATTATTCCTTTTTTTAACTCAAAAAATACTTCGATCAATTCCAGAAAGAATGCCACCGTAACATGAGTGGGCCGAATTTTCCTTCTATTTTTTTTCATTGATTAGAAAAAAAAAATTCCAGCTGGGCTTATTTCACAAAACAACACTCTGGAATTTTTTTGAGGATCTATAACGGACCTCAGAGTTTGAAAAATTGAGAAGAAAATAAAATCGAAAGAGGTAATCCTCGAAATTTTTTTTTTTTTTCAAGTGAAAGAAAAAATAAAAGACACCTATAAATACTTTTTTGTATTTTTTTCAAAAACTACATCCAAAAACAAAAAGAATGACAAAAAAATTGTCATTTGGGCCCATTTTTGACTAAGCCACAGGCTTTTGAAACAGACACCCATTGCATATCATCTTGAATCCAATATTTTTCAATTTTAGCTTGTCTTAGCTTTCTATATTTCTTCTTTGATTGAAAAAAAAAATACAAAAAAAGTATTTATAGGTGTCTTTTATTTTTTCTTTCACTTACAAACAAAAAAAAATAATAAAATCGAGGATTACCACTTTCGATTTTATTTTCTGCTCAATTTTTCAAACTCTGAGGTTGTGTCCTCAAAAATTCCAGAGTGTTGTTTTGTGAAATAAGCCCAAATGGAATTTTTTTTTCTAATCGATACAAAAAAATGGAAGGAAAATTCGGCCCACTCCAGTTAGGGCAGCATTCTTTCTGGAATTGATCAAAGTATTTTTTGAGTTAAAAAAAGAAAAAATGGCATCTCCGAGAAAATGATGATTTTTCTCGAAAAAGTGAAAAACTTTATAGATTGTAATATCTTAAAATTTGTTTGTATTTTTATTCGGAAAGTACATCTAAAGACAAAAATTGTGAAAAAAAAACGTCGCGATTAGTCAATTTTTGAAGAAGTTATAGCTATTTGAAAAAACAAAAGCCTTTTTTTTTTTAATTCATAACTTTCTTAGGGTTGAGTAGAAAAATTTGAAAATTTCCTAAAAAATGTTTTTAATTGAGTAGAAAAGGAACAAAAATTTTCAACCAAATCGAAAGGGGTCGGGTTCAAAAGTGGTCGATTTGACATGGAATGTCCCAAATGTATTAAATATTATTATTAAGTATTAATATTAATGTTATTATCAAGTATTATCAAGTATTAAATGAATAACAAAGTAAAGTGAAAATTTGACGTTTTCCGTTTTTTAAGCAGCTGTGATTCCATTAATTGATCATCAGATTTGTGATTTATTTATTTCAATTATTTCAATTATTGAAATAATTTATGAAATAATTGATAAATAATAATAATTGATAATAAGTGATGAATCAGATTTGTGATTTATTCATTTCAATTAGTTCATAAACTATTTCAATTATTTACCTTGAGAAGTTTGTCACGCTCATTCTGCAATTCATCGAGTTTCACGTCCGTCCGTTTTTTGAAGGACAAATCGGGCAAAGGTTCGAGAGCCTTGAGCTTGTTTCGAAGATCCTCGGCCAACAATTTTCTTTTCTGTCGATGCTCCGAATTGAGAGCTTCCTTGAGAGCTCCAATTTCCTGCACGAGAAGTCTGTTGTCGAAATTCGAGCTTAAAAATCCGTAAGAACCGCCATTCGACGATGTCGTCATTGAACCATCGGCGCTTGGAAGTGACGAACCAGGACCTGTTGGTGTCGTCGAAGTTTTCTTTCCGAAAGTCTTCAATTTTTCCTTCAATTGACCTTTCTCGGATTCCAGACTCTCGATATCCGTTTGCAAGTGATCCATCGTTTCCTCGAATTCTTTTTCCTGTTAACGAACGGAAAACAAGATATGAATTTTGTTTCATTGAAAAAAAAAGCAACTACGGGAAATTAATGGTGAAATAAACTTTTTTCTGACTCAATGGTCTAAATACTAGATTTATTCTAGACGGAGTGGAAAAGTTATGATTTGATATTTTTTTCACTAAAATTCTACTTAAACTTTAGATCTAACATTAAAAATTTCTAATTTTTTCTGATCAATTAAAAAAATCCATTTACATTTCCTCAAATTTCGATCAATTTCCAATTCCCTGTTATTTCGAATTTAATGATCTATTTATTGAAAAAATTAAAAAGTTTATTATTTAATTTAAAAGATTTTAGCCGAAATGGAAAATTATGATTTAATTTCTTTTTCGCTAAAATTGAACTAGAACTTTGGATCTAACATTAAAAATTTCTAGTTTTTCCTGACCGATAACAAAAAACGCATTTACATTTCCTGAAATTCCCCCGAAAATTTCCAATTTCCTGTTATTTCGAATTTAAGGGTCTAAATACTTAACTTTTTCGAGCCGAAATGGAAAAATTATGATTCGATATTTTTTTCACTAAAATTCTGCTAGAACTTTAGATCTAACATTAAAAATTTCTAATTTTTTTTGACCGAGTAAAAAAATGCATTTAGATTTCCTCGAATTTTCTCGATCAATTTCAAATTCCCTGTTATTTCGAATTTAAGGGTCTAAATACTCAACTTTTTTGATCCAAAATGGAAAAATTAGGATTTTATATTTTTTTAACTAAAATTCTATTAGAAATTTGGATCTAACATTGAAAATCTCTCATTTTTACATTTCCTTAGATTCCCTCGATCAATTTCTAATTCTCTGTCATTTCGAATTTAAGGGTCTGAATACTTGACTTTTTTGAGCCGAAATGGAAAAATTATGATTTGATTTCTTTTTTGCTAAAATTCTACTAAAATATTGGATCTAACATTAAAAATTTCAAATGTTTCTTGACTAATTAAAAAAATGCATTAACATTTCCTGAAATCAAATCATAATTTACATTTAACATTTCCTGACATTTTTGTCAATTTCCAATCCCCTGATATTGCGAATTTAATCGTCAAAATACTAAACTTTTTCTAGCCGAAATCGAAAAATTATGATTCGATATTTTTCTCAGTAAAATTCTATTAGAGCTTTGGATCCAATATAAAAAATTTCTAATTTTTCTTGACCAATAAAAAAAATGCATCTACATTTCTATCAATTTTCTATTCCAATTTCGCTAAAATTCTACAAACATTTTGGATCCAACATTACAAATTTCTAATTTTTCTTGACCGATAAAAAAAATGCATTTACATTTCTATCAATTTTCTATTCCAATTTCGCTAAAATTCTACAAGAATTTTTGATCCAAAATTACAAATTTCTAATTTTCCTTGACCGATAAAAAAATGCATTGACATTTCTATCAAATTTCTATCAATTTCCAATTCCCTGATATTTCCAATTTAACTCTCCAGCCAGCAAATTCAAAGTAATTATCTAAAAAATATTTCCCTACGAAGGAATGATACCTTGCGTTTCAATTGATTTTGCGCCTCGTCCAACTTTCTCTTCAATTTCTCAATATCGAGTTCATGCTCGCGCTGCTGATGAGTCAAGCGTTTCTCCGCGAGATCACGACGCAGAATCATCTCCGACAATTCCTCTTGCTTCTCGCGGAGCGCTATACGCGATTCGCGAATGTCGCTGTCGCGTGTTTCGAGTTTTCGCGCGAGGATCTTCGTTTCCTCGGATTCTTTGATAGCCGCTTGTGCTCTCATTAGAATCGGCGTCAACGAATCGTTGTCGCCAGATTGAGCGTTTTGCGGTTGTCCGGTGTGTCCAGCGATGGCCAATTCGTTCTCGCATTCGGCCATTTTTTGAGCCAAATTGGCGGCCATCTGTTGAATGACCGTTAGACTGGATTTAATCGTCGCGACCGGTCCAAGATCTTCAGTGTCGTAAATTCGTTCACTCGACATTGCTGCCATTTCTTTGAGTTTGTTGGCGCTCAAACCGCTATCAACGTCTTTGCATCGACGGAAAAAAGAAAAGACTCATTAGACAAAAGAAAAAAAAAGCTTGAAGATTAAGATTGAAGATAAAGATTGAAGATAAAGATTGAAGATAAACATAGAAGATAAAGATAGAAGATAAAGATAAAGATAGAAGATAAAGATAGAAGATCAAGATAGAAGATAAAGATAGAAGATAAAGATAGAAGATAAAGATAGAAGATAAAGATAGAAGATAAAGATGGAAAATAAATATTGAAGATAAACATTGAAGATAAAGATTAAAGATAAAGATTAAAGATCAAGATTAAAGATCAGGATTGAAGATAAATATTGAAGATACAGATTGAAGATAAATATTGAAGATAAAGATTGAAGATAAATATCGAAGATACAGATTGAAGATAAAGATTGAAGATAAATATTGAAGATACAGATTAAAGACAAAGATTGAAGATAAAGATTAAAGAGAAAGATTGAAAATAAAGATTGAAGATAAAGATTGAAGATAAATATCGAAGATACAGATTGAAGATAAAGATTGAAGATAAATATTGAAGATAAAGATTGAAGATAAAGATTGAAGATTAAGATTGATATCCTTTGATACAAAAACGAGCAAAATTTCTCACCACCATTCGCTGTGATTGCTTGCAAAGCGCTTTTCAACAAATCCTGCAGGGTTTTCGTTATTTTTACAGCATGCTGATAACAATTGGTAAATTGTTCGGACCAATCTTTCTCCAAACCGAGACTCGTTCCTGGTCCAGAGGTATTCGTTATTTGATCACGGGGCACGCGTCTTCTCGCGGAATTAAGATGCTGCTGTATCACCTCGCACGTAGTCTCCGCATGTTGACAGAGCAAGCCTGAAAAATATTTTTTTTTACAATTAAACAATATAATTTTCGTTTGAATTATAACGATTGAATTGAATTTTTTCGACTCAAATTTGGCAAAGATCCATCTGAGGATTCCATTTCATGAAATTTCAATTCCTTATTGAATTTCCTTATTATACAAAATTTACAAAAAAGCCATCAAAAAATTAGTACAAGTATTCCGAATTAATTGAAAGTTGAATAAAAAATGGTGAAAACATTTAAATTTATTTATGACTGATTATTTTCCTTATTATAAAAAATCCATACAAAAAAACCATCAAAAAATTAGTACAAGTATTTTGAATTAATTGAGAGTTGAATAAAAAATAGTGAAAAAATTCAAATTCAAATTCAAAAATTCAAATTGACTATTTTCCTTATATAAAAAATTCACCAGACTCACTATTTTATGAAATTTCAACCCTCTACAATTAAGAAACAATTCTTTTTTTTTTTTAACAATACGACCATCTTTTTGCCCCGTTTCTATGCAGATTTTTGCATTCTGATGGAAGATAAAAAAAGTTAGTGCAAGTATTTTGGATTAATCGAGAATTGAATCAAAAATGATGAAAAAACTCAAATTCATTTATTTATGAAATTTCAACCCTCCTTACAATTAAGAAAAAATTCTTTTTTTTTAAACAATACGACCATCTTTTTGCCCCGTTTCTATGCGGATTTTTGCATTCTGACGGAAGATAAAAAAATTAGTTCAAGTATTTTGAATTAATTGAGAGTTGAATCCAAAATGATGAAAAAATTCAAATTTATGTATGACTATTTTCCTTCTTATAAAAAAAAAAATTCAAAGATGCCGCAAAAACCTAGAGTTACTATACTCAAAAATTGTTAATCTCTTTTTTGCATAGTTTTTTTTTCATTTACTGTGACGGTAAATTGCTAAATAAATAAATAAATGAAAAAATACCTATGTCACCGCCTTCACCGTCCAAGAGAGTCTTAATCGCCGTTGCTTCGGTCGTGATAGCGTCGCAGGCGCTACCCAAAGATCTCGTGCCATTGACGACCATTCGTGCTTGATTGGCGATCGTGCTTTCCGGAAACAGCACTGTAAACATCATCGAGAAATATGCCGAGCATTTTTCTATAGCATCCATCGGTATATTCTCATCGAGTTGATCCCTCTTGGCCAATTGTATGAGAGAATCGAGGGATTTTTCTTGCGCGGCCATTTCCGGATAAGTAGCACCGACTTTGAGCAGCATTTCCGGTGTGCAAACGTTCAAAGACGACTCGAAACAGCCGAGGGCAGTTTGCAAAGCGTACATGTGCGAACAGAGACGAGATCTGAAGGCGTATTGAGCCAGCGAGTGTCCTTTCAATAATGTAGATCTGAAGAAATAGGAAAAAATTAATAAACTTTTGTGCTCGAATAAATTCAAATCGGATGAATAAAATAAAACGTCAATTGTACGGATGAGATGAAAATCAGAGTTGTAAAAATAGTAATGTAAAAGTAATGCATTATCCATTGATTTAAACAATGTTGGATTACTTTTCCATTACAAATTACAAAAGTAACGTGTAATGAGTGAATGTTCCATTACGAATGAAAATAGTAATGTGTAATGGTTGCATGTGTCATTACAAATAAGCAAAGTAATGTGTAACGTACGCATGTTCCATTACAAATAATAAAAGTAATGTGTAATGGATACATGTGCCATTACAAATTACTTTGCTTGTCATTACAAATTTTGCTTGTTTTTGTATCAAAGGATATCAATCTTAAGCTTCAATCTTAATCTCCAATCTTAATCTTTAATCTTTAATCTTAATCTTCAATCTTCAATCTTAATCTTCAATCTTGATCTTCAATCTTGATCTTCAATCTTAATCTTAATCTTCAATCTTGATCTTCAATCTTAATCTTAATCTTCAATCTTAAAATTGAAATTTTTACTCTTGGAAAAAAAGTAATTTGTAGTGGAAAATATTCCATTCCAAATTAGTGTCTTTCTACCAGAATTTGGAGCAGGTACTATTTTGCTTAAAGTGTATTAATTTTTCAATGAAAATAATTTGTGTGTACCAAGTTTTTGTTAACTTTACTATCGTAGTGGTAAATGTATGAACAGTAGGGTGGCCCGAAAATCCGCTTTTTTTGGAATTCTTTTAGCAATACCGAAAATAACGTTCATTATGCGACAAAAAAATCTGTGCGGAGGAAAAAAATTTTGAGTCAATATCTTAGGCTCGCCAAAGTTTGTCAAAGTTCAAAAAAAGATCCTTATATCAAATCATGTAGGATTGATAGTTTCTAAGATAATTGCAATTTTGGTAAAAAAAATTGTTATTTTCCTCTATCTCAAGAATCGTTATTTTTTAAAAAGAAAAATTCTAAAATAAAATTTTGAAGTTACAAAAATATGTATGTAAATGTTAATAAATTAAAATGTCTTTCCAGAAAAAAAACTTGAAAAATCGCCTTTTTCGGCCTCCCGACTGCGTGTAATTCCTTAATATATATTTCTAATATACTTCTTATATACTGAAAAATATATTCTCACATATACTTTAATACCATGGGGTCGTCTTTAAAAAAAGCATGTGGTAAATAAAAAAAATTATATATTTTTTAAATTTTTATGAAAAAAATCCGAATAAAATTGGGATTATGGCTTCGTTATGATCCTCGAAAAAATCATATTTAAAATTTAGTCGACTCAGAGTTCCCCGTATATTCTATGTCGCGAATAAGACTCGAAGATTATTTTTGTAGAGAATCTACTATAAGAAAGGAATGGCATTTTTTTCTTCACAGGAGGAATATTTATAGAAAGAAAAATGACTATATTTAAGTAAATTTGCAATTATGTTAGAAACTATCAATCCTACATGATTTCATACGAGATTTTTGTAGAGAATAAAATTTCCTATGAAATAAGGAGTTTATCAATTATTTTTTAGCCACAAAAAACCTAAATATCGAGAAGAATGACAATTTTTTCCACTGAAACAGCAATTATCCTGGAAACTATTAATCCTACATGATTTGATATAACGACCTTTTTTTTGTAGAGAATTGAATTCTCGATAAAAATAAGTCGAGACAAATTTTTTTTCAACACTTTGAACTTTGACGAACTTCGGTCTAAGATATTGACTGAAAATTTTTCCCCTTCGCACAGATTTTTTTTTTTTAGTACAATGAACAATATTTTCGGTTTTGCTAAGAGAATTTCGAAAAAGTGGATTTTCGGCACACCCTACTGATGATGCATAATGCAACTCTGATGAAAATACCTGTCGATTTTTTCGATAGCTCGGTACTTGTCTCTGACTTGCGAAATCAGTATCTCCGTTTTGTGAATCATTCTCGGTATCAGAAGAAGCGTCATTATGGCATCGTGATCGCCACCTCTCACGAGGAAAGTCGGTGGCATGAATGACAATAGATAACGCACGTGCAAACGCGCTTCCTCGGCGTCGAGACGTCGAAGCTCGAGATCGACGGCTTTCGTTTGAGCTCGAGTCTCAGCGAATGTTTTCTGGAAATCGAGGATCTCAGCGAGTTGTTGCTCAGCTCCGCGTTCGCCAGTTTTCGTTGTTTCCGTCGATTGAACGCGATTCTGAAGTTGAACGCATTGTTCCTGCAACTGTATCGTGAGCTCGCGAAATTTCGTTATCGTCGATTCACGATCGGCGAGTGTCTCGAGTGCGGCGTCGCGATGACGTTGAGCGTCGCGCGCCGAGCCCAAAGCGAGATCCAATTCCTCGCGCAATTCCAGCTCCAATTCCTTCGACGATTCGGCAAGTTGATCGGACATGTCCTGCGAAATTTCCGGAGGAAAATATCGTCAGTCAATCGAATAATCGTGAGTAATTGGAATTTTGTATTCCCTTTTTTTAAAACGAGAATGTATATGGGTCGGTCCATGTCAAATCGACCGATGGTCGGAATGGACCCCGTTCAATTTCGATGAAATTTGGTCAGAAGTTTTCTTTGATCATAAAACGAAGTTCCGCCAAAGGAAAAAAAAATCGAAAGTTATGCGAGATTCAATATTTCACCATTTTTTCAAGTTTTTTTTAAAAATCTCGTAAACTATTATATAGTTTATTATAGTTTACGCTCAAATCGTAAACTTAATGTGAGGCATTCCGCACCATTTCGATCAAAATTTAAAAAAAATTCAAATAACGCGTGACCGAAAAATTCTGAAATAATTGGGAAATTTTTTTTTTCAATGTGTTTTTTTACATAAAAAATTTAGAGGAAAATCGAAATCATCAAGGCGAGATTTTAATCGGAATGTCGTGGAATGACTCGACAGAATCTTGTCTTCATGATGCCGATTTTCCTCTACTTTTTTTTATACAAAAAAACACATTGAAATACATTATCGCAAATTTTTTCGGAATTTTTTTGGTCACGCGATTTCAGGATTTTATTTTATTTTTTGAAAAGAAAGGACCACTTTGTAAAATCTGCAAAAATTTAGAATAATCTAATAAAAGATAACAAAATTTTTGGGCTTCGTTCCAAAATGGAGGTTTTAATACTCTATGAGTAAAATTCAAAAAATTGAAAAAAAAATCTTGATCATAGAGTATTAAAATCTCCATTTTGGAACAAAGCTCAAAATTTTTGTTATATTTTATTAAATTATTTAGAATTTTTTCAGATTTTATAAAGTAGTCCTTTAAAAAAAAAGCAAAATAAAAAAATAAGATCCAAAAAACGCGTGAACAAACGATTTAAAAAAAAATTGGGTAAAATGTATTTCAATGTGTTTTTTTTATATAAAAAATGTAGAGGAAAATCAGAATCATCAAGGCAAGATTTTGATCGAAACGGTGTGGAATGCCTCATATACATGTATATTAAATTTCAAATTCAAAATTTCACATATTTTTCAATTTTCCAAGTTTTTTTTTTAATATACATGTATATCAAGTTTACATTTCAAGCGTAAACTATAATAAACTATATAATAGTTTTCGTGATATAAAAAAAAAAACTTAAAAAATTGAAAAAATTGTGAAATTTTGAATTTGAATTTTTAAATTTAATATACATGTATATTAAGTTTACGCTTAAAACGCTTTACCAAATAAATAAAAACGCAAATTCAATTATGTTTCTGTTTTTACATTCTGATATCATTAATTGAAATTTTTACTGCTCAAAATTACAAAATTACACGATTGCTCTAACTCGGAGGTAAAAAAAAATGTTTTTTACCAAAATTCATATTTTTAAAGAAAATAGTACCATTTTGAAAATTTCAGGATCTTTCAAGATAAGTACAAGGTATTATATAAAAAACATTGAACCAAAAATTTAATGTTGATCGTGGATTTTCATGATTTTAAAAAATTCAAAAATCTCCAAATTCATCATTTGTCAAAATTTTTTTTCGGAATATTTTTTTTTCGTAGCCCCAAGTATACTATTTAAGACGAACCCAGAACAATTTTTTCGTTACTATAATAATTTTCGAGATATAAAAAAAAATAAACTAGAAAAATTTAAAAAATGGTGAAATTTTGAATCTTGCATAACTTTCGAAAACAATTTTTTTAATTTTTTTCCTTTGGTAGAACTTCGTGTTACGATAAAATAAAACTTCTGACGAAATTTCATCGAAATTGAAAGGGGTCGATTCCAACTATTGGTCGATTTTACATGAAACGACCTACTTGTAAAGCTTCCAAATCTGCAACGGCTTCCTCCAATTCGGCGACTTTTTCCTCCAGGGCCATTTTTCGCTCGCCAAGAACTTCGACCATTTCCTCGGCACCGAGAGCCGCATCGACCTTGACGATTAATAAATAATAATTATTATTGTCAATTTTTAATTCAATGTAGATTCGAAGAAAACGAAATTGTTCAAAATTAGCACATCGCTTCCGCATAATTTTATTTTTCATTGACAAAGATTCCTCCGTCAGAATGACAAAATTGGAAGAGATTTCCCAGATGAAAATTTGTAAAAAGAAAAAAAAAAGAATGAGGAAGCAATTTCCCGAATTTCAATTTTCAGGATAATTTTCATAGTTTTTGAAAATATGAAATTCACCTGTTCTTGCAAATCCGCAATTTGATGCTCCATTTCTTCGACCCGAGCCGAAAGCTTCTCCTTCGTACGTCCGAGCTCGAGTATCTCAGATTTCTTCTGATCAAGATCTTTTTGTAATTTTTGAAACTCGTGCTTTTCGTGGGCTGACAAATCGCGCATTTTCACGAGAGTGTCTCGCAATCTGCAATTTTGCTGCTCCAGCTGTTTTATCTCGTACGTCGAGGGACCATTTGGACCGCCATTTGTTCCCCCGGTCTTTAAAAAATCCAAACATTTTTTATTTCAGTATTTTCAAATATGAAAAAACCGTTCAAGAGAAGTGCAGAAAGAAAATTCGATAAGTCTTTTTTTTTGCTTCAAGCATCGAAAAATCACAATCGAATAATCGATACAGTTCACTCATTGAGAGGGTTTTTTCAAAATTGAAAATTACAAAAAAATTATTCGCCATTTTCGATCTGCATTTTTCGTTGTTTTTCCAAATTAGAGAATCGTTTCGGTATTTTGAAAAATCGCGAGATCTCACTCTGTCGGACATCTCCGTTCGCAAAATTTCCAAATCCAGTGTCATCTCCTCGAGTTTTTCCTTCAGTTGATCGAACTCGATTTGCAGAGTCTCGGCCTTTTCCTCGGCCATTTCCTTGTCGAGCGTCGCCATTTCCACGGTTTCAGCGAGATCGGCCATTTCTTCCTGATAAATTCCACGTGCGAGTTGTGCTTCGCGAGCCTCTTGTCTCGCACGTTGTACTTCCCTTTGCAAACTAGCCTGTTTGAAAAAAAAAAAAAAAAAAAAAAGTGATTGCCCGAGTGAAATCTTCAAATCCACAGCAGTGATCGGCAGTATCGATTTTTTCGTGAACGATATTGATTTTATTAATCATTTTTTCGAAAAATTAATAATTAGTCAAAAGATATTGCTAATTTTTAATAAAAATTAGTAATTGGTAAGAAAATATTTCCAATTTTTCAAAAAAAATTAGTAATTAGTGACAAAATATTTATAATTATTCTTAAAAAGTAGTATTTGGCGACAAAGTATTTATAACTTTTTCAAAAAAAATTAGTAATTAGCGAAAAAATATTACAAATTTTTTTTCTAAATATAGTAATGGGTAAGGAAGATGTTACTAATTAATTTTTAAAAAACAATAATTTGTAGTTTTCTACAAATTACTGTTTTTTATTTATTTTTATTTATTTATTACTTTTTCCAAAATTAATACAACATTTTTCCACAAATTATTATTTTTTTTGGTCACATGCTCTTTCTCACCAATTACTAATTTTCGGAAAAAATTAGTAATATTTTTTTGCTAATTACTAATTTTTTAATAAAAATTAGAAATATTTTGTCACTAATTACTAATTTTTAGACAAAAATACATTTGAAAGATTTAAAAAATTGTGAAATTTTGAATCTTGCATAAATTTCGAAAAAATAAATTCAATTTTTTTCCTTTGGTAGAACTTCGTTTTATTAAAAACGAAATACAAATTATTAATCGGTAACAAAATATTTCCAATTTTTCCAAACAAATTAGTAATTAGTGACAAAATATTTCTAATTTTTCCAAAAAAATTAGTAATCAGTGACAAATTATTTCTAATTTTTCCAAAAAAATTAGTAATTAGTGACAAAATATTTCTAATTTTTCTAAAAAATTAGTATTTGGCGACAAAATATTTCTAATTTTTTTAAAAAAATTAGTAATTAGCGATAAAATATTACCAAGTTTTTTTTCTAAATATAATAATTGGTAAGGAAGATGTTACTGATTAATTTAAAAAAAAACAGTAATTTGTAGAAAAGTATTGTGTATACGTACTTGTGTGTACAGATTGAGTCATGGCTAAAAGCTCAAACATCTCTATTAAAAAAGTAGTTTTATTTTTTATAATAACTAGATCTTTTGAATATTTCACACATTAGTATTTATTGTATCGAATGTCATGCGATATAACATAAGTTATTATTAATACGAATATTTAATCAGTACCTATTAAAAAATGCATTAGTCATTTTTTATTTATTTATTACATTTTCCAAAATTAATACAACATTTTTCCACAAATTATTAATTTTTTTGGTTATTTGGCAATATCTTTTTCACTAATTACCAATTCTTGGAAAAAATTAGCAATATTTTATCATCAATTACTCATTTTTTTGGAAACATTAGAAATGTTTTGTCACCAATTACTTATTTATTAGAAAAATTAGTAACGTGTTTCCGCTAATTACTAATGTTAAAAACAAATTAGTAATATTTTTTTGCTGATTATTAATTTTTCGAAAAAATTGGTTAATAAAAATAGATAGATTTTTTTTTGCCGATCACCAATCCACAGAATGCAAAAGAGGAATTAAGCTCACCTGACTCTCCATAACTTTGGATTTGAATTCCAGCAACTGTTCCAGCTGAATTTTCGTTTTTTCAAAGTCCTTCATCCTTTCCTTGTCCTGCATACGTTTTATTTTCAGTGTCTCGACTTTCTCGGTAAGATCCACGACCTGCGAAGAAATTTCAATCAATGGAAATTAATCAATAGCGTTTTTATGATTGAACGAATCAAAAAAATTACTTTTATATCACTCAGTACAATAATGGACGCTTTTACGTCCGCAAGCGGACGTGAAAACGTCCATATTGCACCTCGTAATATAAAATATCGTACATCACTCGTCAGAAAATGTTTTTACGTCCTCGTGATGTAATGTACTATTTCTATCTTCTCACCTGAGACTTCAAATTGTCATTTTCCTGAATCACTTGCATGTGAGTGAGTTTTTCCTCAATTAGATTAGATGTGATGGTGGCTGACATCGAGCCAGCCATTGCCTGTCCTGGCACAAAATGAGGCTTGAGGGTTTCCACGAAGCCGGTCTGTCATCGAGAATTGAAAAAAAAAAAAAAACACCGAAAAGGTTTGTAAGAATTCTCATTCGACGAAGACTTGACAAAGTGTGTTTTTCTCATGGTTATTGTTTTTTCAAGATTTTAGGAAAAATTGTTTAGCCATTATTTTATAGCAATATCAATTTGTGTACTGCGAATGCATGATCAGCGAAAACTATAATTGGAGACAAAAACACTTTGTATTCGAGCCCTTATTGCGAAGCGTTATTCGCAGAGATAGTATTGAGCTTCCGTTAGACTTTCGTTAACGTTTAGGCTTAAAATACAACATTTCATAGAAAAATCGAGCAGACACCAAAAAGCTAAACCCAACTCTATTATATCTAGAGCAAAGTGTATTTTCAATTTTTCTCTCTTTTTCTTCGCTATTGAATGTTCCGAAGTATCCAATTATTGCTAGCGATGCTGGGAATTCTTTTTTTTTTTATAGTTCAACAACTCTCATTTTACTCAAGGGTAGCACTGTTTTGTTTAAACAAATTTATGTAAGAATACTTATTTTTTGGAAGATTGCATTCTTCAGATTTATTTCAGTAAGATTAGAAAATGGAAAAATGGAGGCAAAAAGAGTGCTTCCCTGATGTACGCTACCAGCGAAAAGTTTCCAGTAGTCAACGTAAACTAATTTAACAAATTGGCATTTTGAAGGAGAAGAATTCGACTTCATTTCCTATTTTTTAAATTATTTTTACAATTTGGACTCTATTTTGAAAACAAGTGTTTTTCGCCTTTTTTTCCCTCTCTTGAGGTACACCCATTTTCCAGAGGAAATTTTTTAAATACATTTTTACGATTGGATTCATAAAGGGGAAAGTTTGAGCTTCAATTTCCTATTTTTTAAAAATTGGAGCGATTTTTTATTTCCAAAGTTATCCTATTTTTTGTCAAATGGAGGAAATTTGGAAATTCCCGTACAACACGAAAACAAAGAGGATTCATGAAAAACTTCAAGATAGCAAAAAGTTGCATCTGTTTTCATTGAGTTCAGAAAAAAAATTCCAGATTTTTTTTCCAACATTTTTTGTCCCTAATTTTTGTTTCCAGCCTTAATATGAAAAAACAAAATTATGAAAAAAAAATCTGAAAAAATTGCTCTGAACTCAACGAAAACAGACGCAACTTTTTGCTATCTTGAAGTTTTTCATGAATCTTCTTTGTTTTCGTGTTATACGGAATTTTGCAAATTTCCTCTTTTTTCACAAAAAACAGAACAACTTTGGAAAAAAAAATCGCTCAAAGTTAAAAAAAAAAGGAAATTGAAGCTCAAACTTTCCCCTTTATGAATCCAATCGTAAAAATTCATTTAAAAAAATTCCTCGGGAAGATGGGTAGACCTGAAAAAAATGAGAAAAACAGTTATTTTCAAAATAGATTCGAAATCTAAAAAAAAATTGACATTTTTTTTTTTTAAATAAGAAACTTCGCCGGTAGTGTACATTCTACCCAAACACAGGGCGTTGATGAAACTGACAAAACTTTATCTACAATGATGAAGGATAATTTAAAAAAACGTCCTAGCGACAAATTTTCAAGACAAATTATTGAACGTTAACGTGTCGAAGAGTCGAGCGAAGGTTTAAACTTATTTTGTTATCGCAAGCAAAGTCATATCAACATTGTTAGAATCTACGATTGATTCGAACGCTTCTTCGTGTGAGACAAAATTTAGTTAGCGGGGAAACGTGAGAAAATTTTCATTACTATGGTTTCATGGCGATGACTTTTTTTTTCTTCAAAATTGCTCTTCCATAAATTTTGACGCATCGATCCAAGCTGTTCAGCGACAAGTCGAATGGCGGAAGAAAAAAAATATAATCAATCGAAGAAGCGAACGGTGACATGGGGGACTTTTAGGGATGATGGATGATCGATGGCTCGTGTCAGACTCCCTCGAAGCTAAAGAAAACATTTCTTTCGTATAACCCATTCGCAGTAATTACAGAAGTAGGCTGGAGTGTTAATTCTTATTTTTTTTTTTTTTAATATGCAAATTTGTAATTGTTTCGAGGATGAAAGTAAGTATCGTGTTATGACTGCTATGATCGAACAAACAACTAGAATGATACGCATGATTGCTGCGCATTGTTCAGTAAAAAATTTCTAGATTTTCCAGGCTTTCGCAGTTGAATATTTAAATTTTTCCAGATTTAGTAACGGCTCGAAGGAATTTACATGAGAAATAAAAATAATGCATATTGCATTGAAATAAAAAAATATTTTGTGGCAAATTAGATAATTTCTACAAATCTTTGAATAGTATATGAGGCATTCCACGTCAAGTCGGCCACCTGATTTTTTGAAATCACCAAAAATCGCACACAAATTTTTATAAAGGAGTTCCAACTGTCAAGAAAATTCGTGATTTTTTTCAGATTTTTATATTACATATTTTAGCCGGAAAAAAATAGAAAAAATTTCTTGTTCCATTTCGTAACTCGAAAATTATTCATCGTACGAAAAAAAAAGTAAAACATGAAATTTAGGATTTTCAACGTACTTTTCACTGAAATTTTTTACGAACTCCTCCGAAAGCTCTATATGCCATTTTCGGAGCAAATAATGCTTTGATATTTTTTTTTCTCAAAATTAACATCTTCGATTTGTCTGTAGTTCAAACAGTTTTTTACTTGATATATTTACAGACTATAAGAAAATTGGCTCAGTGGAGAATCCATTCCTTCCCATGCGTTTTTCATCCCAAATGAATACACAAATATCTCTGTGCAAACAGGGTTGAGACTATCCATAGATATTTTTTAAAGCCCGCATTTTTGTATTTTTTTGTACTTTTTCAATTTTTTAAACTTTTTTCATTTTTATTTTTTTAAATATCTTTTTTTACATGGCCAATGAGTACTTTTTTAGTTCGATCAGGGCACGATTTTTGGGGTACGCTATTTCGTTAAATAACTCTATAATGATAGATTGTATTAATAAAAATGCATTTGAAATAATGGATTCTCCACTACGCCAATTTTTTTATAGTCTGTAAATATATCAAGTAAAAAACTGTTTGAACTACAGTCAAATCGAAGATGTCAATTCTGAGAAAAAAAAATCAAAACATTATTTGCTCCGAAAATGGCATAAAGAGCTTTCGGAGGAGTTTGTAAAAAATTTCAGTGAAAAGCACGTTGAAAATCCTAAATTTTATGTTTTATTTTTTTTTTTCGTACGATGAATAATTTTCGAGTTACAAAATGGGACAGACAAATTTTTTGTATTTTTTTCCGGCTAAAAAATGTAATTTAAAAATCTGAAAAAAATCACAAATTTTCTTGATAGTTGGAACTACTTTCTAAAAATTTGTATGTGATTTTTGGCGATTTCAAAAAATGAGGTGGCTGACTTGACGTGGAATGCCTCATATATCTCAGCTTGAATTTATTTTTCTACATATCATTAGAACTCAATTTAATATTCAGCAAATTCAAATTTTTATATTTTCTTATCTTTCGCTTCCATTAATTTTTTCTTACGAAAAGAATCTATCGAGGAACCGATAAGATATTTTTGTAAATATTTCCCATCGCTAATAATGTTTAGAGAATGCATGTTCTTTAAATTTTAAGTTAAATCTTTTTATTTTGTAGGAAATAATTTTTCCCCACTTTTTGGGAAAAATTAGCAAAATTTTTTATTATTTCAGCTAAAAAAAAAAAATGCCCTGGCTTTTATCGGTTTTCTCTGCTTTTCAAATGAGTAGCAACCATGATTCAGTAGCTGTATTAGACTATTTTCTTTTTTTTTCTTTTTGTTAGAGTGTAACAGTAATAATAGTAATATGTATGCATATTTATAATATACGGATGAGTTTAAAGAAAAACTGAAGTATTACATTAATGAGTATTAATTACATTATTTCGATCATCTTGGGCCTTTGGCTTTTTGCCGGGAGGCGAACTCGTGCTAGGGGACTTCTGAAACACGTACGTGCACATTTCCCATGTGAATCCCACATATCACAAAATTATTTTAAAATTAATTTCCTTATTTTCCTCACATATTCCCACTCGTTTTTTTTTTCTTACAATTTATTTGCAAAAATCTTCGTTTGTCGCTCTCAATTTTCAATTTTTCTGACGCATCGCAGACTCGAGCATAAAAGAATATTAAAAATTAGCACGATGAGCGTATTTTTATTAATCTATTAATCTGTTAATCAATATGGGCCATTCCATGTCAAATCGACCAAGATTTGGAATCGACGCCTTTCAATGTCGATGAAATTTGATCAGAAGTTTTCGTTTTTGATAAAACGAAGTTCTACCGAAGAAAAAAATTGAAAAAATTTTTTTGCGAAAGTTTTGAGAGATTCAGAATTTCACAATTTTAAAAAATTTTCAAGTTTATTTTTTAAATCTTTCAAGCTTTTTTTAAAATATCTCAAAAACTATTATAGTTACGAAAAAATCGTTCTAGGTTCGTCTTGAAGAGTATACTTGTGAAATTTTTGAAAAATGATGAATTTGGAGAATTTTCAATTTTTTAAAATCGTGCAAATCCATGATCAACATTAAATTTTTTTAATATAATACTTTTTACTGATCTTAAAAGATCCTGAAATATCCAGAAAGGTGTTTTTTGGTTTTCAAAAATATGAATTTTTGAATTATGGTAAGAAAACAATTTTTTTTTCACCAAAATTAAAAGATCCTGAAATTTTCAGGCTCATTAAGATCAGTACAAGGTATTATATAAACAAAATGGAACCAAAAATTTAATGTTGATCGTGGATTTGCACGAATTTTAAAAAATTCAAAATTCTCCAAATTCATCATTTCTCAAATTTTTTTTCCGGAATATTTTTTTTTCGTAGCCACAAGTAAACTCTTCAAGACAAACCCAGAACGATTTTTTCGTACCTATAATAGTTTTCGAGATATTTGAAAAACAAACTTGAAAGATTCAAAAAATTGTGAAATCTTGAATGTTGCATAACTTTCGAAAAAAAAAATTAGAATTTTTCTCCTTTGATAGAACTTCGTTTTATTAAAAACGAAAACTTCTGACCTAAATTTAATCGAAATGGAAAGGGGTCGATTCCAACTCTTGATCGATTTGACACGGAATGACCGATTTGTATCATTTGTATCCAAAAAAATGTATCAAAAAGATGTTTCTTCGTGGTGTTCAGTAAAGTGTCCATAATTCAAGGAAACGAGGTCTCTTCCGGGTTGTTCGAGGATTTTCATCAGAAGTGAAAATGGTCTTATGAATTTTTTTCAAAATTTGATCCTCCGATAGTCTCAAAGTGTATGAATTCAAATATCTACCAAAAATGAGCCAATAAAATTTTTTCATGCGTCCATATTCTTAATCAGCCCGCAAGCGTCGTGAAAAAAATAAATAATATCAATCAATTGGTATTTGATAAATTTCAAACTATTTCTAAGCGTTTTCTTGGCATTTTTTTCCTTCCGGCGGTGTACACCGCTTTCAATAATTATTTTTTTCCTTTTTTTTAAGATTGAATTCAACGCAGATAAATTTTATGAGATTCGAAACACTTTCGCATTCTCAATAATCATTATGATTTCTCTACCTCGACAAAAGCTGCTCTCTTCGTTGACGTCGGAGCTGGAATATGCGATTCACCACCATCCTTTCGCTCGTGCTGCGATCCGGTGAGATTTTCGATGCTCGGAGCGCTTAGCTGAGTTCTGCTGCCTGCGAGGGACAGTCGAGAACTGCAGGACCGCGAAGAGATTTTGAGAAAAAAAAAATTAAATTAATCGTATGCTCAATTTGCCACCTAATTCATTCTATTGTGAAAAATATAATCAAACGAATGGAAAAGGTGTTAGAAATATTCTTAATTATATTAATGATGTTTATTATGCTAATGAAATTATGGCGTGAAAAAAAAAAATTTTGGAATAACAAACTTTTCTATGAGGAATAGGACGATTGAAGAAATATCACGTTATGCTTTGATTGCATTCTTCAGAAAGATTTTTCTACCTTTTCTGTGAAATAAGGTTCTATAAATCTTAAATTCGAGCAGTGACCGAAAATAAAATCTATCTATTTTAATTATCCAATTTTTTCGAAAAATTAATAATTAGCAAAAAAATATTAATATATTTTTTTTAATTAGTCATTAGTGACAAAATATCTCTAATTTTTATTAAAAAATTAGTAATTAGCAAAAAAATATAAATAACTTTTGTAAAAAATTTGTAATTAGTTACAGTAATTAGATACACAATACTTTTCTACAAATGAATGAAAATTAATTAGTAATATCTTTCTTACCAATTACTATATTTAGAAAAAAAACTTGGTAATAATTTTTCGCTAATTACTAATTTTTTTTCAAAAAATTATATATATTTTGTCGCCAAATACTAATTTTTTTTTTAAATTCGTAATATTTTGTCACCAATTACTAATTTTTTGTGAAAAATTAGAAATATTTGTCACTAATTACTAATTTTTTTGGAAAAATTGGAAATATTTCCTTACCAATTACTAATTTTATAGAAAATTTCCAATTTTTCCAAAAGATTAGTAATTAGTGACAAGTATTTCTAATTTTTCAAAAAAAATTAGTAGTTAGCGAAACAATATTACCAAGTTTTTTTTCTGAATATAGTAATCATTTTTTCGAAAAATTAATAATTTTTCGAAAGAATGATTAATACAATCAATATCGTTGACAAAAAAATCGAGACTGCCGATCACCGCATTCAAGACACAAAAAAAAATCTTTGTCACATAAATTTCGATAAATTCGTGCAAGATTCATTTTTCAAGGTAAATGTACAAAAACCTCAATAAGAAAAACAATACAAAAAATAACGTTTCTTTTCTCAAGTCTCAACGAGGAGGTCAAACATCAAAGAAACATCACCGAGGAAATATTTGACGATAATATATAAGGGAAATCTAAATATTTGGTATTATCCATGGACCTTACCCAGACAGCTTTTCCGACTGTTGACGTGTTACTTGCGCAGGAGACGTTTTTCTTCTAACGCTTTTTACGAGCAGCATATACATAACGATTAATCATACCGTAATAAAAATAATGAACTCGAAGGAGGGGCGAAATAAGAGGATTAAAAAATTATTTTTTTTTCATCAACTTACGCCGTTGGTTCGTTCCTTCTGCGTACGCTCATGCTGCGTTACGTTAACGGAAGCAATTAAATATAATGTCGGTTAGTTTAGAAATAAATGATTGTTTTTTTTTTTTGGACGGACGGACTTTTTTTTTCATGAAAGAAGGGATTTTCGAAATGTATGTTTCGCATGCTTGGGAACGAGAGGAAGATATTTTTTCACCTGTTCAGACGACTTCTGGCTCTCGCAGCTCCGCTATCGTCCGGCGTCGTAGCGCTGCTTCCGGCAGACGACGGGCTCGTCGGGTCTTGCCTGTTTCCAGCCTCGTCGAGGACGATAAGTTGCGTCCCTCGCACGAACATTCCATGATTTTCCTGACACTGAGAAAATAATTCAAAATCATCGCAGTTTTTGCAAAAAAAGCTCTGGTGAAAATTTGAATTCTCAAGAATTTAAGAGGTTAAAACTTTCAACACATATTTCTCAAAAACGACTCAATAAAGTGAAAAAAGAATAATTGGGCAACCTGTAAACATCAATTACGAAGGCGGCCATTCTCTTATTTTTTTATTCCATGAAGCAGTTTCCGAGAAAACTGCGTTTTAAAATTTTTGAGGTTATGTTGACTTTAAGGCCCCCTCCTGCGCCTTTCCGCTCTTGCAAGTGCGAGAGAGACAGTTTATAATAATCGTGTGAGAGCGAGAAAGTGTCTTTAACCTCATTTTAACGTTAATGGATAAAAAATGTTGAAAAATGCACGCCCACAAATATATACGAGTTGTCAACCTCACTTACTTTGAAGTACGATTGTCCCTTGATCGTTCCATTATTCTTTCCCTTCGGCTCGTCCAGAATAACACCGATCCACTTTCCCGCGGCAAAGCCCGGATGCCCGATAAAAGCGATTGTGCCCTGACATTCTTTGCCGGTTATTTCGACTCTCTGACCGATTCTCAATGACATTTTTCTTCCGCGAAATTCGGAGAAACTTCCATTAAACGTCTTCTTTCACCACGATCAGATATCAGCTGTTGTTGCGACCGCCATATTGGATTTCCCGACGAACGCGAGAACAGCGCCACGCGCGGCGGAACGTTGAACTATCGATTTGTCGACAGATGGCGCCACCTGCGATATTTGCCCGCGAAAATTTGAATCTTATTGCAGGATCATTACTCAAAACTGCTGTTTGAAGGCCCAAGAGACCAATTTGCAGACGTTTTTTTAAACATTTATTTATCATTATTGTACAGATTTATTATTCAGGCGCTTTCGAGTTAGATAGTACGAGCTTGAAAATGCGAGGAAGATATTAGCTTCAACGTTCCTCACATTTCTTTTTTAATACTTATTAAAAGAGTTTATTACACTGTAAACGATCAAGGAAATCGTTTTTACTCTTCTGGTAGTATCTTCTGCTTATTCAAAACAATGCTTATCAGATTCATAGTGAAAAATTAAATTCGTTTACAGCAGTAGAAAAATTATGAGATCGCTTATATTTTTGCAGCTTTCAATTAAATGCATTATAAAAAGGAAAAGGAAGGCGTTTGACCTTTTTCTTATCACAATTGGAAAAAATGATCGTGGAAAGGGATTTCTGTACTTGAATACTCTTTTGTTAAGGAAAAAGGGACTTTATACGAAATTATTCTAAAATGTATTTTTAAGGAGATTCTACACATTATGGTTTTGCGTTGAAATTTTCGCTTTATCAAGGATCTACACGAAGGATAGGAAGAGAGGAAGCGATCAGGAAAATTGGCGCGTTAATCCTTAAGCTCACTTTTTATACGTTGTTGTTTTTCGTCGAAAAATCTATACGTCGTTCCTTGTAGAGTCGTTTAAGCTCACTTTGTTAATATTATCATTCATACCAATCGAAAATTTGAACATAATTTTCAATCTGGTGGACAATGATATGAGTACATTTTTTTACAAAATCCTCCTTCTGAATCTCAAGTCTGAATCAATCTCATTTTTGGAAATTACAATTATTTCACCACGATCTCAACACTTGTGGTTTGAAATCCTTTTCTAAAATTAATTGAAACAATCATTGTAACGAAAAATAAGAAAATAAAATAAAATACCTTCATCAGAGTGACGCCAAATAAATTGATTCTTGGATTTTTTCCTCTTTCTGAATAAATCAGCCCATATGAATCCAAAACGAGAAATTTTAATGAAAACCTGGAAAAAAATGTAGTTACAACATTTTATATTCTGAATTTAAATTTTTGAAACTCGGTATTGAAAAGTAATTTTATATATGAGATCTAGACCGGAAAATTCCCAGAAAATTCTCGATGATCGTTTCATCGAACAAATTATAAAGAATCTGACGATAAAGAAAAATTTGAATTTACACAAAATCGAAAAAGGAATCTCGAGGTTCGTTTTTAATAAATTTTTTTTCCTGCACGTAGATCAGATTTCGATAGCTTATCAATAGTCAATCGGTCAATCACGATAGGATAAAAAATGCAGATGTTTTTTTCGTAGAATCAATTTTTCCTATCTCGATAGTTCTTCGATTTTCCACGTTTTCCTTCTCAGTCATTGCAAAATCGCAAATGTCTTTCCTTTAGTTTTTTCTCTTGCAAACGTAAATCACACGAATTGTTTATTTTTAATATTTGTTATTCTCGTGGCGATTTTTTAATTTTTTTGTTTTTTGTTTTTTGTTTGCTTACTGAGATGAAAATTTCACTTTGTCAAATCTCGTCAAGCCGCGTATTCGCAAACGAGTCCCGTATTTCTCGGTTTCACCGAGTTTTCGCACTTTCATCCCTTCGAAGTGTCCCTCGTCCAGTGTTTGGATTCGGCAAGATGCTTCCGGTCAGCGAGAACGTTGGAAGTTACTCTTGGTGTGACGTTCTTGAAGCATTTTCGAAATGTCAGCCGCCAAAATGCGAGTCTGAAGTCAGCCGAGTAAAAGGCGTAGATGAAGGGATTCAGAGCCGAATTTATCCAGCCTGTTTGGAATAAAAAATTGATAAATAAATTAAGGGATGAATTTATTCGAAGAACATTGTACAATAGTACATTATGACCCGAGGACAAAAAAACTTTTTCTGACGAGTGTGAGTTTGCAGCATGAGCCGAAGGCGAATGCTGCAATCACACGAGTTGAGAAAAAGTTTCTCGCACGAGTATCGTACAAAATTTTATCGCACGAGTGCGTAAAATGCCCGCTTCTCGCACGCGCAGCGAAGCGAAGCGTGCGAGAAGTGGTCACTTTACGCACGAAGTGCAATAAAATATAGTATGAGCTATTAATGTGCTATCAAATTTGGGGGAAATCGATCGAATTTGCACATTGATTACTAATATTTTTCAATAGTTAACAAAGCTTCCTTCATGAGGAAGCCAAATTTGATCACCATACTGTGTGTTAAAGGAAACTATGTGAACTATGGATGAAGATGAGGAAGCAATGTGCAAATTTCAATTTGCAGGGTTTCTTTATTGCAAATTATTGTTTCTTTATGCTTGACCAATTTTGGAAAAAAAATAAGCCTTTAAGATCTTCCTCTGGATTGCAAAATTTCTAATTATGAATTTTGAAAAAACTGTGTTTTTTTTTAAATACCACACTGAGAAAAAAAAATGCTTGAATATGCAAAATCGTTAGTTGAATACGGGCAACTAAATATTTATTTGGTCTAACTAAATAATTAGTTTCTGGAATAATTCCGCGATTCGGTTGACCAAAACATTGTTCAGGCAACAAAAATTTGGATTGTATAATTAAATATTTAGTTGCACGTATTCAATTAAACGATTTTGCATATTCAACCATTTTTTTTCTCAGTGCAAAGTCTTTTTTGTAAGTTAGAGTATATACGCCATTTTTAAAAAAATCAACATTTAATGAAATTTTAATCATTCGATCAGTTTTTGCCAAATTTGATAACGAACAACCTCGATAGCTATATTGGTTCTGTACAAAGTTTTAGTGCAATATCTTTGAAATTGTGCAAGTTAGAGCGCTTACTCTATTTTTCAAAAAATTTGAAATTGCATAAAATTTTAATCCTTTGATCGATTTGAACTAAATTCGATAGCGAATAACATTAATAGCTATACTAGCTTTGCAAAAAGTTTCAGTGCAATGTTTTAAAAATTGCAAAAACTAGAGCGTTTACGCTATTTTTCAAAAAATTCGCAATTTCGTAAAATTTTAATCCTTTGATTGATTTCGGCCAAATTCAATAGCGAATAACATTGATAGCTTTACTAATTCTGTTCAAAGTTTCAGTGGAATATGTTTAGAATTGCAGAATTTAGAGCGCTTATTCTATTTTTCAAAATATTCAAAATTTCATAAAATTTTAACCCTTGGATCGACTTTAACCAAATTCGTAAGCGAATAACATTGATAGCTATACTAGCTTTGCAAAAAGTTTCAGTGCGATATTTTAAAAATTGCAAAAGCTAGAGCTTTTACGCTATTTGTTAAAAAATTAATAACTTCATAAAATTTCCATCTATTGATTGTTTTTAGCCAAATTCAATAGTGAATAACATGGCTAGCTATACAAATTTTGTACAAAGTTTCTGAGCAATATCTTGAAAATTGTGCAAGCTAGAGAGTTTACGCTATTTTTAAAAAAATTCAAAATTTCATAAAATGTTAATCCCCGGATAGAATTTCGCTAAATTGAATAGCAAATAACATTGATAGCTACACTAGCTCTGCACAAAGTTTCAGTGCAATATCTCAAAAATTGCATAAGCTAGCGAGTTTATGCTTTTTTCAAAAAAATTAAAAATGTCATCAAATTTTTATCTCCGGATAGAATTTCGCTAAATTTAATAGCGAACGACCTTGATAGCTATACTAGTTTCAGTGCAATATCTTCAAAATCGTGCAAGTTGGAGCGCTTCCACTATTTTGCAAAAAATTCAAAATTTCATAAAATTTTAATCCTTTCATTGATTTTAGAGATAGTTCCATAGCAAATCACATTGATAGCTATACTAATTCTGTACAAAGTTTGAGTGCAATATCTTAAAAATTGCAAAAGCCACGCCCCGTTTACTCTACTTCTAAAAAAATTCAAAATTTCATAAAACTTTAATCCTTTCATCGATTTTAGCTAAATGCAATAACAAACAACCTCAATAGCTATACAAATTCTGTGCCATTAGAAATAAACCACGAATTTTTTATAATGAAGGGCAATTCGTGCTCGACAAGTGTGCCAAATTTCGGCTCGATGTCTCAAACTGTTCTCGAGTAATTAATTATTTTTCAAATAATTAGTAATTATTGAAGAAACCAAAACAAAGCTTCCTTTATGGGGAAGCCAAAACTGATACTCACCAAGCCACGTTAGGGCGGACATCAGACTTTCGGGTGGAACAACAGGTATGAAAGGTGTGGCTAGATAGAGAATGAAGAATGGTAACCAGCAAGCGATGAACCCACCAACAACGACAGCGAGTGTACCAGCAGTTTTGGTTTCTCTGGTGACTCGATTGATGGAACTTTGATGACTGCCACGTTGTTGCTGATGGTTGCGAGTTGGTACAGCCAGAAGAATTTTTTTGGGCCCCGACGATGGGGCCGTTGGAGGAGCCGGCGAGGAGGTCCCATCATTGATCTGATTGGCCGATCGTTGATCGGCAATTTTTTCACTTGATGACCCAGGTCCGATGTCCGAAATGCTGGACAATTCCTCGGAGCGTTTGGACGTTCCAGCAGCTTGAACGAAGCAGCTCTTGGATCTCTGAGCCCCGGTTAGTGACGATGACTTCCTGCCACGATGGGATCCATAATCGTGCTGATGATCTGGACCCTGAAGACTCTTGTGACGACGCGCGATAACGCACGATATTCTGGCATAAACGTAAATCATAACGAGCATCGGCAGAAAGAATGAGCCCATCGACGAGAAGACAACGTAAGAGCTGTCCATGTTGTAACCACATTTCTCACGATCCCGATTTATGGCTCTTGGAAAACAGCCCAACAATGGTGGACTCGTTATGATACCAGCGAGGATCCAAACGGCGACGATCATCAGACCGGCGAGTCGTTTACTTCGACGTCGTCGACTGTAGACCAAAGGCTGAGTCACGGCGAGGTACCTTCAAGATTGATATCCGTTTTAATCAGACATAAGAAGGCGGAAACGATGCGGACGTCCGAGTATGATTTACGAGCTGATGGGTCAAGTCAGGAGCATCGACTCCCATCAAACTTCGTTCAACCAAACGACGGAGAAAAAATGGGAAGAGGAAGGTTTAAGCTTATTGAAGAGTGGGACAACCGGGGAGGGTTGGATATTAATCATTGCGCCCTCCGAATGAGTTCCAAATCGATAAATGAATACCTCCGTTGGAGGACGATTGACACTCGCTCTGGCATTTCTGAATATATTGATTTTTTTTAGATTCTCAAGTTGACGAAAAGTTAGTATATTCAGATTGTTAATAGTTGTCGTTAATTAAAAAGGTTTGTCCGCAATAGCTTTTTCAAAATATTACTGATAGAATTTTTTATAGAGTTGGCTGAACTAATTTTTTAATTTTTTTTTCATTGGAACGTGATTGCATATTTAAAGAATTCAGTTTTAATGCCCACGCCATTTAGGACAAACACCACGATAAACTTTGCCATGCTTCAAGAATGGATCTCTGAATTGTACTAATCCGCTAGATGGCGCGCACGGCCTCTAAATTGTACTACTCCGCTAGATGGCGCGCCCCGCCACTGAATTGTACTAATCCGCTAGATGGCGTGCCCGGCCTCTGAATTGCACTAATCCGCTAGATGGCGCACCCGGCCTTTGAATTGTATTAGTCCGCTAGATGGCGCGCCCGGTCTCTGAACTGTACTAATCCGCTAGATGGCGCACCCCGCCACTGAATTGTACCAATCCGCTAGATGGCACGCCGAGCCTCTGAATTGTACTAATCCGCTAGATGACGCGCTCTGCCACTGAATTGTACCAATACGCTAGATGGCGCGCCCGGCCTCTGAATTGTACTAATCCGCTAGATGGCGCGCCCGGCCGCTGAACTGTACTAATCCGCTAGATGGCGCGCCCTATCACTAAATTGTACCAATCCGCGAGAGGGCGCGCGTAATTAGAAAATTCCGAGTGTCTTCTATACTCCCAACCAACATATTTCCTTCCCCTTGTCGAAAGTAATCGTTGAATCCGTTTAATGAGAAACTTTGCATACGCTTTCGCAATCTCTCGGTAGAAAATACTAAAAATAAAGGGTAATGTGGGTGAAACGATGAAGAAGCGAGGAAGGATGCGTAATAGAAAAGCAAGGTCACGAGGAAGAGGAATGAAACGAGAATGGACGAATGCAGAGATACGGCAACGGGACGCGGATCTCGTAATCCCGTTAAAGAAAACGTGACCGGGATGCAAAGCCACAAGATGACGGGAAACAAGTGACATTGAACGACAACGTGTGTAAGGAAAAATGAGCTAAAATGAATTGAAGAAGGAAAACTCGTGGAGCGTGTCCCACGGGAATCTCGAATAGACAAACGTGTATTTTATTTTAATTTTTTAATTTCGTACCTGTCGATGGATATGGCGCACAATGAGAGAATACTGGCTGTGCATAAGAGAACGTCGAGGGACACCCAGGAGTCACATAGTATCTCGCCCAGGGCCCAGATACCGCCGTTTATCTGCGATCAAATTGGAGACCGATGATTTCGGGTATTATCAAATATAAATTATTTATATAATTATATTAATTAACTTAAAAAATAGTAATTAATAAAATAATAAAATAGCTATAACTCGGTAAATTATTGGAATTAAAAAATTCCCTTCGGGGATTGTTCTTAAAGGTGTAAACTTTAAGAAAATACAAAAAAAAATGGTTTTTTCAAAATTCTAGACCAGACTCTCTTGAAGATACGTTCTGTCGTTAAGGGCGTAGTTGCTGCGTCACTAAAATAACTATAACTCCCTAAACTATTGGAATTAAAAAATTTCCTTTCGAGGGTATATTCTTAAAGGTCTGCACTTTAAGAATATACAAAAAAAAATGATTTTTTCAAAATTCCAGACCAGAATACTTGAATAATTAAATTATTGAATATCCGCCATGTTTGGGACTCCCCTAATTTTTTTTTCGCAGCTAAAAACAAAATCATATAAATCACCGGAATTAAATGCGAAAAAATTGAAATAAAAAATCAGATTGATGGTAGTCGGTTGTCAGATTCATAAAGCTATATACTTTTCAATTAATCAAGTGAGCTTAACTATAATCCCCGTTGAAAAAGATCGATGGATCTCACAAAATCTGCTACAGGTTCAAAAAAAGATGGACATTTAATTCCAGTGTAGATTTATCGGATTTTATGAAATTCTATCGTTTCATGACAGTCTTTTTCAACGAATATTCATCTGTGTAGATGCTTGAAACTGAGAGTACAAGACTTTTTTTTTCCCATTGAAAATATCGTTATTTATCGCTTATCGATTCTTTTATAGAGCCAAAGCTGCACAAAAAGGTCCGCGGTGGGAGATTATAATAATCTCCGGAGGAGAATGGAAGCAATCAGGGAGTGGTGAAAATGAGAGGGCGAATAAAGAAGGAAGGGCAAGAGAATCGGTGGGTATTCAGTAGAGTATCGCACAGTATTAACGATCGCTAGGATTACGTTTACACACACACGGAAGCGATCTTTCACGTTTATACGACGAGGTATTAAGTCACTGTATAGCATTGAAAATAATATATGGGTCGTTCCATGTCAAATCG